>CM047929.1:20952410-21444163 GCA_026230145.1 Diorhabda elongata | reverse complement strand
TATAGTTTAGGTTACAAATAATTACCCTAGTTTTGGTAAAGTTGATTAGGTATAGACTTATTATTCTGTTGATTAAAACTAGCAATGAAAATTTGTGAATTGTACGCATTGTACGTCTCAAAGATCAGAATGAACTTGCTGTTTGGAACGAATGTAAAACCATTTTTAAAATGTCAGGAAATAAAACTTTGAAAAACCAACAAACGAAAAAAACAATATTATATGATGGACAACTGGTTTGGTAATTTGATTTGATAAAGCTGGTAACATAATTTTGCAAGGTATCATTCACTTTCAACAAGATGGAGCTCCACTAGATTACTCTCTGCCAATTAGACAATGTCTAAATAAAAATTATACTGACAGATAGGTTGTTCAAAAAGGAGCAATAAAATAAACTACTTTCAATGCTTCCATAGAAAAAAGAGAACCATCACAAACAGTTGAGTCAAATGTTTCAAAGATTTGAAAGGGAAAATGGCAGTTTAAGAAAAGACTGCAGGAAATAAACGGATAATATTTCGAAAAATTTAAGGAAATAACTTGGTTTTCATTATTTTTTTATGTTTCATTGTAAAACATCTGATACTTCCCCAAAAATATCAAGCAAAAATTCTTTAATGTGATCTAATTATAAATTCATTACATCGAGAAGTAGTCCAGATTCTAAGACATTCATTATATAACCTTAAGGTCCTTGGCTGTAGATTCTTCCTCAGGAAGTGTTATTTGGCCTAAATGAAAAAATATATAACTGGTAGAGTAAACAAATTAATATTAAATTGGGGTTTTTGTCGAAACTTAAAACTAGAATCAAACAGGAGGTGACAAAAAATTCACTCAAACAAATAAAACTAATCCTAAACACGATTCTTCGAATAGATATAAATTGCTGTTAAAAAAAAAATTCAGCAAAAATACATTTATCAAAAAGAACTACGAAATTATCTGAAGAGTATCGGAATAGTTACAGTTCTCAGTTGTGTTTAAGTTGGTGGAGATTCCGTTCTTGATGGTGGTGTAGCTGTTGGTGGCTTAGATTGTTACTCCAGCCTGGCAACTGGAGAGCTGCATTAAAAATAATTCGGTTGGAATGTACTAAATAAATTTAAATGTTTAAAAATAACCAGATCGAAATCTGTATTATTCCATTATTTCTGTTCCCCAAATAAATAGAGAATACGAAAAGGAACTTTTAAGAGAAATCAGAGAAATTAAAAAAATAAAATAATTATGAAAAAGCAATTTTTTAAGATATATCAAAAACAAAGTTGACTGCAAAAACTTGACAGCATATATAAAGTGTGATGTCACCACAAATTTACTAAACTTTACTGTACGTTATTGCATCTGGAAGATGTTGTGACAAAACAGGGATTTCTTTTTAAGCATAGAACTGGCTATAAAACAGAAGTGACTACTGCGCCACAATTGTTGATTAAAGAAATAGGGAGAATATTTTACAAAAAACGTGACAGACTAATTGGTATATTAAAAAATTTTCGTATGGCTGGAGTAAATATTCACCTTTGATTATTCACTGTATAGTGCGCAACTTGTGGGAAAAATACATTTCTTATTCTTGTGTTAGTTTGTTTCCACATAAAAAAGTTTCCTTACATAAGTATGGTTAATATTAAATCCTTATTATAGCTTAATGTATAACGATCAAAAACGTGCTATATAATTAAATAAATTGAATAAAGAGAACAATAAATCCCCTCACAATTTATGATGAGTTAGAAATTTAGTTTCATATCGACTATACAATCATCATGCAGCTCAAATTGCAATACATGCAGAACGTGATAAACGAAACACCACGTGGGTGATTGGATGAACTATGAAGTTTAGATATTTTTTATGATTTTAGTTCGTGACAGAAACCCCTTTTCGTGGCTGTATGACGAATTAGAGTAGGACTAAGTTTTGTTAAATACAATCTCTAATACAGAGGCGGGTATATTTCAGAGAACGAAAAACAGAATTCTAATTTTCTAATAGAGCCTTTCGCTATGACACACATTCAAATAAAAATTTTCAAATGCAGAATTAGTAAGTTAATATGACATCTTTGCAATGCTGAATCAAGAAACAAATATCCAAAATCAAATATAAACGAAAGTAGATTAAGGTACGGATCCATTTTGAAGTTAGGTTAGGTTTATCTTAGCTCCGAATAGGTTGGGTTTACATTAGGTTATCTTGATTAAGCGATAACTCGAGAAAAGAATATTTTTTTAAAAAAAGTCATATGTTTTTGTAATCATCCTTTCGTTCAATTCATGAATCCTGTTCAAAAAGTCGAACCAAAAATGAGACAATCTCAATATTTGTAAGACCGGAAGTACTAATTTACGACATTCGTGACCGCGATAAATTGATTTTGCGGATTAGCTTGCGAATTTGCATTTTATTATGTATTTTATAGTTCAAACTGTGAAATTAAAAATATATCGTAATACGAGGATTGCTACTCAAAATTTGAGATATGGCAACACTGAAGTGAATATGTCAAATCTGACGTTGTCATCATAAAGTTTGACATTATTAATAGTGAACGTATTCAGGATCGTCATGTGATATACCGTGAGATTGAGGCATACTTGGGCATTAGTTCAACTCACATACATTCAATATCGCTTGAACATTTATTCACAAAAAAATTCTCGTGTCGAATAGGGACACGCAACGAATTATGGATATATGCGAATAAACCCGAGACTAAACAATAATCGACTATATGAATCTTTTAAGACGAACCAAATTCAACAAAAGTTGCTCGCGCACGCAGTACATTGAAGCAAACGGTCACCTGTTTTTTCGAAATAATGGACTACTACCGTCGCTACCGTTCCATTAGAGCAACGTAGAACGGTCAATTCTGAATGGTACACTAGCATTTGTTTGCCAGAATTGTTCGAAAAAACCAGGGAAACCAATCACACTCTCCTCTAAGACAATGTGAGCTCTCACACATCAGTTCAATCAAAAACTTTTTTGAATAATCATAAATTCGAATTGATGGGTCTTCCGCCATACAGACTTTGTTTGGCATCCAATGATTTATTATTATTCACACAGATCAAAAATAAATTCGAGGTTAACGTTTTTCTTCACCCGAAGAAGCGGTTAATGGGTTGAAATAACATGTTTTGTAGGTAGCTCAATCGGATAGGAAAAATGCTTCGGCAGTTGGTTCAAACTTCAAATGGAGAATATTTTGAAAAACAATAAAGCCATATCCAATCATAAATATTTGTTTTTATTTGCATTTCTCCAATCTAAAGTAACAACCCTCGTATATGAATATATAATGACTGACGAGATAAGTAGCAGCATTGTGAAATAAAATCATTGAGAAAATATATTTCAGTTTGTTCTAAATTATAATTTATTTGATAGTTCATGTGAATTATACATCAGTCATCTTATGAATCATATCCGTAATCTAATCATTGCATCTAATCCTTCATCGTTTCACGGAACTCTATTTGTTTATTTTTATCAAGTTAAGCTCTTTTATTGTTACACCATGTAAGAACCGTAACGACTAAGTACTACTACCTGAGTTTGTCTAGTAGTAAATAAGTAAGAGCCTAGATAAACAAGAGCATAATGAGTCGTATTGCTATAAATTTATTCACATTACTGATATAGTAGACTGCGATTATCGGACCAACTCTCCGAAAGGAAAGAGAGAAGGAGATCTTGATAATCCATATAGAGGGTATGGGAAAGAAATATTGTATCATTGATCATTAATAAGTGTACAAAATTGTGTTTGAAAATGGAGTACAAAGATGCCATTAGGTGAGACCAGGTAAACCTGATAAAGATAATGGGTTAAGTTTGTTGTGTTAAGTGCAAAAAATTCCAAATAAATCTGTCGTTTTCAAGTACTCGAAAATCGAGTTTATAGATTTAATTACCTAACTAATATTGAAAATAGAAAAATTATTCTTTCTGATAATAATTATTATAGCAGGATCAATGAATAAAATAATTTTCTTCTATTTGAAAGATAATGAAAGAAGCAATTTAGTTGATTTAAATGCGGTTTGATGTGGAACGAAATCAATAAAGAATATTTCTCAAAGTGTAATCATAATTCGCACGAATCTATAGCAAATAAACTGCAAAGTGTGCGTGTGATTTGTGGTATGTCATTTAGTATATCGTTAAACTTTGAACTTTGCAAGTCGGAAATATGGTGTGGCGAACGAAATCCTTGAACTTAGAGATCTACAATAATGAACTGTGGAAGAAAGGTTACGTAAATATTATTATACCTTTTTTCTTAAAAGCACGAATTTTTGTTGAGATTAATTGAGTTCATTCACCATTTGTAAAATTTAGTGTGTTTTTTGTTAATAATGTTTAAGCAAAAAATTTGAAAGTAAAAGTTATAATTGGCGCAGTCGCAGTGGGATTTAGGCGGTCGTGTAATTTTATGCTAAATCACGATAAAAACTTGACTTAGTATTTTAATACACAGTGCGAAGACCTAGGATCTACGAGGGACAAGAAATAGGACTCAAATTTCTGTACGTGCCAAGTTCCTTATTTTCTTGTATTTTTCCTCCAACTCTATACCTGAAGTAAGGAAGAGATAATTTATCAATTTTAATTTTTATGAACGAATTAGAAAATTACTAACCACATTCAATAAATTGAATATCAATGAAAATATTGCTAATTCAGATTCATATAGAAAATAGCCACGGCAAGTCTAAAAACCCTTAATTGGGAATTATTTAAATTAAAATTAGAAAATATAAAGTCTTACTTCGGAGATAGTAATACTATAAACAAATTCATCAAAAGATGCGAAAAACTAATTGAAACATACGCACGCTGATAGGCGAGACTTTGATTGTATTTTATAAGAATTGACAAGAACAAAACCTTTCAAAAATGAAAATTTAATAGCATTTTGAAATAGACTACAATTATTAAAAAGTCAAACAATACAAAGAATAAGTAATGATTTTATTTCAAGCGAAATAGACACCTTTATCTCAGGATGTTCAGGCGCAATAAGTATTTCCAAAAGCAAAATCAAAAAACAAATTTTACATCGGAAGAATTATATAATGATAATTATGATAACAAAAATGGAGAAAAGGAAAAAATACTAAAGAGAAAGTGATTACAACATTTTCAAACCGAAAAAAGCGTAGGACAGACTTAATTAATAATTTAACAAAATAGATTCTAAAGTAGTAATGAACGTTTTGTCCTGAGTCTTAAAGTTTAAGACACCAAGTTTAAATTGGTGTATAAGATTCATTCAAATGAACAAGCGAATAGTTTCAGGGACATTAAATATTCTATTTTGAAACTAAATGTTCGATATAATTTCTCCAAACAACTTTTGTATTCTTCACTGATTATTGATTTGTTGATCCGCAATTTGACCACTTAATTTAGCATTTACTTTGCATTAATCAGTAGCAAGTTGTAAATTAAGATTCGATTTATGATAATAATTCCTCAATAAAAAAACTCTTCTCATTTACATTTGTTTTTTGTTGCAGATGTAGCAAGAGAAGATAATCTATCACAAGTGGTAAGCATGTTTGAAGAATTACTTATTACTTGAAAACTATGTATTAGCCTGAATTTAAAATATAACTTTATCAACTAATTTATATTTCCACCCACTCAATTTTTTATGATTCGGCCCTGTATGGCTTTTAATTGTCTACTACTCTCCATTTTTTGCTGTTCTTTGATAACCTAAGTCTATTTATTTAGTTATATGCCATCCATAATTAGTTACTAAAATATGACAACTATAGCTGCAAAGATTGTTAAATGCGAGTCTAACTTCGCCAATATTCCTGAAGGCGCTTCTGCGGTGTCATAAAATCTTCGAAAGGGGAATTGAAGAATACAAAATATTGAATTGAGAACTAGTAGGATCATTTTTGTACCAGGTTGATACTTATACAAGGTGTCTCAATAGAAAATTCATTTATGTATTGCTTATTGCGTGAACGCTTCTATTCGGAGGGTTGCGGAGGTATGTCAATTGTTAGCCTGGCTCTTGAGAAATTAGTCGCCATAAAACGTTTCTCGGGAATGGACCGTGCGTTTTGCAAAAACGGTAATTCGAGATCTGCAATATGTAGAAAATTCGCAATATACCTTACCTAAATGATGCACTAGGTGCTTGACGGATTGGAAAATAGGTCTATATGTTTCAAGAGAGGTCTTTTAAAATGGTCAAAAACGTTCATAGATCATCATTATTTCGCATTTTAGACAAGGGTTTTGGAATGCACCTTACAAAATGTAGTTGGTGCAAAGTTTCAGGATGCTGGTCAGAGGCTTGACTTCGTAAACCAGTCGATTGAGCGCTTTCCAACGTTTGCCAACATTTTGTTTTTAGGTTAAACTCATTCTTATATAAATGGATTATATCTATTCCAAAACACAAGCATAACAAACCCTTGAATTCGCCTAAATTGACTATATGGGCTGCGATATCTTCACGCAAAATTATAGACCCTTATTTTTTTGAAGATGAATGGGGCTGCACAGTTACAGTGAATTTGAAATTGATCTCCAGGAGAGGTTAAATAAGTTGGCCTACAAACAGTCGCGATTAAACGCCTATAAAATTTTTTCTGTGGGGTTATATCAAATCTAAATTTAATGCTAACAATACATCACTCACGAAATGGGAGCCACGGAGAAACCTGCCGAGCCATCATAGGCAATTTTAGTACTCGAATAAACGAATGCCGAGAGCGCAAAGGTTTACATTTGGACGATGTTATCTTTAAGAAATAAATTCCCAAGCAATTATTTTCATATGTAACAAACATTTTTTCAATAAATTCCTCTTGTATAAGAAATATTATCCGGAGAAAATGAGCTGCAAAACATTAAATGTATATTGAATTACTGAATTATCGAAGAAAACCAAAATAGAAGTTTGCAAAGTGTGAACAAAAATATATGGAGCAGCAATATTATAAGATTTCAGAAGTTTAAAATGGAAGAAATTTGGCATATAATGGACACTAAATACGACATTTAAATAGTATGGTCACAACCAAAGAGTGGTGTATTAATATAATCGTGGAGGTATTGATGGGAATCTTTAGAAAGGAGGCAAAGTTATGGTAGATAAAGATATGTGAGAAGGATTGTTGAATATAAAGGAGAGGGAAAACGGCATTAAGGAAAAATGTCGCAGCTGAAGACAATAAACTCAGTAACCAGTCCCCTACTATAATCATTATTAATTGGGGTGATAAGAAGAGAATAGTTTTACTTAGAGCCATGTTGTCAGAATTAGTCACGAGTACTAACATCATCATTGGCAATATCCGAATAGAAGAAATAATTATTCTGACTTGAAAATATAAGTGTCGCTAAGAAGTTTCTGAAACAAATGCACGTAATCTTACAACTAACCGACATTTTACATTTAACCTAACCTACCAATTACATTACTGAAATTGACGTCTATGATCACTTCACTATTCTGGCTAATGACTATCAACTGGGTTTTAATTATGACTTTTCACTAAAGTTCAAATGGCTTGGTGCGCTTGAACCGTCAGACTGTGTCTTGATTATCGAGAAGTTTCAACATTCCATTATGTATGTGGTTATGATAATGTTCAGCCATCTTCTTAGTCTCTTCTATGAATGTTTTTATATACAGTTCCCAGAACATACCACGGGGCTGTAAAAGCACAATCCCAGATCTAAGTAGCTCTCGACGTTTGTTCTGAATTCCTCATCTAATAAACTATAAAGTGGGCTGTAAGTAGTAGTAGGTAGTAGTAGAGCCTTTCTTTCCATTTGTCCTTCTCAATGTTTTCAAATGCATCGTATAGTTAATTGCTGGATACATTTGTTAACAATTTCAAAGTATTTATATTTATTTCCTGATTATAACTGTCAGCGTCCTCAGTAATACCCGATTTCTCTGTTCGTACATATCCTTTCAAAGTATTGTTGGATTTAAAAACCAATCACAAACCTACTCTGTTAAAAGTGTCTTCCTAATACCATTGTATAAGCAGGGATGAAAAGTACTAGAGAAAATTTTTATGTTTTTCGTTTTGATTTTGAAAAAAGGTGGTTTCACAAAGAGATTTCTTAAACCTAGGGTTAATTAACCCTTCTATAACTTTCTTATCATAACCCACAGGGTACTTTCTTGATTTCATATTTTAGATTTGTGTAGAAAATGAATTAAACGATATACCAGGAAATGAGGACAATTTAATTCCGTTTTTGTATTGGTAATAGTTTTGGTACATAAATGTATCGTTAACTGCTATTATGCTATTCTGTTATTATATCAGCCCCAAAGTTAGTTATTTAAGTCCTCAAGATATGCCAAAGTCTTATAATATCGACACATTGGGAATTACTGAAAAAGAAGACTATCACGACGACATAGGTAATACAAATCTTGTCAAGTGCTTGAAAAAAAAATTCATTCCAAAAGCTCTATAAAATGTGTTTGGTATTAGATAATGCACTGTTAAAACCTATTCCAAATTTTGCAAGGAAAAAAGATGCAATGCAGAAGTGGTTTACTGTACTGAGTACTGAGTTAAAAGCTGAATTATATACAATTATAAAAATGCGCAAGGCAGATTTTAAAACATATATAATAGATGAAATTTTAGCAGGACATGACATTTTAACGTTATGTTTACCACCCTATCATCCGGAAATAAGCCTAATATAAAAATATGGGCATTGGTGAAGAACGATTTAGCTGCTCCCAACGTAATTTTTTAAGTAGATGATGTATGGAAATTAAAAGAAAAAACATTTTATGCGTTTATGTAGAACATTGTGAAAATATTTGCGCGAATGTGAAATAAGTAGAAAACGAATACATTGAAAGAAAAAATATTATGGACAATGTGATGGATCTAATAATAAACTTAGGAGAAGATAGTAGTGACAACTAAAGTGAATTTTCAGATAATGAAGCCGACGCCGATGGCGACGTAGGTTGCAAGCCCATCTTGTAGCCTGTTATTTATTAACTTTAATCCTGACATCAATCATATAACTTTTCACTATCAAATGACAATTGTTCGATTTAATTAATTATTATTTATATATTATATCTTAATCCCTATAACAACAAATTCGTTTTGTTGAGATTGTATCATGTATATTATCATAAGTCAAGATCATGTAGTTAGTCCCAGAGAAATCAATAATAATTAAATCTTTTATGAGAAAAATTTGATGAAAGGCTTTATTGATGTAAACATTTTTTTAGAATCATGTGATTGTCGCATTCATGAGAAAATAAATCAAAGTTTTGAATTCTATTTTTAAATAAAATTATAATGTAATTTTTAACTGACTTCTCCTCGGCTATAAGTTGCAAATCCATTTTATGGTACCATCAATCGCAATTTTTCAGGTATCACTTTAATAACTCTGTGTATCGTTGCCATTTAGTTCAACGCAACTTGGTCACTTGGTTACGTTTCATAGCTCAACGTGTTCTCCACTACCTCTATATGTTTCTTTCATATTCTTATTTTGAATTAAAACATATTTTTTCAAACCTTTGACAATATTTATTATTTCTTTAGGGATAAATTTTTATCCTATTAGACATGTTTTATTTTAGATTCGACTCCTGCACACCTTCCGGACTAGATTCGATTTTTTACAACTGCAAGATAAAATATATTTATTGTCCTTTTTTCTTTAATATTCGAACAAAAACTGAGCTATTATGAATCTTAAACAAAATTACATCTCGTAGTTTCTTACATTACACCAATATTAGTTAGGATCCCTCGTTCTATAATTCGAATGTTAAGTATCAGTAATGTAGCTGCCGTTTTTAGTTTTTCAGACTTGTAAAAATACGATAAATAAATTAAATTGAATTAAATATATAGATATTGATTCAAGTGTATTATTTACAGGACAAAAACGTCAAAGAGCTTGAAAGTCTGAAGCAGTCTTTTGGTGAGTAACTTTTAAATTACGTCTATGAAATCAATATGAATGTGAATACATTCGATATTACACGTGCTTCGTATAGAAATAATGTTTAGGTATTACATTTAATGTTTCTCAACTTCAAGTTTCACCTCTTTGTATTGAAAATGAAAAAACTCTTCTGCGGAGAAAAATCAAACGCCGAAACCAAAGTAAAGAATACAAAATTACGTATTTGATTTCATGACGGAAAACCGAATATTTAAATGTAAAAAGTATGTAAATACTCAATTACATAGAATGTAGCAGCCTTGACTCTATTCACAATGTGTCTTGTGAATTTTTAACAAAAAAGGTTTTTTGGTTAATAATGATTGAAATTTGAACCAAAAATAATAGTTTATACATGAGAAAAATATAACGAGTTCGTTTTTAGGTGAAAACTCATAAATCTATTTTATCCAACTAGATTTTATTTTTTTTATTCATTTTTTTACACCTTTCCACCCAGTCAGTGCCAATTAATGGTTGGAAAAAAATATATAAAATTAAACCAATAAAAAAGTTGGATAGTTCAAATAAACAGTAATATACTCAGATAAACAGTACATAACAACGAAAATGTAAGCTTATTGGGTGGACAGGAAAGTACACTTGTATCGTAATTGTAAACTTTGGTTAGTTTGTAAAAATAGATAGAAGAGACTTTTTAAATGCATAAAATATTACTTGGGGCAAACTAATACTACTGAAAGTGAGGTTTTATAAACATTATTCGGACTTTTCCACAGGAAAATTCATAGTTGGTTTTTTTAGTTTAAACGAGGTGAATTAAGCACCGAGGAAGATGCACGCAGTGGACACCTCTAATTTTTGTGTCGATATGTGACAATGAACGAAACATGACCATTTCCAACCGAAGGCCAATCAACAGTCAGCCAAGTGAACTGCACGAGATTAACCGAGTCCAAAACGTGCAAAGACGTTCAAGTTGATTGGCAAAATTATGGCATCAGTATTTTCGACTGCATATAGTAGAATATTCATATCATAGAAAGGGAAAAACCATAAACAACCAATCTTATGTAGCTTTATTAGAGAGTTTGAAGGACGAAGTTGCGGAAAACGACCCCATTGGAATAAAAAGAAAGTACTGCTTCATCAAGACAATACACCGGTCATTAAGCAATGCATAATTGCGTGAATTGGGTTTTGAATTGCCTCTGAGACTCCCGTATTCTCTAGCGACTTTTTTCTGTTCTCAGATTTCAGTGATACGGTCTTTATTAGGCAAACTATGATATTTTCTCGAATTTTTTTCTCGTAACTTTCACTTAGGAGGAGCTTAATTTTAATGAAATTGTTGCCATCACTGAACATTGGTTAAATAATAATGAGTCTGTTCTTGTCAAAAACTATACCACAGTACCCAGATTCAATAGAACTTATTTATCTGAGGAAGGTACTATGATCATGTCCACAAACAATGAATTTCTGAAATAACACAGTTCAATTATATAATATCTGAAAAAGTAATCGAATAAAGTGCATACTTTCTGTCATAAACTACTGACCTTACTGGAGTCCTTACCTGTAAAAAACAAACTAATTCTATGTGGCGATCTCAATATTGATTATTCCAGTGTGTGTGCTAGTCAAGAATGTCTTCAGTTAATTTTTTATTCTTTTGGTATGCTCATACATATAACGGCACCAATCAAAATAACTAAGACCATTTCTAGTACTATAGACTATGTCGTCATCGTATGTTCCAGAATCCACCGACGTACTCTCTTTAATTCAGGTCTCTCAGATCATGAAGCAGTGACAACAAAATTTTCGGTTATATGCAATACTAAAAATGCTTCTCGCAAATTATGCCGTATCTTTTCGGAAAAAAATTTTCAAGACTTCAAGCACAGTTGTCAAACAACTGATTGGAACATGTTCTTTAGTGATGTGGACTTCGAATTTACTAGATTCATAAAAACACTAACTAGTCTGGCATCGAGTTCTTTTCACCTAGGGCGTAAAAAAAATAAGCAAAATAAACCCTGATTCACTAAAGGTTTATGTATATTTGCAAAGAACATGCGATCTTTATCTCACCTATGGAAATTCTCGGATAGTGAAACTAAACAGAAAAATTTATCATAAGACAATAAAAGCTGCTAAAGAAACATAGTTCATTGTGAATGATCTAAGAAATAAGGCTTCTTCATCGAGCATAATCTTTACTTCACCTGATAACCTCAATAATTACTTTGTGAATGTAGCCAAAAATGTATCAAATTCTATAACTCCTTCTCATGACCCGCTTTCATATCTCCCTGATGCTAATTCTAACTTACACAGTTTCTTCTTTATGCCCGTAGTTTTAGCAGAGCTTCACAGTACAATTAATTACATCAAAAATAAATCCTTATCTGGTAGTGATGGACTTCATTAAAAATGTTTTCGAGCCTGCCCGATTGCAAATTAAATCCCCTTACCACTTTAATTAACGTTTCATTTCAAAATAGGACTTTTCCCAATTGCCTTAAGACGGTTATGCATAAGGAGGACATAAAAATCAAGCATCGAATTATCGCCTAACTGCACTCCTTTCCACGTTATCTAAGATCATAGAAAGATTGGTCAAAAAGAGGCTTTTATCATTTCTGTTTAAATATAAAATACTTAGAACTCATCAATTTGGCTTTTTAAGTAACAAATGCACAAATGATACTATATTCTCCCTCCTAAATAATGTCTAATCTAACCTAACCTAAACAACCATCACTCCACTGGAAATACTTTTTGTGATTTGCTTTCGATTGTGTTAATCATAATATTTTAATCAACAAATTGTAGTACTATGGTTTCAGGGAAACTTCTCTCGCCTGGTTTAAGTCATACCTTACCAACAGAAATCAGCTTGTAAGGGGATGTCTTCTTGCAAGCCAATAGAATATGGAGTGCCTCAAGACCCATATTTTGTCTGTTTGTAAATAACATCGCTTATCCACACATCAGTGGTAAAATATCTCTATTTGCTGACGACATTAGTTTCTCTTGAAGCAACCCTGATCTCAAGGCACTTCATAGGACCATATCTAGCGATCTAATCAGAATTAAATCATGGTGCGATTTCAATCTTCTCTGTCCCAACGTTTCTAAAACCCAAATTTCATCATATAAAAATACATTGCAGCCTGTTTTTTTTTAAATGGCACCCCCATTGACGTCGTTCTATCTATCTAAAAAATTAAATTCCTCCTGCTTTGCGCTGAGATGAGTTTCCATTACTCGGACTAAACAGCAGGGCTCACTACACTGCACAGCAAGGACTTTAAAAGATCAAAAATTCTGACTCTTCCTTATTCATCTTTGAATCCATTTGCCTAATTCGTAAGTACGCTTCTCCAATTTCATAAATGGCTATCCACACTACCTACTCCACTTTCAGAATTAGTTAAGGACTCAATATTTTACAATGCAAAAAAAATGCACAATCAGTTGCCAATTGAAATTAAATCGATATCATCTTTTCCCGCATTCCGCAATAATTTGAGGGCATATTTACTGGAAAGTGCCTTCTAATCTGTAAACGACTTCTATCCTAATAATAATTTTAATTACGGACATTTCTCTCTCTTTCTCTCTCTTTCTCTCTCTTTCTCACTCTTTCTCTCTCTTTCTCTCTCTTTCTCTCTCTTTCTCTCCCCTTTTCTCTCTTCCTCTCTCTTTATCTCTCTTTCTCTCTCTCTCTCTCTCTCTTTTTCTCTGAACTTCAATTACAGCTACTCACCATATAAAGTTGGAACAGAATGTCCCAAATCAAACAAACGATTTTTTAAATGAATTGCTTTTTATTTTATGACATTATCAAATTCTACATAGAAAATTAGGTAAACTTACAATAAGAGTTATCTACATAGGATTTTCCGTTCTTGAGATATTCATTATTGCGAGAATGAAATTTGGTGTAGAAGTTTTATCTCGATGAATCCATTAAATTTAGACAAGTGAAGTTAACAACAGTGATTTGGGATAACTACTATCAATCGTACTGAATACACTGTTTACACCACCACTGTCTGACGCGCGTTTTGATAACCAAGTTATCGTCTTCAAAGACTGAAGGTAAACTGATTACCTTCAGAAGGTAAACTGATTACCTTCAGAAGGTAAACTTCCGAACGGGAAGACATAGGTATAGGAACTTTGATGCACTATGATAGAAAACTAAGAGTGCTATCCAACGCATTGAAATATACAGGGTGTTACAATTGAAGTAATAAAGTTGATGGTTTTTGAATCCGACCAAAGTTAACTCCAATATTTGAACACGTTATTATGCAATAATGAAACAAAAAATATCACTTATAGTTATCCTAAATCAATGTTATAAACGTCACTTGTCTAAATTAGAGGGATTCTACTTTTATCAAGTGCAGGTAATACCACCCGGGTTGGGGTCAATATATGGGTTTAAACTATTGTTATCCATTCAAAACATTGAAAACAGTGTGCCAAAGGCGTGCCGGTAGGATACTCGTAAAAAGGGAAGAATTTTATTTTAACAGAATAAAAATTAGTCATTATGTACATAGTATTAGGTACACTTATTTTTTATTGAAAATTATACAAAAAATATATTATACAGAAATTAAATTACAAAAAATCATAATATTCTTCGTCATCTGAGGAACTGTCATCTCCTCTTGACATTATAATTAACGGGTCGATGGTCCGATCGATCAAGTTGTGAAGATCCCACATTTTCTCCTCTTCTTTAATGACATGCTGGACTGCTTTTCGCCAGTTCTCTGGTGTCACCTCCTTAATGGCTTGATCAAACAGTAGCTTAACGTCTTTCATTTTGAATGTCGTGTTGTGTCTTGCTACAAATCCTTTCACTTGCGCCCTTATCAGTTCTATAGGATTTAGTTCGCAATGATATGGCAGTGTGCGCAGTACAGTTACACTATGTTTTTCTGCTATATCTTCCACGGCGTATTTCATAAAACGGTGTTTGTGTAAATTTGCTATAGCTAATAGTTCTTTTTTTATCAAATTATCTTCAAATTCAATATTTTTGGTGGTTTACCAGTCAATAATTTCTTGTTTCTCTCTGTGCGACGAGAATGATAACTTGCGTTATTCATAACTACTACTGAATCAGCCAGAAGATATTTTATCGTTTCACCAAAATAGTCTTCAAAAACATCCGAATCCATATCCTCGTGGTAATCTCCCGTATGGCACGACTGAAAGGTTAGCAAGCCTTCTTTTTAAAATCCCTCTTCGCTCTCAATATGGACGATTATTAGTATTTTCCCTTTACCTCAAGGCACCTTAATACCCGTTGACATGCCATCCATGAAAGCTTGCGGAGGACTGGTTATATTTTTGTCTTGCCACATTTTTGGTACTGTATAACCTTCATTAATCCACGTCTCATCAAGATAAAAGATTTTCTTCTACTCTGTTCTGTACTGCTTTATACCTCTTAAGTATTTTCGATGCCAGCAAACAATTTTATCTCTTCCCAGTAAAAGTGCTTTACGGTTATGCTTTTCCCAGGCAAAATCCAAATTTCTTAAAGTTGTCCATAAAAGTTTTTTATTTATCAACGGAATACTGTCACTCTAGCCAAGCTCCATTAAAATCTTATCTAGGGTGGGTATTTCTACTTTAAAATAAAAAGAGTGAACTTTTCTTCGAATTACACTTTTGATGTCTTCATCAAGGACTTTTAATGTTCTGCCTGGCATTTTCTTGGGAGATTCCACTTGTCCTGCTATCTTTCTTCCCCGTAATAATTTAAAAACGGTGGACTTTCCAACTCCAGTCATTCGGGAACATCGGTCGACAGTTTTTTATACAGTAAATTTCGAGTAATCGTATTTTATGCAATCGTGTACATTTAAAATAATAAGTTTTTCATTCACTGATAGTGAAGAATTATTGGAATATCTTTTCGTTGGTATAAATGTCGCCATTTTATTACTAATCCTATAATACTGTGAACACTATTTACGGCTTAACATCAAATACTGATGCGTTAAACTAATCAAATATACTTATAAAGGTCTAAAAATTTTGGGTAAGGTAACATTGCCCTTACGGCGCATGGTTAAGCCGAATCTGAAATAGGGTTGGAATTAGGCAGAGGCACTAATAGAAGGTTAAGCGGTAGGTACCTGTATATATTTTATTGAAGCATAATCGAACGAAAGTTTTTTTCACTCATTCACATCATTAATATCAAGTATCAAAAGATTTAAAAGTTTTATCAGTAATTGCTGACATCTCTCGACCCTTATTATTGTTAAAAATACTTTTACCATTTAAAAATCTCAACCCTCTTAAAAATAATGCCTTCGGCATACTTATTTCGCTCTTTTTGATAAAATCTAAAATAAAGATTTTTTATTCAAAGGTTTTAATTTTATAAGTTTATTGTTCAATATTTGCTCTGGAATTCTCATTTGATTCATCGTCATTGTTACGTAGTTTATTTTTAGCCTTAGAAAGAGTGTTACACAAACAATTAAGTGAATAAACAGTTATTAGAATGGCTGCCCACTCATTTATATTCAACTTTTCCCTATATCGTTTTTTTTGTGATATTAGGAAAGCGATGAAATTCATTCGTTAGAATTATTTGAGATAGTAATTCACCCGTGAAAAAAAACATCTAAAGAATGTAACGAGATAAGTAAATCCTAATTAGTTCTCCATTCATCAGTGGAGTAGAAGTCAAACCCAGAACCAAACACTCTGAAAGTTTGGACACTAATTATTTTTCAAGCAGAAATATATGTGCTCAGTTTAAATTAGAAAGGAATTATCTTAAACAGAAGATTATTGTCTTATCCGATAGCGAATCCAATGTCATAAGAGAATAAAGTTCAATGGGTTTCGTGACGTACTGAGTGGAAACAAATGAAACAGCAGAGAGACTCGCTAGGGTAGTGGCGGGTGAACTCTCTATAGGACATGGAACTTTTTTGTGGAATCGGCTACAGACCAGAAGAGAAAACTCTAGAAAAGAAGGTAGATACGGAAAGAACCAATTACTGGACAATCTAAAGAGGTTAAGAAAAACAAAAATACTCCTGGAAAAATTCAACGGAAAACGATTGAGTGTTTAAACCTAAGTAAGAACAATCTGCTAATACTAACAAAGCATTGTCGCTCCTATGGACACCAGAAAATGTTAGGTTTAGCAGATAATGAAATATGTAAATTATGCGACTTAGAGGACGAAACTTACATCTACATTCACTCCAAATCATTACACGTGGAAGCGTATGAAATAGAGCACATAAGTCTTTGGATGCCAGAGCTATCCCACTTTCTAAAAGGAGTGAGATTAATAAATATGTTTTGAACTAAGTTTTAAAAATAAAATCTTTTAATTGGGCACATCAAATGTACTAGTAGTTTTCGTCTTCGGTTTCCTAATTCCCACAGTTGTGTCTACCATCACGAAACTTCTAGTGTAGTTTCTTCTTGACATGATATTCGTTATTCAACGTTTGATCAGCTGTTCATTTGGCATCCTCCGATTCTTATCTCTGTACCTCTTTCTTGAATATCGCATAGTGTTGTTGCTTCTGCCTCTCTTCCTACTGCTTCTTCATTTGTTCCTTTAGATATTTGTTTGTCTTACCAGACCCTATTGAACATAATGTGGATTAGGCATTTATATGGCTTCCTTTGTATATGTCCGTTTTAGACTTAGAAATATTCAGTCTGTTTTCTCTAACTTCTGTTGAGATCTAATCAAAACATTGAAACAAAAGTATTAGTTTCTACCCTATGGTTCCTACTTTATCTATTTGTCTGTCTGACCAGATTCTGGTCCTGAATCACTATCTGACATAGCTTTCGTCATTTTTGCTCTAATTTTCTCCATCCTTCCATCACCTATAAATCTTCTCCAGAAATCTGCTTATATATTTGACCATGGGATTCATACATCGATGATTTTATTCTTCACATATATATTGCTCAATTTCTATTTTTTTGTCTTCCATTATCAAATATCCTGGTTGTTCTACATATCACAATATAAAATATTTTGGAAAATACTATGTACTATCAATGAATAATTTATAGTGACTCACAGCTGTGAAGAATGTGATGAAATCTAATCTACACTGGATGTTGTTTGTTTATGAGTGAATTTTGAGGTACTTGAATACTTCAAATCCTTCAATCACTTGAAAGACTTACTAAAAATTGATGTGTATTTTGGTCATAATATTATACTTTGATAAAAAATTACACTTTAACCACAGTAATTCATTAAAATAAGCAGTATAACGTCCCCGTGAATATCAATACTTTTCTCACAAATACATACTTTAGAGGTTTGTTATTGAGCCTGTGACATTTGATACTAAATATGTATCATATGTTTAGGATTTATTTCACTTTAAAACGAATCCAATTTATTTAACTGGCACATTGGAACAGAAATCAGATTAATCGTCGAGCTCCTGTTATACATAACAAAACAAACAACATGGCAGTAGATAATCAAATCCTTGGGAGGCCACTTAACCACTTTAACAACCAGATTGTCTTTGGAACAATCTACTACAAAACCCGTCCTTCCTTAACATCACACATCTTTCTAAACAAAACAATACATGTACTTCCAACTCTCAAGAAACGATCTAGAATCCAGATTATCGATTTCTTCAGAAACCACGACCAACCAAAAAATAAATATGCCGTCGACTATACGATTGCTAAAGTATCAGGAAAATATTCAAGAATAACACCTACAACCTAGTTAAATATTACTTACAACTGGAAGATATAGATTCAGAAAAAAGACAGAATTACTATAAAGTATACTATCAGGGCTGTAAATCGTAATAATCTAAGATGCCGAAATCGAAATAAAACAACGATAGTCTTATACGCATTGACTGTCCTAAACAATCGTCACAAAAACCTGCCTCTTCGATTACCCTGAAACTTGAAATGTCCATAGTGAACAAATTCTCATTGTACGCCTGCGTTATCCTTGCTGTACGTGCTTATCTTCAGTCGAGATTTTTGGGTACTGTCCGGGTATATACTTGTCTAGTCTTAATTAGCTTACAGTCGGTTAGGCCTGACTTTCCTTCGCGTCCTCGTGAAGCTAAAGTTTTCACTGAGCATCTGAAACATATCAAACCTAACTTATTAGAAACATACTAATGAGGTTATGTGAAAGAATAAATCTGTTCTGCTTCAGAACAGGTCTCAGATTCTTTTGTGTTTGCTATAAATAATGCTAAAAATCCTTTCTAAGGGACATATCCCTGTATATGCATTCCTCAAAAGTTTCGAGACAGGCGAATCACTTACCACGTAACAGTTATTCTGCATTTTCTTATCGACAAAAAGTCCTTCAAATCGAATGTTTTCTACTTCATAGCCATTTTGAACATGTCCTACTTCAAACATTATAGTGAAGCATGCTCTTTAACGTAACATTCTTTGAGAAACGTCATTACTCATTGCAGCTAGATTTGTTCTTTCATATTCAATCACAAAGGCATCGTCAATACGTCGTGGCCTGTATCCGAAGAAAATTCGGATTCCATCTCAAAACGACTCCTCGTCGGTTGATGCCATTAGCGATGAGAGAATAGAGCGGTTCACTCGTTCCACTTGGCAGTTAGTCGTATATGTAGCAGTATCACATAACACTTGCTTGGTTCTTAAGCTCAATAAAAATTCATAATAAGGCCTGATTTTGTATTTGAAAGTGCTTTCAATCAGGCAAACTTCATATATCCGTCTACTTTCATAATTAGATATTTATCTTTGCGTTTGCTAGCTACAAATAATGGTTCAAGCTTAATCCATTACTCTGTAACTTCGTGTCTTAGGTAATTAATTTTTAATTGAAGAACTGCATTCCTTCAGTTTTAAAGTTATTTCCGCCTCTCGTAGTGCTTTTATGACCAAATGATGTTATCTTCATCCAAACGATACCCTCATAATCTCATAGTGTCCATCGGGTGTTATAAAAGCAATTTTTATAAAAGAAACTTTACAGAAATCTCATGGTTATCTAATGCTAAATCCAGAGTGGTAAAGATTCTATTACCTTGAAGATTATCCAGAGGTCATCTATTCGAGACAAATTTGATATCATTTTTACAGCTTTATTGTTGAGGAAACGAAATCAACTTCACCATTATTTTTTCTAACTAATAACCCGAATTACAATCCCAAAAGTACAGAATGTAACGGATATATAACCTACACTTGAACAGTAACAACGAGAGCTCTATAAGCAAGAAGTGTATATTTAAGACTATCCTAACCATTCCTCACAAAAGCCATGAACCTTACGTTTCTGCCGGTTTACTCTGAATCTTTAGAATTTCTAAAGTAAACAAATTTTTACTACACGCCTTTGTCATCATTGGTTAGATTCATAGTCATACTTACACCTACCAAACCCTTGGAAATAGTTCATATTGATCTATTTCTAGCTAATGGACAGAAGTTCCTAACAGTAATAGATGTATTTTCCAAATAAGGAGCCTACCCCATAGAAGTTAGGCTCCTTATTTTTATTTTCCTAACATTACCAGAAGCACAAGCTCTACATTATCCATCAAGGATCAAATGTTCTATACGCTACTAGGGTGCAACAACTCCGTCCACTCTTCAACGAAACTAAAACCTATTGAAGTATTAAGCACACATTTGAATGCAAGAGATCCTTGTGGCATAAATATAAAAAGGACCTTATTGAAGGATTCTTCGATGAACGTGGTAGGAAAACGAAGGAATTTTATAAAGAGATTAACGAGCATATTTCCGAAAGTAAAAAGGACATTATAGAAAACAGAAATAAGATGGGATAAACTTGAAAAATAAATAAACTATTCCAAAGATTTCTACTCAAGACCGTACTCATATATAACACTGCAACAATCACTGTACTGGGACAAGCTAAAATACATTCTAAGACTCCATAATTTTTTTATAACTACAACTTATAATAGAAGAAATCAAAATTATCAGTAGTCAACACCAAGTAGCGACAGAAACTACCCTTATTTTAACAAGCTACAAAATTTTTATCAATTCAAATTTAATCTTCAATATCAACTAAAGTGATTTAAGCGAAAAAACTATTCATTTATTCAACTTCAAATAGAAAAATTCTTAACGGCTTGGGAACCATCATCAAATCTATTTGTATTTCAATTCGGCTATATAAACAATATAGCCCTAGAGGACCTCCACAGACTCGTTAAAGAAGGAAACCAATAAAGGTCGAAATATGAAATCACGCCCATAATCATTTCTAAACACCCCAATCTATATTTGTATGTGTTACAATATTTCTAATTTATCTCTGTTATATGCTGAAAAATAAATGATGCAACACACTAAACAAATTATGGATGTTGACTTTGCTAATTCGGCAAAGTGGAAGAACGATCAACGAAACGTTCCATGTCCAATCATCTATATTTTCTATAAAAATTAACAGAACAAAAAGTATACAACAAGTTTCACTTCAGTATGAGTTTTGTGATATGATTAATTGTTTTATCATTTTGAATTTCTTGTAAAAATGTTTATAAAACAGTGAGTTATGAAGAGGCGATTCATTTTATGTCTTTCATATTTACATCATAGACGCCAACTATTCGACATAGTTGCTTATGTTAGCCCATTCAAAATGTGTTAATTATCTTATGCGAATAATAGTGAAGTTATTTGATATAGAAATATAGTGCTCATTGACCCATCCTGCTATAGTTAGCTGAAGTACACGTGTGCACGATGAGAAGACGTGAAGGCAACAGAAAATTAATTTAATGAAACTTAGTTAACTTCGGTACTTTTATTTGTAAATGCATACGCAAACAGATGTCTAGCATATAATCATTTTTTATAGAGTTCCTTTATATCCAGTACGAATATATGTGTAATTTTCTAAATATTTTTTTTTTTTTTTTTTTGAAAAGGTCGATACGCAACAAACTATTTATATTTTGAGAGGGCTTCCATATTCATCATTGATTCAGTTTATCGTTATATCTCGTTACTGATGATATACTAGTTGAAAAAAAGATAATACCTAAATAATGATTTTGCTATTTATCAAAAGTTTGTTATTTTGGAATTATTTGTATACCAAAAATAATTGAGAAGCAATTCACCGACCAAATTTTTTAAATAATTGAGATATTTCTTTTTAAGGTAAACTAGGGAAAACACTAGATTTGATTAAATCTCAATCATCGGAATTAACGAACTTGAATGGAGAAAAGCAATTACACTCTGAAACAAAGGAAGAAAGTAAGTTATTCAATTTGTAATTGATTAGGATTATCGACCATATTAACAGATGTAGAAACTAGTTGACTGTAGATTCATTAGACTTTCAATAAATAATGAAAATTATTTTTATAGATATTTTATGTCAGATAAAAATGAATAAAAATGTGATCTTTTAGGGCATTTTTAACATCTTTTATTCAATTCAATAAACGTATTGGTTGCAGTATGACTTTGACAATTGATCATATTCGTTTCAATCTTGAATTACTCATTTCGAATTCTACAAGTTTTAGCTATCATTTCCTATCGATAGAAATCATATTCTGAATAGTCCTTCTGGTTCTTGTATATTTCACAATATCAATTAATCCAACATAGTTAAAAAATATAGTTCTGCATTCGAGAATTCCAATAATATAATATAAAAAATAGTTTATTATAAAAAATACAACTCGAGCAAGGACGCCGATACGAACTGTGGGTTAGAGGAGGGGGAAACTCCTAGAATTTGCCCTAGTGGAATAGCTTTACGCTTTCTCTTTGGCTCCACTTCTGAAAAGCTTCCATAGGCTAGAACGAGAACGTCTATGAAAACTGCAAACGGAGTTCTCAAGTGGTAATGAATGGCAAAGTCATCCCATTCTAAATAACAGTAATAGAAACAAAAACGCCACTCGGCTCTGAAACTAAACTTTGATGATTCTCTTTAAATGAAAGTTTTCCTAAATGTATCAAGCGGCGAAAAAAGTTATAACTAATTTACCAAATTAAGCACCTTTAAAAATTTTTTCAAAAAGACCTTCAATAAACTTGATCCGCATATGTCTTATATTTACTTTTGCTGCATTTATTAAAATAACAGATTTACAGCATCAGATCAGGCGACCAGGCGAAGAGTTCAATTCTGCCTCTTCTCGAAACACAAACTCATTTTCCTTAATAAGACGGGATGCCTGTTCAAAATATTGAATGTCTTGTAACTCTGGAATATTTTCAAATTCTCTTTTTAAGTCGATGAGAAGTTCCAAGCACCCATTAGTCATGTCGTTTAATTCTTTTCGAATTGCTTGACCACCCACCGTATTCACCTCAGCGACTTTTTCTGGTTTCCTAAGATTAAAGTTTCACTTGCAAGAGATAAATTTTTATCGGACGAGAAGTTAATCACATACGTAAACGCATATTTTGAGGAGAAAATCGCTCCGACTTTTGGTGATAAAGCACCATCTCGAACCACCGAGTTTCGCTGTTTTTCTGGATTAAATCGTGGTCGCTCTTAGATACAGGATGAATTTCGTGGAGGTCGTCCAAAATCGGTTGTTCTGCCGGAAAACACCAATGCTGTGCGTAAACTGTTATTGCAAGATCGTCATGTGACATACCGTGAGATTGAGGCAAATTTGAGAATTAGTTCCACTTCCACTATATATTCAATATTACATGAAAATTTTACTGTTAAAAAAAATTGTTCGCTTTGGATACAGCATAATTTGAAATCGTTCAAAAAAAGCTCGTGTCGATTGATGCTAAGAAATTCTAGAAAAAATCAATCGCGATTCTTAAAGATCTATGCATACGAAGTTGTGTGTGCAGAAAACACTTCGAAGCAAATAGTCGCCAGTGTTTCCAGGTTCCAGAAGTTCCAATTTAGATACAGGTTCCCTTATAATTAAATCACTAAAAGAAATGAATGATCTAGACCTGACTAAACTTTTCGAGCAGGTTCAGAAAAACTAGAAGTTGGAAGTAGTTCTTTCTGCTCACTATTTCTTGCATCCTTAGCATCTTCAAAGTATGACAACAAAATAATTATATTCAATATTGAATTGGGCTAGACGATGTTGGTGAGATTTGGTATGTAATATGAAGAAAAGGTGGATACTCTAAATATGGAATACAAAATTGCGGAAACAACTGGGGTGGAGCTATAACAATGCAATTTGTTGACCATTATAATGTACTCTGGGCTTATCAAATCCGTTAATTCAATAATACAATTGAGTGTTTTTAGCGTGCAATAGCCGAAAATTTTAAAAATCATAAATAACTCTTAATTATGCAATATCACTTAACACATACATACATAACCAAATTGATAAATTGCTTGATCTTACGTAACCTATGGTTAAACACTCAGACAATCGCTTTACGACCAATGCATAAATACTTCCTAGGCGACATTGGTGCACGAAGAATGGAATAGATAAGTTTCAAGATTTGTTAGATGAAATTATCGACTTGTATAAATTGTGAAATTGTAAATAACAAGAAATAATTTTTTAGATTAGGTCAGATTAGGCCAGGTTAGGCTCGTTCTAGGCTCATTTCAATCTCTCAATTACAGCTGTAGATTCACTTTTCCATAACTCCACCCCTTTTCATTTCCGCAACGAATGGTTGCATATTTTGAGTTCTTCACTCACTCAAAAATTGAAGCTTTACGGCGTCCAATGCATAAATACTTCCATATGGGACATTGGTGCACGAAAAATGGAATAGATAAGTTTCAAGATTTGTTCAAGTTTTTTAGATTAGATCAGGTTAGGCTAGGTTAGGCTCGTTCTAGGTGTCGTTTCAATCTCTCAATTACAGCTGTAGATTCACTTTTCCATAATTCCACCCCTCATTTCTGCAATGAATGACATCTTTCAATGACGTCTTGTAAAGAAATTTATTTTTTTTTCCATTTAAATGGTCAACGTGAATGAACATAACAACTAAGTCGGATGCTTCTAAGTAATGGAAATTTATCGAGCTTACGAATGTATATCAAATATCCTCTCTATATCGTATAGTGCTCAAACCAACCGAAATATAACACTCCCCAATTACAATCCACATCGTCATTTATTATAAAATTAGAACGGTAATGAGGTAAACGTATTGATTTTGGGAATTGAACAGAAACGATTCGATCTAAAACTTACTCGCAGTTTGACGGACTTAAATAATTGAAAATAGAACATATACGAATCAAGGTGGGTCAGATGCCCTTTTCTGATTAAAAAAAATATATAAAACTCTCAAAAACAGATCGACGTATAAGCAAAGATCCAAAATGACATTTTTATAATAGATACAAACACGATAGGATGCAACTTTTGTCCTTGAATATCAATCCATTCGATTATGAGGTGAAATCTCTAGGTGACTGGACTAGACATATAAAATAAAGTTAGGAAGCGGTGAATTCAATTCAAGTTGTCAACAGTGTAAACTGGAGTTTGCCACAACTTGAGTCAGCCCAGCCCAGCCCAGTACTTCGAAAGTACTCGAGAATAGTTTTAAATCATAACTATTTTTTACCTACAGGTATTGCATGTATGATTATTAAGTAATAACAATGTCTATAAATGAATCCTTCACTCGCAATATTTCTTTGTTATGAAAGAATCTGGAGATTCTTTTATTATTAAAATCGATGAACGTCGAGTTTTAATTTTAAAATAAAGCGGTCTTAATCAAGAACTCGATCTCAAATTACCGATTGTTAACAATTGGAAAACAACCGACCCTGATGATTTTATATATAATAATAAAACATTGTATGGACGTAATAACCACCTAGATTTTGTAGTGCTGTTATATTAGTTTTCTTTTTGAAACGTTTAGAGATTAAATCAATGCTTATATGACATAAATACATTTGAAAATATGCATAAAATGCAAAATACGAGTACATTTTAATTTTCAACTTTTTATAACAAAAAATTACATTCCACTGAATAATAAGTTTATGTAGAGATCACCAAAAGTATTGTTAATTTTACTTTCAAAAATTATTTTTTCTAATTTATAATTCTTTGGTGCCATTTTCCATTACTGAAATTTTATATTAACTATTCGCAGTTTTCGCGTGCGCTTGCATCTGCGGCTGCACTCGGCAGTAGTTTCTTGAAATAATATATTAATTACTTAGTACAGACATTCGTCACAATTGTCGCATTTGTTTTGTGTGTGTAGTGATTACATACTGATAAGCCGCATGCGAACTTTCATGTTATTGTTTTTATTCTTATAAATATTAACTTTGGGCATTTTTTAACTTTATTTCGGTATTTTGTGCCCGTTCATTTAAACGTAAACAATTTATTCTTTTTTTTCCAAACAATTGATTTATTTTTTTAAGATGGCTTCATGAGAGAAGCAGCAAAGTTTATTGGAAAAGGGATCTGAATTTGATGATGTTTTTTCGGATCAGGTAGAAGATAATGTAGAAATCCCAAAAATTGTTTGTGACAGCGAGCAGAACATCAGAGGACAATAATGAAATTCATTGGCAAATACGGCACTTTTTGGTCTCAATATAAAACGTTGAATAACACGGAAAGAAAATCTTATCAAACATTTTCCCGGTGTGAATCCGCCAGTAAAAAATTTAACAAAAGAATCAGATATTTGAGCTCATTTTTTCTAGATACTCTTCTAAATATTATTGTCACATACACCAATTAACACATGCAAGCGAAACAGGAAAAATATCACAGAGAAAGAGAAACCAAAACGACGAAATTACTTGAAATTAAAACATGGATTGGTCTTTAAAAAATATTTCATATTTTATGACAACGTGTAAGGCGTGACGATTTGACTACGAGTTAAGAGCGCATGCAAACAATATGATAAGCAGACCTCAAAAGGGAAGTTTTGATTGTTTCGTCCATAACTGCAAAATTGCATATGGCCCATGGCCCTTTCTCAGCAAAGTCTTTCACCAAAAGACGTCGTTACCAGACTTTGTGAACCATTACGTGGCTCTGGAAGAAACATTACTTCTAGATACAATAAGAAAAAACAAAAAAGAGATACCTCTTGAATTTTCTCGATCAGCAAATCGATCTGCACAGTCTAGTATGTTTGCTTTTCAACAAAGTGGTACGTTAGTATCATGTATATCAAAGAAAGGCAGGAATGTTTTATAGAATCAGGTATTCATTACGATGTCAATATCGACACAAAGACAAACAAACCGGAAATAATTACAGCTTACAACGAGACCAAAGGAGGAGTTGACTGTGTTGATAAACTGTGCGCGGCATATGATGTTTAAAAAAATTATCGCAGATACCCAATGGTAATTTTTTATTCGTTGCACAACCTTGGTTGCATTAACACTTTTGTTGTCAATGCAACAAACAAATCCACCTGGAATATTCGAAGAGGGAAGTTTTTGCAGACTTTGGCAATTCAACTAATTGAAGGTTATCTTCGGATTACTGAGAATGTACAAATATTATAAACCAACAAATTAAAAGAGACTTGGTCCATTTTCTTTACTATATGGTCGATTTAGAATCTATTTTTACTTCATATGAGTTTATTATTGGTAATAGTCCGCGTACGGCCTTTTAAGTCCTAGAAGTAAGCGCTACCTGCAAAAGATTAAGTGACGACTTTCCATAACATTTTTGAATGACGAATTATAAGTTTTACATAAATCTGAATTGCAAAATAATTTATTCCAAATTCTCATAAACACTTTCCGCAATTAACTTTGCCTCAATTATGTATTCCAAATACGGAAAATCATGGGACTCATAGAAATTGAGTTTTACTTGAATTAAAATAATTTTCAGCTTTGAAATTAGCTAAATTTTATATGTGATATTTTATAAATATAGTTCTAGTATCCCTATATTATCAATAATCATTTCACTTATAATGAAGCTTAAGATTAGATTCCGTATTTTTTCAGTACAACAAGATGGTCAAACTGTCGCGAAAATAAGTCAAAATGTGGAAACGTTGTATGAAAAGAACAAACCAAGGACCAAAATTAAAACGCAATTAGATGTTCCAGTACAAGGCGTCCATAAAACAATTTTGCAGTCGCTTCCAGAATATGATCCAAAAAAAGTTGAAATGAGACGTTCCAGCTCCAATCTTAATCTATTAACAGACGTAAGTATTTCATTCTCTATTTGACAAATACGAAGACTATTCGGAAATTTAAGGAACGATTCCATCTGGTGTCACTAACCGTGCATTTGGTTTTTACATTGGGACATGTTAGTCGGCGTCCATTTATCACAAACGAAACGTTTCCACGACGATGATTTATTTTTATGTTTAAATTAAATTGTATACTGCAACTAAAAATCCTGATAGTTGTGTGCTTTTGATTGGAAATGGTGCAGCAATCATTTTAATCTAACGGTCACGAAGAAAAGAACAGTAAACGCACGAGTATTGTGGCCGCTAAAGGAGTTTAAAATATTGTTGCAAATCGGTCACAATTTTCATACAAAATAGATGCCAAAAAGACTTATCATCATCATTCTGCCTTATCTCGTCCACTGCTGGACATAGGCCTCCACCAAATGCTTCCAGTTTTCTCTGCTTCTCTGAGCGGTTGCTACCCAATTTGTCCGTATTCTTTTAATATCGTCAGTCCATCTCGTAGGGGGTCTTCCTAGATCTGTCTGTTCTCAGTCTCCAATCTAGAATTCTTTTTGTACATCGGTAATCTTGTATCCTTGCAACATGTCCTGTCCACCGTCATTTTTGTCTCAGTATTTGGTCTATGATATCTTTAACTCCAGATCGTCTGCGCATTTCGTCATTCCTTATCTCATCCCTCATAGTGATGCCGAGCATAGACCTTTCCATTTTACGCTGTGTAATTTGCAATTCAAGTATTCATCTTCTAGTTAATGTCAGGGTCTCCGCGCCATAAGTCAGGACTGGGAGGACGCATTGGTTAAAGGATTTTCTCTTAAGGCCGATTGGCACATCTCCTTTGACCACATCTCGCAATTTATCAAACGAAGTCTCTCCACCATCTGAATATCTTTGTTGTCCACATTTAGTGGCTGGCTAGGAACTAAATTTGTCATCATCTTGATTTTATTGATTTGATTTTATTTTTAGATAAGTAGATATCCTTGTTGCGATTTGCAAATCTTGTATCATATTTTTTGCCTCGCCTAATTCATCGGTTATGAGGACAATGTCATCTGCAAACCTCAGGTGATGTAGCCTTTCCCCATCTATGTTGATACTCTTATGTTCCCATTGTAGTGTTTTAAAAGCATGTTCCATAACAGTAATAAATAGTTTCGGTGACATAGTATCTATCACCTTGCCTAACGCTTCTTTCTATCTTATATTTTTCAGTGGGAGAGTGTAGATTGATAGTTGTTGTCGCGTTATTATATATATTTGATATAATACTTGAATATCTGTGATCCACTCGGCATTCTTCTAATGATTTCAAACTAGCTGGCAGTTCAACGGTATCGAATGCTTTATGGTAGTCGACAAAGATAAGGACTAGGGGTCTATTATAGATTTTTCACTTAATATTTTTAAAGTAAGCAGATGGTCATTTGTTCCATATCCTGAACGAAATCCTGCCCGTTCTCTTGGCTGATAAAGTTCAAATTTCCTCTCTAGTCTCGTTGTTAAGACACGTGTATATAGTTTATAGAGGTGGCTTAAAAGACTAACCGGTCTATAGTTTTCGAGGTTTTTTCTATCCCTTTTTTTATAAATAAAAATTGTGGTGGATATTTTGGTTATTCAAGCAGAGATTGAAAAGCTCTTTTATCTTCCTTATTATTATAGGTCCACCCATTTTTAAAGCCTCTGTAACTATTCCATCTTCCCCCGGAACTCTATTATTTTTCATATTACTTAAGGCATGGTATATTTCGTCCAGAGATATATCCGGAACATCCTCTGATCCTACATTTTGTACTTCTCTTATGGTCCTGGGTTCTTGGTTGGCTTCACTTTTATATAGTACCTTATAAAACTCTTCTACTAAGCGTAATTATCCTTCTCTGTTTGTAACTAGGTTTACGTTTGCATCTTTAAGCTTAATTATTTCTTTTTTACCGTTTTTAATTTTTTCTTCTATAACTCCCATGCTTTTATTCTTTTCCATTGTTTCTGTAATTTTCTCGTTTTTATATTTCCTTATGCCCCTTCTGATCATTTTGGATATTTCCCTATTTATTTCAGTAATTTGTTGTTGGTTTGTGTTCTTGTTACTCTTTAACAATCTTTTCTCCTCCATCTTTGTTTTGGTTTCTTTGCTAATATTTTGGTCTTTTTCGTTCCTTGGACAGCACTCGTTTTTTTGCCTGATTGATGGTGTGTACAATTTGGTCGTTTAAGCTGTTTATATCGTTTCTCGTTGGAATATATTTTATGAATTTATTAATGGAATTTTCAAATGTTATATCATCTTCTGGTCGTGTCTTGTTTGTTTCTTCGCCATTTTATATCTTTCTAGTCGCGTAACTATTTTGATGTAGCTCTGAGTATTCTGTGGTCACTGGCTGTTCCGTACCTATTTCTCACTGTTACGTCTGTAAATATGTGTTTCTTATCTGTAAGAAAGTAGTCGATTTAATTTTTTGTTCTGCCGTCTGGACTTCTCAAGTCCATCTTCTGTGTAGCTTCTTATAAAAGAAACTGTACATCTGGTACAGATTTTTCTCAAGGAGGAATTTCAGCATTGTCTCTCCTCTTTCGTTGGAGTACCAAAGTTCCCAACATTGATCTCTGGTGGATTTAGCTTCATTACAATTTTTGCTTTTAGGTCGCTACATATTATGGTGAATTGGGAAGGACTGTCAACTATAGTCCAACTATGGACCATTTTTTGTTTATTAGAAAGTCTACTCCTCTACTAAATCTTGTTCTTCTCCTATGTGGTAAAATATATGTCTCGACGGCTTTCACCTTTTCTTCTGACTTCACTTACACCGATCACGTCCCATTTGATATTTTCTAGCTCAGTCTCTGGTTCGGTAAGTCTTTCATCTGACAGTAGAGATCTGGTGTTGAAGGTAGCAATATTTAGTGTTAGTATGTTCTAGAAGGTTTCAGCGAGCGTTTGCCTCCCCCAGATTCCGCGAGGCTGACCTTGTTAAAGGTGTGGGATTTATTACCCACCTAGGGACCCAATCCAATTGTTTTCTTACTCGCCATTTCGAAGGGTAATGTAGCCATTTATCTTCCACGTTGGCTAGACGGGTTGGAAGATAGTAGGATGTTATGTTTGGGGATAGTTCGTAGGTTTGGGTAGGTATTTTGGGATGGGACAATGGTTTCCTCCGTATGGTCTTGTGATAAAAACCAAGGCTCGCATGGGCAAATACATCACTCAAGTAGATCTGTCAATTATCGGGATTATAATTGAGTATCTACCCGCTACCCGGGTAAAGATAGATTAACTTAAAGATGAGCAAATGAAGATAGTTCTGACAACATTCACAATGATTCATTACCGAATTGAATTGTTACTGGTGATGAGACGTGCAGGTGCACATGCAAGACAACACTATAGTCCATAGATGAGCATACATGAGCTCTCCCCAAAAATACGAAAATGCTTGTTAATCTTGTGACCAAGGAAGACTAAGACTGGTTTTTTTAACAATAGTATCTTATTAAACACTGAGTGGTACTTCCAAACTTTACGCTACAACACATTAGTTCATTCAAAGAGGAGGTTTTTTTTGTTCGTTCTATCTTGAACCTAGTGATTCTCACTCATTTCCATGACTGCTTAGCAATCCAACACTTTAAAGACGACAAAGGAGTACATCACTGAGTCGTTGAGATTACAATTGACATAAGAATTGCACATGATATAGTAATTTCACCGCTTTGACAAGTGACGATTTTTTGTTTGTTTTTTTTTTACCATGTAGAAAGGTAGAATTGTAGTTAAACTTTCAGATATAGATAATACATTTTTTGTGACTCGTTTTTTTAATTTAATTTACTTTCCGAATATTCTTCGTATTTGATATTAGTGAAAAAGCATTCTACTTACAAGAAAAAAATTGCTCAATACTTCATTTGAAATAAAAAGTTCCATAACATGATAAACTGAATCAAAATATATGTTTAAAAACTGGATAAGTGTGAGAATATTAAGATTATATGATTTGCAATATCGCCATAATTGTCAAATGTCTCTGAGAACAAGATATGAAAAAAAATGCAGCCCGAAAAAGTTACATTTTACTAAATTTGTAGAGAATCTTTCTCGGTTCGACTTTATGCCACTTCAAACTTTTTTTTTAAATTACCAGCATACAAAAAGTTGGCTGCTATGGACAAACCGATTGGTATGTTTCTAAAACTGAAAGGTTTTGAACTTCCTCCTGGTAATCGGTGATCATCAGCATCAATTTGGGTAAGCTGTAAAAAAGCTGAAACGAACGCGAACGGTGGAAAACAATTTCAGTCGCCAAACAAGTAAGAACCATTGTAGAGGTAATTAACCAGAATAACTGTAACTTCAAAGTGTTAACAATATTACAACTACCACAGGAAGTACCACTCTTAACCGGATCATAACGGCAGTGAGCATCTGGTGCCAATATCGAATATTTTATCGTAATGGTTATGAACCATATGTATACTATTGGAAGGTATTTTTCTTGGAAGTTTGGATGATAGATTTCTTTTCCCATCTTTCTTGAAAGTCATTTCAATGATTATGTTCCTAATCTATCCTAGGAACTTTTGCTGATGGAATGTAGGAAGGACCACGCTTTCAACTGCTGAATTATCTAATTACCTTTACATTAGTCATATATCATGATAATAGCATACTTTCATGATACTAGGTATTGTTTGTATCTTGCTAATGAACGGTTGAATTATAGTATGGTTTTATAAATAAACATTGAATGAAGTTTCTTGGAATATAAACTATAAGAACTGAAGTTAGATCCTTGATCAAGCACATTCAAACTCCGCATACCAATCAGTGATTGTTGATTTTTCTAGAGTTATAATATTACTTTTGTCCAAACCTTAACGATATTTTTTGGTAAAAATACGATCTACTTTTAAATTATTGAGAATTGTTCAGAGATTATAAACTTCAAAGAATTCTAACAAGAAACTTTTGGATACAATAAGCTCTAAATTTGACACCTGTCATATAAAAATAAAATCAAGGAAAAAATATAAAAATGTGAGCTCTATCTGCCAGACCGGGATTTTATCGATCAAAGTGAAAATCTCGTGAAATCGTGTAGATTTCTGTTTTGCACGCTCAACTTTTTTAAAGTTACCCTTCACTTTCCGCCATCTATTTCTTTATCATTATTTTCGAGCATAAAATAAACTAACAATCTCTCGAGTCTCTTCTAACAATCTTCTGTACTCATTTGCTTCTGGAAATTCTAATTTTGCTCTATTGTATTCAATGCTCTTTTGCTTATAGTTTCCATTAAATAGAAGTTCGTTATCCGACTGAAATTTTAAGAATGACAACTAATGTTCTATATACATAAATATAATGTAATTTTAAAACAGAAGAGACCTGAAATCAAGAACATATATATATATATATATATATATATATATATATATATATACATATATATATAGTTTTGTTGATTATTATATTTTGTTAGGTTTATAATAAATTGATGAGACTACATCGTATCTTTACCAATATCTCGCCGGTTCCTTATGGAGTTTCTATATCGGATCACAGAAAATTTTCCCGTTTTCCCCCATCTAACCTTATCCGTAAGATTGTCGATTGTTACTCGATTTCAATATACTTTTTCCCATTCTTGCGATATAAATAAATATACTCTAGATCTGTTAATGAATGTTATGAATGAATGTTAATGAATTATATATATTTATTCTTCTGAATGTTCTTGATTTTAGGTCAATAAATTCTGTTTTAAAATTAGTTTTTATAATAGATCACCTACATCATGAATATCAAAATAAGAATAAAATCAAAATAGAAATTTGTTCTAATAAGTAAAATGAATTTTCCTTTAGTTCTTACATCTCAAGTATGTAGCAGTAATCAATTAAATTATTTGTATTTTAGTAGAATTTGCAAGCTAGAGGTATAAATTTTACTTAAATTATTTAGGTCTTTTTTATTATTTATAGCATTTTCATTCAAGGAAAGGAAAGGATAAACAATTAAGAATCAAAACAGAAACGAAATATTAAAACATAAAACATCTTTCCTTACCATATATACAAGGACTTTCCCAACAACTTTCGAATTATTCCATTAAATGTAATATTAGTATAATTCATGAAGGACATAATATATTATCCAAATAATTCACTAAACTAAAATTCAAAAGACCAAAAAACAAAAGAAGTATTATCATATATCAAGTGCCTTGTACTAATTGTAACGCTGTCTAAATAGGGCAAACATCTCAGTATTTATAAAATAGACTAAGAGGTCATCAAGACGATACCAAAAATAGAACTGCATTAACCAACCATAAAATATAAAAAACATAAACTCAATTATAAAGATTCAAAAATTCTTTAAACGGAATCGGAATACACGAAAAAGAGAATTTGTAGAAATGGTTCACAAAAACGAAAAAGCTATAAATGATAAATAATTTAAGTAAAATTTATAATTTGTAAATTCTAATAAAACTATAAAACTACAAATAATTTAATAGATTAAGTACTGCTACATATTTGAGATGAAGGGACTAAGGACCAAGGACTAATTAATTTTTCTTATTAGAATAAAGTTCTATTTTCATTTTATTCTTATTTTGATATTCATGATGAAGGTGATCTATCGATTATTATAAATACGCTAATTATCAGTGTCAATATCATATTTTGATATAGAGTGAAGTTAAGTCGAAACGTCAATTTATTTCTATCTTTTAAAAATTATTAATAAAAACTTTGCAACAGAGCAGACCTAAAATCAAGAACATCTAGAAACATAAACATATCAAAAGCTCGAAGAAATAAGAAATTAAAGAAATTTATATATATATTTTCATGAAGATAGACCGACTGTTATTGCAGTATGTTATGAATTTTTTTGGACCCTGAGTTGCGGGACTTTCAAAATTTCAACTCCGGAGCATATTTCTAGCAAGACTGGAGTGAATTAAGCAATTGTAGTTTTCAATCAATAGTTCCTTAAAAAAATCATTTCACATAGAGGTAACATCAACTGGCCTCTACCTTAGATCGCTTGATCATTGTATGGGGTATTCTCAAAAGTAAGGTGTATGAGAATAATGGAGCCTAATCCATTTGAAACAAAAGAATAGTGAGAAATGGCAGCGAAAACCCAGGTTACGAATCAGATGTTACCACCAATCTCATTGCAGGTTATAAGAATGCCAGAAGCATAATAGTCATCATTTCAATAACATTGATAACATCGATAATAATTTTCCCTATTGGTACTCATCAAAGATATAGAAAATACTTGATTCCTAGTAGTTTCTGTCATATTGAAGTAATCAATATGTGATACTGTTTTTGGACATCTTGTATAAAATTTGCAGTCTGCTCCAATTTTTAAAAATTTAACAAGTTGGATATGTTTGGATTACATTACTTTATAATATTTATTTTATATTTGCTAAATTATTCAAAAATATTTTTTCTCTTTATTCTTATCTTAAGTAGCGAATCCAAAGCTGACAAACTAGATCTAGAACAATATATATAAAAATCGGCTGTGCCAAAATCATTTTTAATATTAGATGATACCTGAACTGTAAGGAGATTATGAGATATAAAATATAAAAAAAAATCTGTGCGGATTTTAAGACAAATAGAATACACGGGCACAACGAAACCCTGTTTCCTTTGATCACAATTGACGAGATAAATCATGACTCTGAATCTTATTTAAAATTTGGAGTTTCATGCTTTATCCTAATAATTAAACAATCAGCTAATTAATCACGTTTCAGTCCAATGCTTGTAGAATAATTGCGTTTGAGAGTTAGAACTTTGAATAGGAGTTAATATTCATCTTTATAATTAGGTATTGAACAATGTACGAAAATGGAAGTAGCTCTACTTTTAGATACTTGTAATACCGTGTATAAGTATTGAGAAGACTCAAATTGTTGTCCAGTTTCTGGTGGATGTTGTACACTTGATTATGCCGATGTAGATAGTCATTATTAGCCAACATACTACAAGCAGATATTATATGTGGAATGGTCTTTTTGACACTTCCTTCATTTGTCAAATTAAGTGTTTGTTTTCTTAGTAATATTATTCTTGTAGTTATTGGTGTTATTAACTTGATCCTGGTTAGCTATCATGAAACCTTTGGTCTCTGGAAACAGATTTCCTATAGTAAACGCCGGCCAACCCGGGATATTGTTCTACCTGCACGTAGCGATACCATATTGTATACCAATTATGACAGTCATGAAACCACGACCGAAAGGTCTATATTCTTTTATAATTTTCTCTGTAAAAATATTATATATTATAGCGCTGATTTTGTATTTTCTTTTCGTAGAAACTCATACTTTATTTGGGAATCAGAATAACCGAAAGAGAACAGTTTATTGTCAGGTTATATTTCAGAAATATCAAGTTAGTTTTTGAATATGTTGAAGCTTATTTTTATTCCCATCTGTTCACTACTACTTTATCTCATATTTTCTTTAAATTTTCTGTACATCCTTTATCTGTATCTATAATACTGCTTATGAAATATATAGGTGGCCTATTAAGGTTTCAAGACATACTGTGAAATATTTTCTTATTCCGATGCGAAGGTCTAAATGCGATAGCTTAATCCAATTTATCAGGATTTCGAATTGCGTAGTAGTAGATATTTGTGTAACCGTAATGCAATTACAATCCACCATTTCTTCAATGTAATATTATGCTCTATTATTAACTTTCCACAAAAAAAACCTTGGCCTAAATTGGAGAAAGCGTGATCAGCCTTTATAACCAATATTTTTATCTTTCTTTTTTTGTCGTATCACGATAAAGTAATTGGCTATGAAAATTGATTAATCCATTGAGAAAATTTAATGGAAATTTCAATCATACAAAATTTATCTATTCTTTCATTCATTATTACTCAGAAATTTCCAGTATTAAAACAGTAAATTATAATTAGCATTATTAAATCTCTTGAACATTGAAATTTCATTTTATTCACATGAAGTGACTTATAAATTACTAAACAAGGTATTTTCTGCTCCTAATTGTATACGCTCATATTTTTAAGGTCCAAGTATTAATTAATACGCTAACATTTCAGTAAAAAGGTATCAAACTTAGTAGGAATCCACTTACGAAGATAATAAGCGTTGCTTTTTCAGCTTAAGCCAATATACCAAATGCTCAGCATGTTGGATAAAGATATCCCATTCGAAGTGGTAATTAATGATCACCAATCATGTGTCAACAAAAATCTTACGCAAGCGCAAAATGTATCTTTCTGGTGCACAGACGATTCGAAGATAGTCCAAGGAGCTGGACTGGGCATTTCTGGACCAAAATGCAAGCTCGCCACACCTCTAGAAACATCACTCACCATTTTCAGGTGCTCAGGAGTGTTTGCATTGAAACCTATCTAAAAAGCACATATACCTTCTCTCAGATAGCCAAGCGGCTTTGGGGCTCCTGAAAGCTATTAAGTACATTTCAAAACCAGTGTGGGAGTGTAAACAAACTCGAAAAGCACTAGCTAACAAAAACAAAGTAACCCTAATATGGCTTCCAGGCCATCAGGGCATACTAGGAAATGAGAAAGCAGACAGCCTTGCCAAAAAAGGAGGATTTTCTCTTATTTTCAAGTCTACTGTGTGGCAAAGTTTAAGGAAACTTAATGAAACTGATAGTGTAAAAAATATTCCCGGTTGTAGACGAAAAAGAGCAACTACAAAGGAAAGGAAGATATTGAACATAATGTGATTCTAAGTGGAGAGGGAAAACTAAATATCCAAATATGCCATAAATAATGTTCTTAGTGAGAGATCTTAGAAAAAGAGAAGAAAAATACTTAAATACTTAAATAAAAAAGTGCAGTTACACCAATCATTAAATGAAGATGATACTGATGAACTATTACAGTTTATCAGAAGCAATAATAAATGAAATTGATGTGAATAATGTATCTATGAATAATATTGTGTTTTTCTTTGAAGCAACATATTTATAAATTGACATAATTGCCAGTGTTGGACGGATAATTATCAGCATTGGATGAAAAGTCATGTATAACATACATAAAAACTGAACTTTTGGTGTGAAATAACTAGAGAAATAATAAATAAACCCTTTTTATGATAGGTACATTTAAAGATGATAGATATTTACGATAGTGCTCTAACGCATTATAAGGCTAGGATAAGACAATGGCTGAACTCTGTTTTTTCGCAGAGATAGGTAGGTCTTATAAGTTATATTGAGTGGTCGGCAAGGTAACTAAATTATCTGTAGTCTATAGGTTATAAGGATGTACCTCAAATCTAGAAGATCGAATCAGAGGTTCGGTGTAAAAGATAACGTCTGTAATTATTCAAAATTCATTGTGGTTGTTTGTTGACATTAAAATACTGTCAAGCAGTTGAAAGTTTCCACTTTTACTCAAAATTTTTTGATTGTATTAATATGTATGCATCCATTGTAATAATTGTGGTTTCGTTCCAGATGTGTCGCTGTTATATGAAATCCACGTTTTAACTCCTATCACTATTGATTTCAATAAGAGATCGTTTATTCTGACCACTTGTGTTGCAACAGCCATATTCTTACAGATAATTATTCGCTTCCATATTTTAAAATCTCTATTAGTATATTGTTCCCCGGTTCTCTTATTATTCTTCATGCGTCATCATCATCATTCAGTAATTCTCAAAAATACTAGACAAATTTATTTATATTTCCCTCTTTGCTTTTTAGAGAATAAGCTGGTTTTGACCTTTACTTTTTATTATGTCTCCATAAATCTTTCTCACTTTTTATTTCAATTATTAATAATTTCTTTTCACAATAAGTTTTTTCTTTCTAAATATATATTACTATATCCCTTTCTTTTCTCTCCAGAAATAACTGATCATTAATTGTAAATAGTTATAAAAGTATTAATATTTCCTTTGTTAGTCTTTTAATGTTATTTATTTGAAGTAAATGATTTTTTTTCAGTATGTAGCCGTGGCACTCTTTTCAAATGCCTCAACTAATGACGAGGCTTTCTATTTTGATAATTTCCACAATAACTGCAAAAGGTTCGTTATACTAATAATTGTAGTCGCGCTTTTCAGCTATTGGTATAACGCTTACGTACCTCTGAGAGCATTTATCAGTCTATAACTCGAACACGTAGACGCGTTCGTGTGCAATTCTTGAAATAATAACTTACTCAATTCACAACTATTGTCTTCTAATAAAATGACTTTTTCAAGGTCGAGAAAGGTGATACAAATGCGGGAATTCAATATTCTCCACTGGATGTTGCAAAATATATATTTTGGACGGGAGATGAAAAGGGAGTGACTTCATCTATCGAAGAGTTTTTACGAGAAGATATAGTAAGTAAATACATTTTACCCGCTGTAATTATTTCTAGAATCCAATATTAGTTTTTTATATTATCGTTTATTCCATACAATGAGAATATTATAATTAAATCTCGAAAAGACCTAAATTTGGGAAAAAATTCAACTCCAAAAGTTTAGTCGTTCAAAAAAATAATGTAGAGTGCAATTTTTGCAGAAATTAAATGAATGCTGATAAAAGTGGTGAAAAATGGAGCCGGTACATTAAGTGTGGTCTTTGGGCTCATAATTTATACGTAGATATTGATGATAAAAAGTGGAACACCTATGAGTGTGAATTTTGCTTAAAAAAAAATAAGAAATTTTATTATTTAAATGCAGAATCTTTATAAAAGAAAAAACTTTGTGTTGTTTTAGAATTTTTACAATTTGTTCTTAAATTCTTAATAAACATGTCTTTTAAATCAGTTATTTTGGTATTGTTTCAAGTTTTAAGAGGGTTGTTCCAAGGTACTTAACCACATATACCTTGTAACGCAATGTAAGCAATACTAAGTTTTTGTTACCCACTCTTTAAAATTTAATTTGCGATTTTGATACATGAATGGACACAAATTAAAATCACCCATTGAACTTCTTGCAATAATTATTTAAATTTTTTCTGTATGAAAATTTCAAAAAAATATTTCAAGGTACAACAGTTTCCCCTACATTTCGACATCAGGAAGTTTATGAAACCAAACATTTATTTATTAAGAGAGTCTGTTATATATAATGTATGAAGACGTCTCTTATACCATATGCCAATTCTTTCGTACATAATTCATTATTTATTAATGTGGCAATAAAATATTCCTAGATGAAAAAGGAATATCCTTCAATCTCAGAAAATGTCAACAACTTTTTGCCTTTGACCTTATTTCTTTACTCACAAATATGAGAAAACGAGTTGTGTAAACGTTTACCAAGGTTACTTTTATTAGAGAAAAAAGGAGTAGTAATGTGATAGGTATTCATATTATTGCGTGCTAAAAAACATCAACGAGCTACAGAGCTTTATTGTCATTACAAAAGGATTTGATATTTGGGTTTGAAGAATAACACTTTTGGAAAATGTGATGGCCTTTTCCTAACGTTCTGTGAAAAGTTTATCATTATGTCGAAATTTAGTCTTACCAATCATGTCGTGGCTGCCCTTTGTATATATTGGCTTTATTTGTCATTTAATTTTAATGTTGGGATTCATATTGTTTTTCTTATAATTCTACTGCAGCGAATCTACTGCAGTATATAATTGATATCCCAACTATTTTTAAGTACATTTGTTTTTTATTTCATGTAGAACATATTCTCCCAAAAAATGTGGCTCTTATGGTGCTACAGCTTCTCCAATCTCCTCTTTTAGCTCCTACTAAATTTCTCCTGATCCTTTTAGGCCTTTTTTCTTGTTTATCTTCAATAACTTTCATATAAATTTTCCTTAATACTTTTTGGTGTATATCTATTTTGCAGTAGATATTCTCATTTTAACAACTAGTATTCGAGTATTCTTGTAGTCGTGTTACTTCATTCATATTCATATTATTGAGTTCTTGCACATTTTTTACTATGGACAATAATAGACAACACATATCTTTGTTCGAGTCTATTTTCTTGTGAATGCTGTATTTGTAATATCGAGTGTTTCACCTTTATATCTGTTGTTTCTATCTTTTACGATCGCCGTAGTCTTCTCGATGTTTTTCTAATATCGTTGCTTCTTATTTTCCTGAAAGCCTTTTTCAAATCTATGAACCATATGAGTACCTCTTTTCCCTCAGTCTCAAATTTTTCACTTATTTGCATCAGTATAAATATTACTAAGATTAAGTATTTCACTGAATCGTTCGAAATAACTGATTTACAATATGGCGATCCAACAGTTTTGAGACTGATATAGAAGATGTTAAAATATACAGGGTGATTGATTAGTATGGTAAAGTGCCTCCTTTATCCTTCGAGATATCAATTTGAAAGTTTGAGGGATTATACATATCTATCATTAGTCTTCACATTTTAAAATTATTCACAATCTTATAGAGGGTTCCAAAATGCTTTGCCATATTAAAGTTACTTGTTGATATAAAGCACCCTATACTATATAGCATATTTGGAATCAGCTTGACTTCCCCATCACAATAATATACGGTTGTGATGTGTTCTATGGGATATTTAAAAAAAGTCTGATACAGGGAGAATCAAAATACCAATAAATTTTCTCGGTTTTTTCAAATGAATAACCCTGTATTTTATGTGAGTATCAAAACGTACTACGAGCATACGATATTTTGATTTTTCTCTGCAAAATAATGATTACGTATATATCTCTAATCATTTAACAAATAATTGTGAGTTGGCTATGATTTATTTGTGAAAAACTGACATTTTATCATTTCTTTATGGTACTATAGGAGTTGAATTATAAACGTTAGAAAACTATCCTATTTACTACAATATACGTACATGTATTGATTATCACAAGTTTTTGAAATGATCACAAAAGACATCTATGTATGCTTGAAAGCGATAATTGAAAAAGTTACACATTACCAAACAATTCTATAGAAACATTTCGAAATTCAGTCCGTATTCTCTCCATAATCTCTCTACCTTGTTGAAAGAGGTAATTAGAAAATCTAAATACATTTTCTACATACACCTCCCCACACATTCAACGACCATATAGTTTGACTGTGTGTCCCTATGTGATATGGATTAATTGATGAATAATAATGAAAGTTTTGTCTGTCTTATCAAGTTTGCTATTGTAGGTTGTCGAGCTAAGGAAAACGTTCATGCTATATATACTCTTGCTGATAGTGAGGCATTTTTATTGCATTCTCCCAATATTCAAATCATATCAATCATTTCATCTCTACTGAAATTCAATTTTTACTAGTTCAAATTTTTGAAAACACCAAAAAATGTAGTAAACCACTATATCAAAAAACAATATGTACCTATTGTCATATCATGTCATTGTCCAATATCAGTTTTTGACAAATAAATCATAACAAGTCACAATTGAATGAATATGGATATAGATAGGTATGTACATAATCATTTTTTTGCACAGAAAAATCAAAATATGTCAAGAAATAATAATTTTTGGTAAAGAGATTCCTGGATGAAATTGGTAGTACTTTTCGATACTCACGTAAAAGGTTATTCAATTGAAAAAACCAGCAAATAATGTATTAGTATTTTGATTCACCCTGTATCAGATTCAATGAATATTAATGAGATAAATAATTTTCCACAATTTTTAGTAGGTTCGAATGATTTGGCCGTAACAGATTTTCGATTTTGAGCTTCTCTTATATTGTACAGGATATGGAACTAGTTACGATTTTTATGGAAAATTCATTATAACTTTTTTAAGACCTCATAGAAGAAACCACAACCCTATATTATTGTAATGGAGAAATCGAGCTAAATTCCAATTTGCAATAAAATATAGGGTGTTTCATTTAAGAAAATGTAACTTTGATATGGCACAGCATTCTGAAACACACCGTAAGATTGTAAAAATTTCAAAATGTGAAGATTAATATTGGCTATCATCCCTCAGACTTTCAAATTCATAACTAAAAGTACCGTGTCAGTCTTACAATTTGCATCATATGACTTCTTTTACTGAAAGAGAGAGGACAGAAAATCTAATGATGGACTTCGAAGTATTTATCTAAAAAAAAAACATTTTAGAAAACCTCCAATTGCAAAAAGCCCGGTAAGTGAAATTGTTACAAAATATAATGAAACGGGAAGCTCCAAAATCTTGAACATCTGGAATGAGCGACGATTCAAAATTAGATATTTCACCTTTTTCGCGAATAAAAAAATATGATCAATGTGTAGTAATATTCCCTTTATATATGTTTCAGATGACAGGAGAGGAAGCTTTAACATTTTTACAAGAAGTTAAATACAATTTAGATAAATTGAAAAATCGATACATTCAAATGGGATTAAGTTCTCTACAAAATTCAAAGGTAAAATTTCAGGTACCTATATAGACCAGCTCATTAATTCTTGACAAAATTTCGCATTTCAAAAATACTATCAGAAGCAATGTAAAGTAATTCACAAAGATTTGTGATTTGTTTGGCAAAAGCTTATTTTATTTGGAAGAAATAGGTGTCGAAGCAATATTGGCGGTAACTCTGCATTCATTTTATCAGCAAGTGCCGAGTTACATACACATATATAATATAATATATATATATATATATATATATATATATATATATATATATATATATATATATAATATATTATATATATAAGCGGTTTCTTATTGGCGGACTTTAATATGTATTCAGCTGCCAAAGAAGATTGGAAAGGGTTCACCTGAGGTAGCAAACACACACACACACATTAAGACGTCCAGACCAAGAATGTATAACTAACAGGCTAACTCTTAACAAAAAGATAAGACTTCCTAGAATCTTTCATATAACTCAGGGGAGAGGGAGGAGTCTACGCGCGAAACTGCGACACAGGGGGTGGGGGAATGTTGTTCTGCGCATCCATCTATGGATTTATCTGGGAGTGGATGCTTAGAAGGACGAGACTTCACGAACACGTGTGTGTGTCCTAGTTTACAGTTCCCACCGCTAGAAATTTTGACGTCATGGCCGCACAATCAGAATAGAATGTAGAGAGATAAAGAGTGGTATGCCGATGATGTTTCTCTCTCTATCAGCTGTTGGTGTCTATTGAACAAACTACCATACCTCGCAGTATCTTTCTTCAATATATGGTTAATGTATCTGCCAAATAGATTATTTGCGACTCCCAACTACACTTTTGCGAAGTCCAACGTCGTTTCATATAAAAAATGAAAATTGGGTATCAACTTATATAGGGAAGTCAAATGGGTAGAATGCAGACTCCTTCTCCAACGGGCTATGTGTGAAAGTTATCATGTACGACGTCCGTAGGATAAAAAAAAATATCTTTGTTTGAATACCTAAACAACTTCACAAATATTCGACTAAATTTTTACAAACAAAAGCTAGAATTCTTAAAGCTGGAAATCAGATAAGAAATAACAATTACGATCTATTTTTATTATAATATTGAAAAAGCTATTTGTATTTAACTATTTATTTATTATTTTGTATTATATAATGTCACAGGGAATTAAATCTTTTCATTAAAGAGTTGTATCTTTTACGGTACTGTCTTCGTCCTGTACCTGTAATATAATATTTAAGTCAAGGCGTGCTTTCTTAAGATTACATTAGAAATATTACGAAACTCGTACAGAGGAATATTAAATAGCAGTTAGATTATAAGATTGAATCTTCCATTTACAAAGGAATGCCGATTATAAACAAAAAAGCCTTCAACTATTGCCTCCTCCACCAGAAATTTTGCTATCAAATGAAGAATTTGTTGAAAGAGTAGATGATGATGGACCACCAAATTTTGCTCTACACTCTATGTTTCTTATACTATGCTGTTGAATACTCAACACACTACACTATACTAACACTACACCAACACTCATTACTAAAGTTTACCTTCAGTCTCTATTAAGGATAACGTCGTTATCGAAACGCGCGTCAGAGAGTGTAATTGTGTTTGTTTAGTGAGAGCGTAAATAGAGTGTTAAGTAGGAATAACACCAACAGTTCCAACTTAGTATGCTGTAGGAAGAATGGAATTTGGGTAATTTGATTTTTCTACTATTCAAAATTCAACATATTTTATCTGAACTGAGTAATTTTGAAAATTACATAAAAATTTTGATAAGATTAGATCCGACCTGCGACCGGCAATTGTTTTGGCCACCCACGTGCGTGCACGCGCTTCACACCTGCTAGAATCTGCACTACTGACAGCGTTGGATCCATACACGTAAGCTAAGTGTTATTCTGAGTAAATTTGTACACAATCCTCGGCAACCGACGCCGACGTTTTAACGATTGCAAATTGGTTCCTCATTTTAATGCAAATCCGCTTCAGTTCGTAGGCACACAGACGTTGTATTCCGACCCAACGTACGCCACGTCGATCAATCGCTATCTGCATAGATTTCCGAAAAATCAAGTTTGAGACTGTTTCAAGATGTACAATGTTATATTCAGTACATAAAATTATCATCTTTCAATGTAGTCTCCATAGAGGTGAACACATGCATTACTAAAGCGTCTCGAAAGAAAGATTGTTCAACATCTACAAACTACTGATTTACCGTATACATAAATCTATTCTCCGAAGATAATCATTTACCACGCAAGTGTTCTTCAAGTTCTGTAAACAGCCGATAATTTCAGTAATTTGTAGGGGAAATTATATACCAAGGCTCCAGCAAAAAATGTATTGAAGAAAACTTGCTAACTTTCTATTTGACTTTCACACACTAAGACTCTAAGACTTAGCCCGCCAAATACAAAATGAACTCTCAATTTCGAGTTGTTGTTACAATAAAGAAGTAAATTAATATGAAATAGATAACATTGTATTAAAACCAATATACGGGTTGGCCCATTAATGTGTGGAAGTGCAATAACTTAATTAAGATAAAATATACAAAAAAATTTTTAATTAAAAGTTGTTATATTTGCACAGATACACATTTCTAAAATATTTTGAGGTATAAAGGGTGTTCAGCGTAACGTGACAACATGAAGTAAAGTTTTTTTTAAATAGGATACCTTGTATATTTGTTTACCATGGAATTTAGCGTAAAATTCTGTATCTAGCCCTGTCTTTCCTTTTCCCATAAATAATGACGTTGCCAAGTTGAAGCGAAAAATATGAAGATTTGACGAAAATTGGTGCACTATAAATGCTGCCTAGTAAACATTATTAGTGAGTAAGTATTTTATCCCTTCAAATATTCACCTTTTTAACAAGTAAACACTGAATATGACGTTTATAATACTCCTAGTTTTTAAGACAAAATCAAACCAGTAATTTTATACCTGTAAAAACTGTAATAAAATAAATAGGGTATCTACAAAATAAAAAAATTAAATAAAAATAACTAACAACAAATAAGAAAGAACTAAAAACTTTAGATAACTATTTTATTACATGTTCAAAATGACCACCGTTTACTTCCATACAATAATGTATGAGATCTTCGAAAGCTCTACTAGCACGATGTAACATATTGACATCAGCAGTTCGGAAAACCCCCTTGATTCTATTCTTCATGTCTTCCTTAGTAGTCGCGGGTGTTTTGTACACTTGTTCTTTGACCTAACCCAACCAAAAAAAATCCATTTTTGTAAGGTCCGGTGAACGAGGTGACCATTTATGGGGTCCTCCTCTACCTATCAATCGTCCGGGAAATTCAATATTTAAATGTGATCAGTTGGGTATGGTGAACTGGTGCATCGTCATGTAGGTACGACATTCGCCGTCTATCATTAGCAGGTAATTATTGAAATAGTTGGGGTAATTCGATTGTAAGAAATTTGAATAAACTTGCCCATTAACAGTTCCTATGACTGGGCCTATGACATGATTCCCATTTATTCCACCCCATACATTTAATGACCACCTTGTTGGAATGATAGTCCGTATACAATGCAATTGATCTGTTGCATAATAATGGAAATGGTGTCTTTTAACAAACCCATTTTTATGAAATGTACAAAATTGAAAAAATCTCTGTCTTTCTTAATTTGTTCTTGAGCCCAATTTTTTTTGTATATTTTATCTTAAGTAAGTTATTGCACTTCCACACACTAATAGACCACCCAGTATAAACCACACTTATTACAAATCAATCTTCAAATATACTCAGAGCTTCTCTGATATAAGCGAATTTAGTTCTCAATAGAGGTTTAGTTTCATTAGGTACATCCTTGGTTTCTTTCCATGTTGCAAATTTTCAGTGATCGTTTAACTCTTTATTCACAGCGTCTTCCCATCTAGCCTTTATACCCTCTTCATAGTTTTCGGATCATTCTCTGCGAGATTCATGGAATTACTTCAAAAATATTATATTAAATGCTGCACAAGAAACATGTGGAACACATAGAAGAAAAAATAATGTAAAACTTACATATTGGTGGTCGAGGGAAATAAAAAAAATAGCACGGAAAAAGTACATATTAAATACATAGCAAAAGATGGCAACAACTATCGAGGAATACCATCAATCAGTACAGCGATGGAACTGATGGAAAAAATATTAGAGAAAAGAACAGTAGAAGACACACTCAAAGAATATCAAAATGGATTTCGAATGGGAAGAAGCAACCAAGATCATGTATGTACTATAAAACAGGCTACAGAAAAAGCAATACAAGAAAAGAAGGCGTGGCTTTCTTAGACTTACAAAAAGCCTTTGTTAGAGTACCTACAAAATGGTCCAATGTTTACCAGTCAACCGACACCAGGATATTTTCCTAAAAGAGTCTTAGTAAAAAGAGTATTAATATATTCAACAACCTACAAGAGAAAAACGATAATGAGAAAAAATGAGAAATAATGAGAAAAAAGGGGCCAAAACCACCGGGGGTGAACACCATAGAGTACAACTAAAATCAGGAGAAGTTCACAGCCAAATTGTGTAGGCACTAGTACAAAAAACACAAAATTTCATACTTACAAATTGTATAGAGTAGTACTAAAAAATATGTACCACTCCACAGACATGGGCGAAATTAAAACCAACATAAAATTACTAGGTCATGGGAGTCTACAACATTAAACAAAACCACACCGAAACACCCTTACTAATATTCTTTGTCAATCTGAAACTAAAAGACAAGCAAATTCATAAAGCAAAACTACTCCTGAATTGCAGTGTTCGAAGAACCACAATCGAAGAGAATAATCTCACAGTGTATAAAGTGTCAAGAAGTCCGTAAAGTGCGCCGATTCTCACCTAACTATAGAATGTCCCGGGAAAGTTAAAAACAATATAGTAAAATGAGTAAATTGCTCAGAAAATCGTCCAGCTACAGGAGCTGTGCACTACATGAGCAATTGCAACAAAAACTATAACTGAAACTGAGAGATGATCTTAAATGATCTAAAAGAGCTAAAAGCAATGATTAAAAGTTCAAAAGAGTCGAGTGGAACGCAAACGGATTGAATCAGCGTATTCAAGAACTAGAAATAATTTTAATACAAAACAAAGTAGATATCATGCTCATTGCGGAAACACACTTCACAAAACATATATAAAAATACCAAGTTATAACTCAAACAAACCATCCAGATGGAATGGCCCATGATGGAATCGACATAATCATTGGTAGCAACATGAAACATCACCAACTAGAAAATTTCTCGAAAGAACATCTACAAGCAACAACAATTTCCCTGAGTACCTGTAGAGAAACTACAAACATATTCGTAGTTTACTGCCTTTCAAATACAAAAACAAACAAGAGTACTCGATTTTCTTTAAAACACTTGGCAACAAATTGATGGCAGGAGGAGACTACAACGCCAAACACAAACATTGGAGCTCACGGATTATAACCACCAAAGGACGACAGCTACTTGCTACAATGAATTCAAATAACTTAAAACACACAGCAACATGCGACTCAACCAACTGGACGAGTGATCCACAAAAAATCCAGATTCAATAGAGTTTTTTATAAGGAATCAACCCAAAACAGTTTAAAATCCAATCAAATCTTAAATTGTCCTACGACTATTCTCCAATAGTACCTATTAACAATGGATCAATCAAAAAACCTTATGTTTGCAATCCAAATACAAATTGGAGCCTATTTCAAGATAAAAATAACAAAAACTTTAACCTCAATATTCCGCTAAAAACTACCGAAGAGGTGAAATGGCGCTATAAAATCTAACCAAAATTATCCAGCAAGCAGCTTAGAAAATAAGGCCACCAGCGTAGTACTTAGCGACAAAATAGCTGAAAAATAAGACTTCGGAAGATAATGACAACAGACAAGATAACAATCCAAGAAGCAAAAATTAAATAAACCTAGCTGAAATCTAAAAAAGTTAATATTAAATCACAAAAATGAATCAGTCGAGAAATTTCTTGATAATTTTATCCTGACTCAAGCAACTAACTACTCCCTGTCGCGGGTAACAAGAAAACTAAATAGACCCCAGCAATCTAATCCACCTATTAAAGACCAAGACGGTAAATGGGCCAGAAATAACAAAGAGAAAGCTGATGCGTTTACCGAACTACCCCAAGGAATAATTTTGAGACCGGTACTGTAGACGTTGTTCACCTCGGACTTGCTAACCACAATGCAAACTGCAGTTTTCACGACGTAGACGACACAGCAATACTTGCGTCTCGCCACAACCCAGAAACCTACAAACAAAAATCTACAAAATAGAAACATGGCTGAAGAAATGGAAAATAAAAGCCAACGAATTAAAATCTCAACATTTCACATCAACACCGAAAAGAGATCAGTGCCCTCCAGTCATATTGAATAACTGCCTTCTCATACAAGTAGAAAGCGTAAAATACCTAAGCGTACATCTAAACAAGAGACTAACGTGGTAAACACACATATTTAATCAAAGACGGCAACTGGGACTTAGACTTTAAGAGCTTCACTGGGTAATTCGTAAACAATCGCAGTCGTCATTACAAAATAAAATTCTGGTATTAAAACCATCATAAAGCCCAATTGGACATACGGAATACAACTGAGGGGATCTGCGTTTAAATCTATAAATCATATAAAGGTTCCAAAATAAAGTTTTGAGAATTTCAGTTAACGCTCCATGGTACGTGCCCAATTCAGTCATAGAGAGAGAACTATATCCCCACTATAAAAAGTGAAGTATAACGCTGCAGTGAGGTATATAGAGATAGGATTTCAACACATCCAAATGTGCTCGCGAGTGAGTTATTTAACACGACAGGTGAAGTGCGCCGACTAAAACGTTTTAAACTAAGAGATCTTTTGACTGGGTTTAATTGAGTATTTATCCATGTAAATCAAACAAAAGAATATAGCTTAAGAGAGGAGATATTTTAATGAAAATATTTCCTACATGTAAAATTTTGTAAAGTAATACTATTTACTTTTTATTCACATATTTTAAACAAATAGTAGATTCTATGGAGTTCAAAAACTACATTTGATAGAGACTTCATCATATGACTAGATGTCTTTGCATTTTTGTCATATTCAGTGTGCTTATCTGTGCCACACGCTATGATAACAGACCGGGCATTTGAACACACTCCTCCAAAAAATCTTCAATCTAAATGTTTGTGTGGAAAAATTAGACCCACTGAGTTGCGGGTACGGTGTCAAACTCGTCATCGGAGCCATTTCACTATCGTATCGGTACAAATACTTTACGCGAATCGCGGAAAAATAACTTTATACAAACACATACTGTGCCCAAAACCTTCTAGTAATTTGTATGCGAAATTATATACCAAGGCTCCAGTAAAACTTACTTTCTATTTGACATTCAATAAACTTTTTTTTTAACAAGAGAACCCAAACTGCACTACACTACTGTTCTCTAAGACTTAACCCGCATAGGCATAGTCCTAAGCGCGCCAATTACAATATGAACTTGACAGATAATCGTTGGGGGACAAATCTCGAAAATACGAAATCTGCATGAACGGACCTCTAACTGGGTGCGTTATTCTGATGCAAGAGAACAGCTTTCTACAACTCTAAAGGTATATTCTTTTACAAAATTTTGGAACCATATTTGCCCAATAAGCTTATGTAATTTTGGCTTCCTTTCGCAGGTAATCTACTAAAGTTTCGCCGAAAACATTCTTTGTCTTGTCTGCGTTGAACGATAATTATAAATGTTTAGTTTTTTCGTGTGCATTGTTAACAATCGTGGTACACATCGTGCAGAAGTTTTTCTTGCTCATTTTGGCAGTGAGTATACTTAATATATACTACATGGTATGAGAAATCACTATTAGACTTATAATCGTCACACGATCCGATCCGATATCATGGACTTTTTTAACAAGTTCGCGTGAAGTAGCGTTTTGGGGGCTCCATGTGCATATCCGTCACTACCTGAAAATTATCTTATTAATCATAACAATTCTCTAAAGCAGAGCTAAACTTACAGTTATAACACGACAAGAAAAAGAAAAATAAATTTATAAATCATATGAGTAGTCCTTTTTCAGAATTCTCATTATTAACATATTAACTTAATGCGAGTTTGTAAACCACTTCATCACCTTACCCTCTGATAATATTGACTTACTTCACGGTATATTTATAAAAGACCTTTAACTGAAAATGGATGTTATTGATTTTTCAGATCACGGACGACCAACCATTGCAATTGGGACTTAATACAAAGCTAACAGTATATGATAAGCCGGAATTGAGAAGTGATTTCAATATCAAACAACTTCGGAAGGAAATTGGCAATTCTCAGACAGTATCTCGAAGTAATATTGGTGAGTTCATCTTTCTATTCATAAATTTGTTTAGAAAAATTGATTGCTAGCCGAGAATAACTTTTATCAAAAACAAGTGTATATGAATGATACCGAGCATTTGAAAGCGGCCGAGATATGATTATAGATTTGCTTCACTATCGGCGATCATAATTATAGAAAATAGTGGCTGGATGTCTTTTATCAAGTTTTTGTAACAATTCCAATATCTAATAAACGATTATTTGAAATGTCTTGTTCCGTGTACCTAAGTAACTGTATAAATTCAATCATCTAATGAATGCGAAATAAATCCTGTTTGGATTGAAGCTTACCTGGGAACCGATCCTATTGAGTATGCAACCATTCATATATTCTCTATATCCCCATGGCTAAATGATACGCCTCAGTAACAAAGCATACTAATAATTTTTATATAGAATGCGCAATGAAGTTGTATGTAATTGTATATTTATTACCTGATATTTTAATTCGTATAGGAAATTAATTCCTTTCACTGTAATTCAGTTTCTGTTCCGACCAGAATGATTCTGTTTGATAATATCGAATCATCAATAACTTCAACAGTTTAAAAGGTGAATTTATTTATTCAACTCATTTTCATGAGGTGTTATTACTGTATATTATTTTTCAATTAATTCAACTAACAATTTGATTCTAATTTTCAAGTGATATATCTTAGTTCGCAAAATGTTTTTCAATGCTTACGCTATATAGAACGTCAGGGCGCGTTAATGTAAAACCGCTGAGAAAATTTCCTATTAAAAATATTTACGTAGATTCTAACAGCGTTCGTTCCGAGACAGAATATAAATAAATTTAATTGGAATAACATGAATTCCCTGATTTTATGGGAAAGCTGATGGAGTAACAGTAACTTTTTAATTCAAATTTCTCATCACGTTAATTAGTTTATAAAGATGCAGGGCTATAAAAGAAAAAATTAAAACAACAATTGAATAATCGTTAATCTTTATTCGTCGATTGAACTGAGCAAAATCGTAGTTACCACTTCTGTATTATCCTCGATATAACAAACCTCAGATGTGAAAACGTTACCAAGAAAATAATTTCAGATTTAATCTTTTAGAAAAGGCAAATACACAAGTTTAGAAGAATTCTCGAAAAATAGAAAAAAATTTATATCTAGCCACTGATTTTGGAAAATTGATTGTCGAATCAATTTTTATGCAATTTTCATAAAATATGCAACTCAAAGAGAAAATTAGCTACTTTTGATTATTTACAACATTTCTCTTGTATTCTCTATGCTCTAAGCTCTATGTTCAACAAACTAAAAATTTATTCATTTTATAATAACAAATCGCACTCTTGACAACTTCCACAGGCAAAAAAGTTAAATAATGAAAAATACTATTTCATCTTATTTTGTTAGTTTTAGATTAATATTTTATTACTATTACATACTTTTTTCGTTAATTTGAATTAAATTTTTGAAATGTGAATTAGTGAAGAATAAAATATAATTTTCCTATTTATGTTTGTAATATTATGTTCTTAATTACTCTTGTCATATAAAGAGTATTTTTTTATTTAATGTGATTGTCTTCTGTATAATTGTAATTCAAAAGTTCATATACATTTATGTATTTTACTATTTATCATATGCTTAGATTCTTCTCAATCAGCTAAAACCACCGAAGAAGACTACGATGAGCTGTTGGAACGTCTCAGAGTAGCTGATTTCCTCTACACTGAATACTCCTTGGAAGATGTTATATACCAGTTAGCAAAAGTAATGTTTACACAAAGTTTAACAAGAGGAAGCGCTGAAGCTCAACAGGCACTACAGAAATTCACCAACTTTTTAGAAGCTGAAGCTGAACAGGGTCATATAACCAGAGCATTAGAGAAAAAAGTGCTCGGTAAGTTTATGAAATTTATTAATCAAATTGTATATCTACCTCAAATATCCTTTTTAGTAAATGTAAGTTATTGAGAACTATTTTTAAATAATAAACATATCCTGGTGTGTGTGTTTGTGTTTGGAGGAGGCGAAAAAATACTTTTAAGTATCGTTATGATTTATGATTTGGTGTTCTGTCTGGTGTTAGACTTGGAAGCATTTCTCACACCAACTGAAAAACCAACGATGGACATTACCTATTTCGCGGAGTGAGGATCTAGCTAGATAACTTTCAAATTCCCAATCTCTCTCGATTCTTATCTTCCTTCTATCTTTTTTCTTTCAAAGCGAAGTTATTTCAGTAATTGAGACGCGAACATAGCCGTTTCTACACTGCCACTCTCAGCATAACTTCCACCATATTTCCAGGTTTAACCCCTTGAAGAAGCCAGCCTTTCCATGTACGAAGTAGCACTCAGAGGGCGGTGATATGAAGAATACGCACTCCACACTTTGATTTATTCCTGAACAGGTTGGGTAATCCAGAGATTTTTAAAGTTTGAACTTGAATATATTCCCTGTCCATGTCCAAAGAGTATCTGGATCAGCTAATGATTCATCTCTCCGTGGCGTGAGAAGCGGCTAACCCTATCTGCTGGGTTCCATCTTCCATTGATTTAGGTCTGTCTCATTATACCATTTGCCAGCAACTTATACTTTTTGTCTGTCTATTGTCCTCAATATGCCGGTTTCAGTGTTATTGATTCTTTCTTCCACTAGCACAACAATGGCATTACAGACATGATACATATTGCGTCCTTGGCCACCATGCGGTGCGCCGGGCAACTTTCAAGGTACTCAGCCGATAGATTATTGAGACTTTTCCATCGTGATTCCTGAGTGAGTACGTATATTAACAGATATTCGACGCCGTCTCTTGGTTGTTGTGTTAATAAAATAGCCGAACAAATCAATTATTTTTATTGTGATATGTGTAGAAATCATTTATTGTTAACATTATTCTTGCTTCAGATATATTAATTGCATCATTATCCGACACTTTGAACGAACATCCAGAGCTTTTAATAGATGCCCGTAATAGTATGGGACCATCAGCAACACCTGATCAAGGTCATAATTTCATCAGAAAAGTGTTGAAATCAAATCTAGAAAACACAAGTTTACTAGACCTATATGAATACAAAGAAAATGCAAAAAATAAACTGTTGGAGCAGAAGAAAAACAAATTCCCAAATTATTTGCAATTTGATTTCTCTAAATACAAGTTGACTTAAGAGAAGCATTCACAGTAAAACATATTATTTGTAAAATGAATTGTAATAAGTGAAATTGGCTTTATTCTCTTTATTTAAACAGTCTTAAAGAGTCTTCAGCAACTGTATCCAATTATAATAATAAGAGATCGACATTCTCTTAAGGCAGAATTGTTCGATAAGAAGCAGAATTTCAAAGTAATCATAAATGTAACCCAAACACTCTAGCTGGTGACTTCAAATTTAACACTAAACGTGACTAGTACACACTGGAATTAATTATATAGAATCTATACTGGGTAGTTATTCAACCCGAGATTCAGTAAATAAATGTAACTAAATAGTGCATTTTAAGTTTTCTCATTTCAAAAGTAACAAATGTATTAATGAAATAATTAGATTTCTAGACATCTTAAAAACTTTCTCCAGTCATTAAATGGGAAATATACCAGTTAGATATTAAATTTAAAATATAAACAAATTGTAATAATATATATATATATCTAAATATTCTTAATTTTAGTTCTCTTCTGTTTTAATATTGGTTTTTTTTAATTTTTAAAAGAATGATAAATTTTGACGTTTCGACTTTTCTCTAAGTCTTTATGATATTTTGATAAAGAAAAGTCGAAACCTCAAAATTTATCTTTCTTTTAAAAATTATCAGATGCATTAATATATCAAAAAGAAATAAAAGAAATATATATATATATATATATATATATATATATATATAAAAACTTTAAATAGTTGGAATACCATAGAAGTACACCATAAATTAAAAACTTCATAGCTTCATAGATACACACCTTTAATAGGGTTATGTAGAAACGTGACGCAAATACTGGATTGGAGTTCCTAGTTAGTCTATTGTTTCTTCTGTCAATCGAATATATTTTCTTATTCCTTTATTTTATAAAAAATAAAGCAGAGTCACTAAAAAAAATCATGATCTGAAAAATGTGAAACTAAAGCTGTGAGTAGGTAAGTTTATTATTAAAAATAATGGATTATTAAATACTTGAAGATGTTAATTGCCATAGTTTTTCCAAAGTTAGTTCAAATAGACAATTCTATCAGAAGTACCTAATAATTCGCTTCTAAGCCACACCGACCCCTAAAATTCACATTACAAATATATATTGCTCTAAGCCAGAGATTCTCAAACCCCTTTTCCAAATTAAGTTGATCCTCTTGTTGTAATGAGATTGCAGCTCCAAATTAACACACCAAAAATATCAGTCAAGTAATGTATATGGTTCACAATTGTTCGGATTTTTTCCAACACTGTACACCAAATTATTGATAAATTGTATAAGCTGGTACATGTTACACAACTCATACGTATCTGAACTTGTGTCGATTTTTAGATCTCGTCTAAATATTAAAATCAGTTTTAGTTTATATCATTAAATCTATTTCAATCCCAAGAGGCTTGGTAATCCCTGACTTAACCTTCCTAGTAGCTACCATATAATTGCTTATTTTTGTGTGAAACGTCACTAGGAGCCATTTATATGGTCACCTACATGAAACCATCCAAGTGGACAGGATCGATTTTATTGCGATCCAGCATGTTGAAACCAGGATCGACAGTTTTTATTGCGATCCCGCATGTTGAAACTTATTTGAAAAATTAAAATGCACAGATATACTTGTGAAATGAAAATCTTTTCACTATTGGTTCATTTTAAAAAGTTGTGAAGTTTAATCACAAACATCATTTTTCTAAGTTTATTCCTAAAGCCTTTATGACTGGACATATTTCTGATAAAGTTGGCGATCATTTGTTGAAAACTTTTTTCAAATTTTAACTAAAACAGTTTTCTACGAAATTTAGGACAGCAGAACTCCTTGATCCAAATCGTCTGATAAGCATATTTCAAAAATGCTCTATTGAAATCATGTCCCGAAAATAATCAGGCCAATTCATTGTTATAATTTATACTTATTCAGTTGTATGTAGAGGTGTATGTAAGTAGAGGTGTCATACACACTACGACCCAAAAAATCTATCATTTCCCTTTTTCTTCTGGTGGTGGATGCTAATCTATTAATCCCACTCCTCTGAGAAAGTTTAAGTTTTGGGATGACTCTAGCTACCCAAGATTTTTATTTTCTATATCATATATCCTCAGGTGTAGTGCCCTGGAGTTCCGTAGTTTTCTACACTTTGAGAGAATGTGGATAGAGGTTTTGTCATCTATGTTAACAGAATCTGCACATTGCATCCTCTACTAAATCTAGAGTTGCCACTAACAAAGCAATGCCCCGAAAAAACTGCTTTTATATTCGTGTATTATTCTTACTTAAGTTGATACATTACCTGACTCAAATATATGGTGCTAATATCTGGTATACCTGCCGTCAACGTAAAATAAACTACAATATTTATTACTTATATCAAACATAATACTAAAAGGATTTAGGAAAGGTAATAATCTTAGTTTTAACAGCTACTCATGAAAATATGCCCAATATTGCGAATGCTTCATCTACCTTGCTCGGGTATACCTATGAATCACCTAGTCCAACAAATTCAGCCTCTCGATATTTTTTTAAAGTCGTTGAAAATGCAAACAATTCGGGTGTGAGTAGACGACGTGAAAATAATGCTGACATTAAAAAAATTTCTCAGAACTTATATTTAATACATTCTAAGTCTAAGAAATAAGAAATTGAAGAAAAATTGAAGAAATTTATATATATATATATATATATATATATATATATATGGCTTTCAGATAGTAGTGTAGAATTATATATTCCATGAAACACACTACATGGACAAACGTAATCATCTATTAAAATTTCATAATGTTCGAATGTATATTTTAGAACATATTCTGAATATAAGTTCTGATGTTGCAACTTTAAAACCTCATAACTCATAAGAGAAAATTTTTTCCATATTACAGCATTTTTTTCATGTCATCTGCTCACTCCCGAATTTTTTGCATCAAGTCGCGGAACACCTGTATCATTAGCTCTGTCAAATGAACATGAAAATACTTGACAATATGTATCTATGAAGTCTTTAATAAATGTGGTTTGTGGTATTTAATCTATGATCTTACGAGAATCAGTTTTATGTAAAAAAATACGTATTCCAGGTGTGTGCATTCCCCCAATTTTAACTCTCAAGTAACATTACCACATTCAATATATTTTGGAAGTTTTTTTTTTATTTCTCATAAAACGAAATTATAAAAAATATATTCCTAGAGAAAAGATGCTTTTTACTTAGAGTACTCTATTAAAACTTAGTGTAACAACTAAAGGATTATTGTTTTGCAATCTTGTATGCTTCACAATTTTTTCTCAAATCACCATTTAAAAAATGTATATAAGTATATAAATTGCTATATTTGGATACATAACTTCTAGTTTCAAGTGCTATTACAAGATTATGATGAATTTCAATATGCCTCAGATATTTTCTATTGACTACCATATCTACTTATATTGAGTTTTTCCATACTAATAAATTAATTCATCATAAATTATTAACCTATCAAATTTAACTCAAAACGTTTATCTTCTTTATATATATTTAATACAGAACATAAACTCCTCCAAGTAGCAATTTATATAGTGTGTTCATTCAATCTAATAGAATAATCACATAATTAAATGATACAAAGTAACCATACTTCCTTTCAAAGGACCAAGAATATAAATTCCGACTACATATATAACAGCTTTGTGTAATAACCCTACTTATATATTTAATCGAAATTGTAAAAAACTAGAATCAATTAGTTCCCACTAGAATAATTTGACTGAGACTGTAAGTGTTGGAAAATGTATATAAAATAGAGGTTATAAGCATAACAATTTAATAAAATTATAAAAGCAAACTTATTTTTCATTTCATAAGAGACCTAAGTTCCAGTCTTACCAATTCTCCCAATAGTTCATCAGTAGACCCTGTAATTTTATAATTTTAAATATAATTCTATATATCGTCTGAAATAATATATAAATTGTATATTTAACAAAACATTAATATTAATATGCAATAAAATGTTTTGAATAACTGATCCGAGTTGCTCGAGTTATAATAATCAAAATGGTGATTGTAGCATTGAAGATTCACTATCGGTTTAGAAACGACTATTGTTTTAATGAACTGTTGTGTTGTATGAACTGTGTCATCTTCCTACAGTCCACTACCACCGGATTCTCATTAAAAATTACCTTACACATATAAACCTTGAGGAACATCGTCGGGAATGTGCTGTCGTGTAGACTATTGATAGTTTTATACATAGATGAACCACATCCTGTCTCGTATGTCGCCATAGGAGTGGCAAGATGCGTTTTACAATTGCTCTCGCATGTCACTGTATAGTCGCCACAATACGTTCACCCTTTGCACTCGAATGTCGCCGTATAGGCGGTACTCCGTGTCTTATCATTACAGCGGGTTGGCTGGTCTGTCATCCCCTAAGCCCATTATTAATATTGTATTGACGATGAATTTTATATGGACTCGCCTGGTAATGATAGATTAGATAGTGATAATACGAGGTCTGGCTACTAAATAACGAGACTGTGCGCCTAGAGGGCGCCCTAGATGGGTGGGGTAAAAAACGAGTAGTGCGTCGGGTATCTAGATATATTGTCTATGTACATCCCAAAACACGTTTCCGTCACTATTATAGTATTTGTGCGGTAGCAGTTTGAAACGAACGTGTTTTTTTCTCGTGCCGAAAAACAGGAGTAACGTATCAATCTCAAATTTCTGGTTAAATTGAAAAAAAACTCCGACTGAGTACCATAAGTTGTTGCAAGAGGCCTAGAGGACAATTCTCTATCACGTGCGCATGTTTTGAGTGGTATAAGCGCTTTACATTTACATTAGTTTTTTAACTTACAATTTATGTAATGGCGGATACTAACATCCAACGTATGTTTATTGAATTTTGCCGAACTACCAAAGCTTGACATCTGAAGATTTAGTGTCAAAAATTAATAGACAATAACCCAGGATACAAAGAATATCATTTTTACACCGGTAGATACTATACAAACTTGCCATTTGAGAAGAGTTGTTAAAACTAAATATTTATTTGACAAGCACTATACAAATCAACCGCAAATTTATACCTGATTCTATCAAAGAACCAACGTTTGCCGAAGATAACACGTATGCATGCAGATCAGATAATTTGATGTTATTGGAATAGAAAGATAAAAGGGTTGTTACTACACTTGCTTTGTGTGATATTTCAGGAACACAGCCTGTCAACAGAAGAGTAAGTGGTGGTAACTTCAAAAGTTGTAAATAAGCCAAATGTAGTGGTCAATAACAGTAAATTATCGTCATACTGTTTCCAGAGGAAGTGTTTGAAATGGTGCCGAAAGTTATTTTTCTGAGGACTCCAAATGTTCAGTTTCAATGTAAATTGAATATATAAAATTTCACAACGATGCCAAAACAAAAAACCAATAACGCATCTAAAGTTTGGTGTAAGAGATGACAAAAAATTTGCTACAGCATTTGAAGAAGGAAACTTAAGAGATTATTTGAAAGTGGAATCCAAACCTTAATAGTAGTTTATAATTCCTCAAAACCTATGTATAGTGATCATCTACATTATGTATTATACGTCAAATCAACCAAGTCGAATGAACCTGTACAGTTATCAACCACCAACGAATGGAGCACCTCACCAACATTTCAATCGCGTTTATTATCAAATTCAAAGTTGATTAGGACATGGTTTAGAACCCCAGGGTGGGGTTGGACAATGCGTAACTAATTCCTGTAACCTATCATGGCTATTTTACCACCTGCTCTAAATAAATTAATGAATACAATATTTTGTAACTGCAAGAGTGGCTGTGGCTCAAGCTTTGGATGCAGAAAAGCGGGGTTACAGTGCTCTTTAGTTTGCGGCCAGTGTAATTGACAAGCTTGTTTCAATGCTGTATCATATCAGACCAATATTAATGATTATAGAACCTTTGACCCAGAAAGCATGAATGACTTGGAGACACATGTCGTTGAAGACGGTTATGAAGAGGAACTTGAAATTCTGCATTAGCGAGAAGATGACGACGATGATGACGATACAGAGAAATGAAATTAGAACTTGTTCTCGAACTTTTTATTAATTTTGACAATAATAAATTTATAAAATGATGCTCCAATATTGATAATAAATACAAAAAGCGCAAAACCCATAAAAAAGGAGATATTTGTGAAAAAAATCAATTTCTGTGACCTTTCAACCCTTTAAAACTGGCGACCATAAAATTATATTTGAATTTTGAGAACAGTTTTAGTATCTGTTTTTCACTCAGATTAGTAAAAATGTCCATTACCAACTACCCTAAGGAATCTCATGTTACCAAATTGTCCATAACTGCTACGGATTTCATTGAAAGCAATCAGGATTTACGAGTCACAATCAAATCAGCTATATTTCCGAAGATAATATTTTAAACAAAACAAAACTGTTCTTAAGTTACCTATATAATTTTGTATACAGGTCAATCTGTATCTTTTTTATCTAATTAGCGATTGAACTTTTTTTTGACTGTACACTTTGAATTTTGGTATTTAATTTACAGATTATTTATGATCAAATCATACTGGGGTAATTTTTGAGGTTGGTTCACTCCGCAATATCAATATTTACAGCTTCTTTAGCGACCAGGTCAACCTCTTTGTTTCCTTCTATTCCAGAATGCGAGGGGATCCAACAAAATGCAATTTTTGTTGTTGTTATCTTGTTCCCGCTTAATTTTGATTACCAAGGAATTAGTGCTGTAAATTTTTTGAAGAGTTTGGATTGAGCTAATGGTGACTGTGATTATGAGGTTATTGGGTGCGTCTGACGAAGCAGCGATGTGTGTAGCTCGATATATTGCATATAATTCAGCAGAGAAAGTAGATGGGGTTGTATCTTTGTTACAAACGTAATTTCTATTTTGAATTAAACAGCTTTTATGATAAGTTTGAAAAGGCACAATAGGCATATGTTTTATGTAATTGCTCTGTTGTCACTGTTTTCCAATTATTGTATTTTATTGTGAATTAACTATGGTTACACTCAATTCAACAATAGGAAATAATAGTGAAAATTTTAAAATACTAATAGTATGTATTTGAAAAAATGTTAAAGTTTTGAACCATTCAACTTTGGACACTGTTCAATACTTGCATTTGAATAGTTAAGAATTTAACTATTTATATTTTACACAGTAACGACACCGCTAAAAAATGTGTAGTAGTATTTAGAAGATGTGAACTGAAGTAAAGATAGTAAACAATATTTCACAACTTCTCCGTTATTAAACATCTTACTGAATTCCTTGCCCCGGGATTAAATATTAATCTTTACTGAGTGGTAACAGAGGAAGAAAAATAACCTTCACACTAAACATTTCATTATATTTATACCTATACTTATCACAGAATCTTGATAATAAAATAATTTTTATTTACAAATTAAAAATTATAGTTCAAGAGCAAGCGACATAAATTTACACATTTTATAATTTTTGTGAAACGATATTACAATATACTACTAGAACAGCCAAATGTTTGGTAAATATAACTTTTATGCGTCGAATCTATAGATCTTCAGGAAAAATTTATGTGAAAATCGTTCATTTTGTCGCCAGACGCTCAAACTATACCAAATATATATGATAGATTAAATTACATTTCAAACACATATTGCTTTTTTCAATCATATATCACAACACATTGAAATGGAAAAATATGATACAATCTATAAATATACACAAAAACGGCATTAATATAATGAAAAATAGAAATTATATTAACTAAATTTACCAAATTTCTTTTTGTGAGCAATTTTATAGCATAATAAATGGAAGAGAAAATATATTTGTACAAATATAGAAAAAAATTTTCTCTAACCACAAGTGTTTACAGTTAGAAGACTGGTAGTTTCATAAACTAAAGTCAACTAAATACCAATGTGGACAGTGTATATAAATACAATTTTATAGTTAAGGGATTGAAAATATAGTTAACTACTTTTTGCAAAATCAATATATTCATCTGATTTATATAGAAGGTAATAAATTAGATATGTGCAGATTTTCAGTTCTTTATAGTTTTGATACACAATATAACGTAAATTCTACCTAACCATCTTGCCATATACAACAGATCTATATGAGATGAGAGATTTGTGTAGCGACACGGTTCCAGAGAATTCATCATCAAAGTTAACACTGAAAGTAAAAAAGTAAGCGAACCTTATTTGGACCACAATCGTATTATTTCAGTTAGGCTTCTATATTATAGATGAGAAAATGCACCCACGTAATTACAATGAAATCAGTACAAAAGTGTAAACGGAATAATGAAAAATTGTCATTTTGATTGATATTACCTCCATTCATGGGACTGAGTCTTCGACGAAATGAATACATAAAAACTATACTAGTATTTGTAAAGGTACGGTGCGATACTTGCACATATGATATTTCTGCAAAATATATAGTAAAAACAGTGCGGATCTTCTATCAATAAACTCTGTAAACGATTTATCGAACACATATTTTCTAGATATTATCTACTTCTATAAATAGAAATCAAACATAACAACATAAAATTGATTGTCTTCTCACAAGACCAACGTAATAGTTTCTCCAAATTGAATAAAGTAATCATAAAAAGACAACAATTGAGTTTTGCTAAATATGTTGATCTTAACTATATAAAACACAAACAATAAAAAAAGTTGAATTTCTTTTTTAATTACCAATTAGTACCAAGGCTGATTTTTGGAATATTAGTTATAACAATTATTTCTACTGAGTTGACAGAAATTGTAATTTGATTCATATAAAATTGTTGCTGACATATTAGTCACTTATTAGACCTCACCATTTCTACTGTATATTATGTAAAAGAGAAGTGGTATGAAGGAATTAAAAGTTTGTACTGATAAGACTAATTCCTACATATGTCAAGTGAAAAACTCCATACAATTACCAAATATTAGTAATGTTAATCCGCATATATATAGTTGTATCAAAATTTGAAAGTAGAGAATTAAATAGTTGAAGTATACCAGAATTATTTATATAAGAAAACACAATATTTCAAAATTTGGCAATCACAATAGTTCAAAATTTGGCAGCAATACATGAGCAAATAGGATTTAATATGTTCAAAATGTTTCCGAAATTTGTAAATGTTATAAATATAATTAATTTGAAATACCTTATATCAAAAATACTGTACAATTTTTACCGACAATTTTCGATTCTGTAATTCAAAAAAAGCTCTTCCTGAATGTCAGGATCAGTAACGGACTTTTCTTATAACTATTTGTCCAATTTTAGAATCCTGTATAAATTATAAAATTATTCATAACTTTTGAATTTATCTATTTAAAGTCAGTATTTTAAAAATGGTCGAAAACAGCACAACAAAAAAGGCAAAAGAGAAAGCCTGCCAGACTGAAGTTGATTTCAATATTGAAAACAGAATAATTCATATTCAAAAATCAATGTAAATTTATCAACACCACTGAGTGAAAAAAAAACTTATATGTTTTTCTTTTAATACTCTCTCACATTCTCTCATTATTATTTAATTAGGAAATAGTGTTATGATATGCTTGTTTATATGAGTCCGATAATCATTTATTATATAATAACTTACAAGTCGAATCATTTTTAAAAAAATTCGAATAAAAATTGTATAACTGAGAGGAAAAGAACAATATGGAAACCGATAAAAATTAGATTACAAAATTCATCTATATAAATCAAAGCAAAAGACAAAAATCCAAAAACAAAATTTATAAAAAGCAACAAGATGTCTATAACAAGGAATATCAAAGTTAGAAAATCCAATAAGAAACAATTTCATAAGAAAGGATAATGAATACCATTTAAAGTTGGTTCAAGCATTTGAGTGGATTGAATCGAGGTAGAGAAGTAAGAAATATAAGCGATTTATGATTGAGAAAAAACAAATAATTTAGATTAATAAGGATCTCAGCAGAAAACGTTTCAGAAGAGGGGATAATTCAGTTGGTTCAAGCACTTGAGTGCATTGAAGCAAAGTGGAAAAATGAGGAATATAAGGGGGTTCGTGACAAAAAGAAATAGTGAAGGCATAGAAGGAAGAAAAGTTGTAGAAAAATAATACAGAAAAAGTACTTGATAGTGATCGACGTATACAAACTGTTAATTTATCAAGAGCGATACAGCTTAGTTTGTACAGTTTTTAAAATATTCACCTACCTCAAGGGATAAATTCATTGGTCTATTAATACATAAAAGAACCATACTAAAGTAACTATTAATATTTTTTTACGAGCATAATCATTCTAGTGTTCAGAAAGTTTTATTTATTAGCACTTACATAATGATATCCCATTCTTTTCGTATAGATTCAAAATAAGTTCAGAAGTTCAGTACTATTCTATATATAAAAGCTTAGCTCTTAATCGAAAAATGTAAGACAACTTGTTAAATGGAATAGTATGATGTATACAAAACGTTGTAATGAAAATATGTAAAAAAAAGAGTATCAATAAATAAATAGTTAAATGGAACTTTATAACTAGTTTTCATCGATTATTTTGTCGTCTCTTGTAAGATCTCTAGATCCAAAAGGACTAGCCATCCTTTGGTAATGTGGTTTTAGAGTGCTCACAGGCCTCGTATAGTCCAGATGGTCGTATTCCATTTCTGAAAAAATCAGTTATAAATCATATGTTTTAACATAAATTTAGATGAATAATAAATTTGACTTGTTATTAATTATCAATGTCAGTAAATATAAAGAGCTTTTTTGAAGTATGGGTAAAATTACAATATGTATAAATACGAGGGTTGCTACATTAGTTTTGAACGTGGATTAAACCAACAGCCTATCAACTCTCTTCGACTTTTTTTGATGAAGCACCATCTCGAGTCAGCGTTTTCGCTGGTTTTCCGAATTCAATCGTGGTTGTACTTCACTACAATTTCATGAAGTTCATCCAAAATCGGCTGTTGTGCAAAAAAAACATCGATGCTGTGCCGTAAACTTATATGGCAAGATCGTCATGTGATATACCGTAAGATTGAGGCATACTTGGGCATTCGTTCCACTCGCATACATTCAATATTGTACGAACATTTGAATGTCAAAAAGATTTGTTCGCATTGGATACCGCAAAATTTAACAATTGCTTAAAAAAAGCTTGTGTCGATTGGTGCAAAGAAATGCTGAAAAAATTCATTTGCAGTGCTTAAAAGACCTCTATAAGATCGTGACAGGCGACTGTATAGACGAGCTAAATGTAACAAAGGTTGTTCGCGCCTGTAGCAGTTCGAAGCACATGGTCGCCTATTTGTTGGAAATAATTGGATGTCACCACTGTTCCATTAGAACAACGTAGAACGGTCAATCTGAATGGTACAACAGCATTTGTCTGCCAGAAGTATTCAACAAAATCGAGGAAACCGATCGCATCAGACGAATCATTCTCCACCACGTTCTTCAACAATCAAAACATAGAATTTATGGATCATCTGCCGTATTATCCTTGTTTGGTACCAAAATGATTTCTTTTTATTCCCGCTTTTTCGACAATTGGTTCAAAAGCATGGAAAAGTGTTTTGATTTTAATGGAGAATATTTTGAAAAACAATAAAGCCATATCCAATTATAAATGTTTGTTTTCATTTGTCTATATCAAAACTTAAGTGGCAGATAGTATTATAACTGAACTTGTTTATTGAAAAACACCCTGACAAAAATTTCAAAATACTGTTACGAACTCGTTCACGACATAGACCAGGACGCCGGCTCTGTTTGATTATTTCAAAACAATTTAAAGTTTAGAGAATGTATCGGTTTTCGATAAGGCTGTTTATATGTTTATAAACAAAGACGATTTGTTTATATTTTTTTTCTAGAATCAATATCTATGAAGGCCTTTCATTTGTTTGTTTACTTTCTAGAATTTAATTATCGAGAAATCATATTTCTGTATAAATAGTCGCCTGTTTATCAGCGGAGGAAGTCAGCAAATAATTGAATGTCATAGTAAAGAGAATGAAATAGTAAAAAGTAACTGGTTAATTTAAATAAATTATACAAGTTAGTGATTCATTAAATATTAGTGTATAATTATTATAAATAAAGGGTAGTCTAGTGTTCAGGCTAGTATTTTTTTTCTAGTGTATGTGTTTAAATTAAATGGGTAAGTAAGAATAACTGTAAATAAATTCACCCCACCATTTAAAACTCATTAAATAAATTAGAAGAAAAACACTACATTGATGTCATGTATGAACTAGTTTAGAAATAAAAAATACATTCTTTTCATACTTTTTGAGAAACTTTTAATGGCCGATCGTCAATAAAATATCTATACAAATGTACTCTGTAAGTACATAAATTAGATCTAATACATGAAATAAAGAGGTCAATTTTTTGACAGATTCTTGTAATCATCCTATTCATTTGATGTCAAAATCATCTGACTATTTTTCTATTATTTTTATCACTTTCAAGTTTCAAACTTACTTGGTACATTTCCAAATGTAAATACCTATTGAGGAATAATATAAATAGATTACTTTCAAAGCAAAAATAGATCACAAATTAGATGTGGGAGTGAAAAATGAAAAGGGTTCAACTTACCTATATCTTTAACATCATTCTGTTTAATTTCATCATAAACGTGATCTAATTTCTCAATACTGTGATAAATGTTGGGATTTGTGGCATCAGCTTCTCTATTTTTCAAACTCTTCAGTTCATCTGTGTCGTATAAGCCTACAAAAAAAATATTTTAATAGTCACATCCAACTGGCCACCTCAATTCCAATATACCAGTGTAAATTTTTCCGACATGTCGCTATCTATCAAAATAAACTTGACTGTTACTTTGGAATCTTCCTCCACCCCCAAACCACCTATTTTATTTTATGCAGATGAACAAAGGTTTTATCAATTATATGATTAATTTTATAGTCAAGTTCAGGATAAGTAGACACAAAACTGAATAATTCAATATTGGTATGCATTGTTGATTTCCCCTTGATGATTTATTATCGCTGTGTTGTGATCGTGGTTTTGAGTCTTCCTGATTATAGTGTTAATTATATGTTTTTTTAAGATTTTGAAATGCCTTTCAATTGATGATCACATTTTGAATCAATGTAACACATTTGTTCCTAAATCCTCATAAGGACTTACAACGTTTTAATATATGGCTCTAAACAATATTATAGTAATAGCAAATAATTACAGCACTGTATTAAATATATTTTTATCTACGACTGTGGTATAATGTATCCGTTATACATCTATTTGCTCGAAGTTAATAATAATTAATTAAAGCAGTGATGAATGAATCCACAAATCACTTATTTCAGATATTCACTTGACTATAATATTGTTTTGTTTTGCTAAAAAAATTTGTTTTGAAAATTTGTAAACCATTGAATACTTTCAATTCAGTTCGGTACACAGAGAAAAATTTTGAAATCTGAATTTTCCTAAATGAGATTCGAACCTGGGACGAAGTTGCAACGTACGATACTTCTACATATTTGTTTATTAACGTACCATGTTTTTCGAAATAATTTATCTAAGTAGCTTCTAAAACGAAATAAACTTGACTGAAATCTATCAAAATTGTTGTTTATATGCGTAGATTTCTCAGTTTTAAGTTAGAGAAGACGCTGAAGTTGAGTTGCCTCATTACATTCATTGCCGGAAAGCTCAAAGAAAGTATATAATATGGTCTACGGATATTTTTTGAACTGGCAAAAGGAAAAGAAAACCACCTCATTTTCTAACCTTTCCACTAAAGTATCTAATGATAAATAACTAGCACAAAGGTAAAATATCAATTAAATCTTTCACATGGTTATTCCATTACATTCTGTAATTTATAGTTGCTTTAATAATGTGGGTAACTGGTGCATGTAGGAGTAATGAGTTCCACCAAAATTATTTAGCAGTCGTGAATAAAGTTTTATTAGTGCTATTAACACGCTTTAAATATATTTAACTCGCCTTCATGTAAACAAACACTTTTAACACTGTTAGCTGTCATGGAAAGTCTTACTTTTAATGGCAGTTGTACATAAATATTCTTAGTCTGATAAAATAACAACAAATAAATTTCCAAATTAATTTTTTTAACAGTTTTTAAAATTCCATATTTAGTGATACCGTATCTTAAAAATATGAAACTTTGAGGAATATTATAACCAAGAACATAAATTTAGAAACTTATTAGATCTTAGATTGCAGTATGAACCTTGAAATAATTTAAACTACGCGCCATTAATAAATTTCAAATTTGTCAGTGTTTTTTCAAGGATATCATATTAGTAGTTCAGATTCAGACTTTCCAGTCAATCATAATTTAGTTAAAACAAACATTATCCTGCTCTATAATTTTATTAGTATCGAAATGAATCAATATCAAAACAAGAGATTAAGTACATTAAAATACAAATTTTCAAATAATCATTTATTGAACTGAATTAAAAAGATTTTTCTATGGTAGTACATGTCATAGATAATATAATTTTAAAAAATTTATGTCTTTTTGCCACAATGATTCAGAAAAATTCATTTGTAGTTAAATCTGGAAAACTGAGATACCACTCAATGGCACCACGTGAAGAAATAATTCTTTTTGATATTGTCTTCAGAAAATAGTTCCTGGGGTTTCTGATAACTGCTTTCTCCTCCCATTTATCAATATTTAGCTGTTTATCCAATAGATAAAATCTAATCACTTTCTGTAAGCCTTTCTATATGTTTTCCTATCAATATATAGTAGTGTATTATCTTACTATTTTAGTTTGAGATATGGAAAGCCACTTAAAATATCAAGCAACCAAGACAACAAATACCACCCATATGAAAACGAAAGGGAAAGTTGGGCAAGAATGGATAAAAAAGACAGAAGTGTTTGGAGACTAATTAGAAGAAGATTTTACCTAATTACAAAAAAACACCTCTATGTGACAAAAATTAAAAGTGAAATTATAAAACATTTTCCTCGTAAATCAATTTTCATGCCAACACAATTCTTGTATGCAGTTATTAGGTTAAAATACTTTTCTACTCAGTAGAAAGTAACAGAGGTAATCCACATCCAGAAATTTTGCAAACTAACCAACCAATCAACATCTTACCAACCCATTAGTCTTTTACTAGTAATAAAGTAATAAAGTCTTTAAAGAAAGAAGTTACTGTGATGTAGTTTTTCTGGATAATAGTCATGCCTTTGACCAGGTCTGGCATAAAAAACATGAGCTTTATAGAACATTCTAAAATCATACATGATCGAAAAGCATGTAAGTTACAAAAACGAACAAACTAAATTGTAGTCTTCAAAATAGGGATAACCACAAGGTTGTATGAACCGATCCTATATTCAAAATATCTACTGCTGATATACCTAAAAATAACAACCTGACGTCGACAACATTTGAATGTGATACAGCTGTATTAGTTGTACACAATTATCCGATCGAAACAGCAACAAATCTATAGGATGGGATAAATAAAACTGAGAAATGGAATAAAAAGTGGCATATTACAATCAATGAAACAAAATCAAAGCATATTACATTTACAAAATGTCACAGACAATCACCCCGTCACATTAGACAATAAGTGAAATAACTAAGTATACTGTTAGGAATAAGTTCCCGATATGGGCCGTGAAGCCGGTCCTGTCCGGCTATAATGGAATTCTAAAATTTGGCAAAGGTCTCTGGTTTCTATAGTTTTCCAGGTCTACATTTTTTTATTGGTACTTCTACTCAAACCTTCGTATGTTCAACGGTTCACCTCTTTATATAATTTTATTTTCATTAACTTATAATTTCAAAATGGAATAATAAAATTTTTATATTACCTTTTGCAAGATCATCATCGTCAGTCGAACAACAAGCCATACCTCCAAGACGTGCTCTTTCCAAGTTGGTGTTTAATGGTTTATGTAAATTATTGAAAATTTTGGTAGTGTTGTTCAACAGATGTTCATTATCTCTTTTTATTCCACCCTGATATGAATAAACTGGGTTATCGAAATGAGTTCGATCTAAAAAAAATTAAAATATATGGTGATACACTTCTTTAACATCCAATATAAAAATTAAATTTGATTATCTTATATACATGCTTATATTCCTACGATATCTATAGTTTGTTTTCATCCAATATCTAGCACCTCCAAAATTCTTATCTATAGTGAATTATTATTATATACTGTGAAGTTCTGATAATAACTTACCAGGTGAAAATCCACTCGGATCGGCTATATATTGCACATGCGCTATTTCTGTTTTTAAATTTGATACTCTTCTTCTATAGTAAAATATAAGTAACGCAACGATAGCCACAAAAATTATCGAAACCATGACAACTGCAACCACAACACCATAACCACCTTCAGAATCTTCTATCTGTCGTACTCGTCCCAGAATATTAGATTCGTCACAGTGCTCTCCAGTAAATCCATGTTTGCATATACAACCATCTGCTGGATGGCAAATGAAGTTATCATTTTCACACTCACAAGGTGTCATACAGTGATCGCCATAATAACCTTCTGGACATACTAAAAATGGAAAAAAATAAATTCTAAACTGATCAATGTACCCATATATTGTTTTGGGATTTCTGAAGCAGAGTTTGTGAATATAGCTTTCGAATTACTTTACAAAATAATAATATGGACAACTATATTCTCATTCTCATTGTTTTCTATTTCAGAATAAGATATTACCAATAGTATGCAGTAAGAGAAGTGAATGTCCGGTTTCAACATTTTAACCTTTATATACGAGAAACGGTCACCTCTGTAAGAGAAAGTTGTTTTTCACTTGTGGACATCTACAACTGAGACTTCTACTTGCCTGTACTTCTATAAGCGACAATCGAGCATATCTAATATTTGGTATCTGTAACTTATTTGTAAATTTCGAGGAACTATGTAACATGGTTTTTATATCATACTTTATTCGAATGGTTAAATGTATAGACTTATTTGTCGAAGTTACTAATAGTTGGTAAGTATCAATTGCGAAGAGAGGTCTCACATACTCACAATTTTAAAACTAAAAATCAAAGTGTTTCCTCAAGTGATAAACGATGTAACAATATTGGCTAACATAATAGAGGAACTAATAAAGGAAAAAATAAACTGAAAACAGAAGCAGGACAAGGCGGTTTAGAAATAAACCAAGAAAAAATTAAATAAACAAGGATAGCAAGACAAGATGAACGAGGACCCTCTAAGAACACAGGAATACGATATTTGAAACTTTGTTCAATTATCTAGAAGTAACAAAATAAAAATATATAAAACCTTAATAATACCAGTGATTGCGTACGTCATTGAAACAACAGTTATAAATAAAAAGGAAGACGATGATCTGAAGATAGTCAAATGAGAAATATTGAGAACTATACTCGGACCAAATGTTACAAAAGATGGAGAAAGAAGATTGACGAAAAATAAAGAAAAACTGGGAGGAGAAAATATAATAATGCATAAAAAGCACAAAGACTAAATTGGGCCGGACACATCTTCAGAAGGAAACCTACAGAAATGGTAAGGAGGATAACACAATGGATACCTCTATGACCAAGGCGCAGAGGCATACCAAGTATGTTTTTATAGACGTTTTTTGTAGTAGTTCTGTATGAATAATTTAATGTGGTTAGTGTGGAAGAATTGGTCAATCGAACAAACACAATAATAAATGATTTATAATTATTATTATCATTACATACACCTGAAAAACTAAATTGAAGAAGATACCAGAATCCTAGAAATACTAGACTGGAAAGTAAAATGCAGAAACGAATGGCGAAAGCTGGCAAACGAAACTAGGGATCAACAAAAAACTATAACAAAAAGAACAAGGAGAGTAATGTACCCCAATGATGGGATTTGTAGGCGCACACAGCGCTAGCCTTAATCCAGAGATATTATAAGTCGTAACGTCAATTTTTATCTGCCCTTCAAAAATTATGAAAAAAAACTAATTTTAAAACAGAACAGAAGAAGATTTAGAATAATAAACATTTCTACCTACGTCAATTTGAATATTGAATTTTGAAACCTATGAATTCAAAATTTTTACAAGAATTGATACAATTCAAAACCACCGAAAATCTTAATTAATTATTTCCCAGACGATGAACACATAAGTATTCGTAAGCTCGGAATATATATTAAAGTTAGTCAACTTTGGTGTTTCATTGCCACGTCCCGCTCATACTTCGTTAGTTACAATTCATATATAAATATATATATATATATATATATATATATATATATATATATATATATATATTACATAAACAAGAACTAAACTTAGATAGCTCAAATTATCAATAAATGGCAATGCAGTAGTTTTTAACACTGCGTGATGATTTTTTCAACATACTTACCTTCGATCATAGTTAATTATATTCGTAAAGGTGTAATAAAACAACTTAAATACTTTGGTTTAAAAATTCATCTTTCCACTTACATTCGGTACATTGAGTGCCCGTCCATCCAGGTTTACACCTACAAACGCCATCATTTCTTCTGCATTGTCCTCCATTTAGACATTTACAATGTTGGCTGCAATTCATACCAAAACTTCCATCAGGGCATGGTGTTGTACAGTTGGTACCGGTCCAGCCTGGCAAGCATTGACATTCACCTAAAACATATAACAGAAGTTGTAGAGAATGAATTAAAATATTATCATCGTTACTAATAGAATAAATAAATAAAATCTAACCTGTGACATGATGACAATCTCCTCCATTTTTGCAGGAACAATTTTGTAAACAATTCTTTCCATACCTTCCAATAGGACATGGATGTTCACATGTAAGACCCAGATATCCCGGTGGACAGATATAATCTCCTGTCACATGATCACATGTTTTATTTCCTATAAAAGTATATAATTGCATCAAAAACGGTGATTTAGCATCACGTGTAGCTCGTAATATCAATATTTATACATTTAATACAATTGAATTATTTGGATTCAATATTTATCTTTTGAAGAAATCTCAATGTTAAATCATATCTGCCTTTCAAAAATTAAAAAAAAACTAATTTTCAAACTAAATAGATCTAAAATCATTTTCATGGAAGGCCTTTTTGTTCGTTTATATTTTACAACCTGAATTATCGAGCAATTCTTTTTGTATAAATATGCGCTTGTTTATCATCAAAATCAGTAAATAATCTGATATAATCCCAAACAAATCGTTATAGACAACTAAACGGCGTGTTGAAATAAATTAATATTTATAAGAAATAGATAAGTGTTTAGTAATAAGTCTTAGCCAGTAGTTTAAGTAGTTTAGTGAATAGTAAACAGTTTAGTGTCTTTAGTATTAGTGTGATAAAGTAAGTAAGAAAGAATACGTTTGTATACATATACCCCGCCATATAAAAATTGTTTAATAAATAAAAAAACAGTATAAAGCCAATAAAATTTCAAAAAAATGCATTTTGAAAAATCAAAAGAAAATTTTAAATGTTTGTATTCACTGTTAGAAGGCGTTGGCCTTACCTCTAAGCCATTGAATCATTAAATGTTTACATTTTTACATAGAAAATGCTTATACAGTGCGGATATTCACTTTTACCCCCGTAGGAATCTCCGTTATTTTAGATAAAGATGATAAATCTTCGAATCCGTCAATTTTCAATTTAATCGGGGTGTTTTATAACATACAATTATTGGTTAACACTCGTACTTTGCGAATAACAGTACAAAAAAATTCTTTGGTTTTGCTTTAGTTTTGGACACTATCAGATATAACAAAAATTTTTATTATATCAATTTATTTTTTTCGAATAAAAACTTTTGTATTTTTAAAACGTACCATGGTTAGAACACAATTTTTTAAAAATCTATTTGGTGTGATGCACTTCTAATATTTAGTGAAGAGCACCATAGCTACCATGAAGCTGTGATTAATAATAATACACAAACATTTTTTTGCAGTACTATATATATTTATAAATGTATCAAAAAAATCAAACAATACAAAAAATTTACTATATAACATAATTATATAACTTATTTTTGGAAAAAAATTGATTTTTTCAACTAACAAGTTAAGTTTTGTTAAAAAGTATCATAAATAATTATACTGGTCTGCAAAAAAAATTATCAAGCCCTAGCATTATTCACCATTTTAGGGGAAGCCTCGCACTTCCTTTTTAACCACTTTCCGATAATAATAATAAACATATCACCACTTTTGTTGTTACCCAAAAAGTTCTATCACACGTTTTGGAATGCAACCCAAGCACGTTTTTCTTTGTTATTTACGTGTACAATCTACGTCTAATTTGGAGATCCACCAAAACTTCTTCCTTGATTTTGGCTTCTCTAAGACGAGAAAATTTAGTTTTCAAAAATTGAAATGCGCTACCTTTCTTGTTCACTGCTTTCACTAACTGATTGATCAATCCAAGGTTGGTGTGCAAAGGTGACAAGTAAATATTTTTCTTCGGGACTAAAGGATCGTGGGCGACATTTTTCTGTCCAAGGGAACATTTTCTCGCAGAGGACAGTTCCGTACGCAATAATGTTTGTTTGTAATAAAACAACGTAGTACTATAACGAAAAGAGCAATACATATATAAAAAACTAATCTCCTTCATCATCGTTAAGATCCTTTGTATAATATGTCGGTGGCCTCGAAGTGAACATCTTATACTCCTAATTCTGCGTAATTGGATTTTTTTCCAGGGTTTCAACGAAGCCTCGTGATGGGTTTAAATCGCACTTGAAAAAACTGTTTTAACCATTTTTCATGTTACTGAATTGCGTCAAAATAAAAGATTCCAGTAAAAAAATGAAGCATTTTAAACGTTTTAAAAAAGCAAAAATTTTATCCATATAAAGTGAAAATGGGGCACGAATTGACAGATGATGATCCATATCTACGGCTGCAATATTGTGAAACTATGGATAATAATATTCATAAGATCCATATTACTTAAGACATATTTGTTTTTACGATGAAGCTACATTCTATTTAAATGGTCATGCTCCTAAATGTTGGGGCTGGTATACTAGGGGATCATATAATAATCCCATTTCTTATCGACAGAAATTTACCTAGAGAAACCCGTCTTAACCTGTTACAGACACAAATAGTCCCTAGGGTTAATGATGTGTTAAAAACAATCAAGGCGAATTGACTCAAGAAATTATTTTCAACAGGATTTAACTCCATCTTATTACGGTGCTCAAAAATTTTTATTAATTTTTACCTCAGAAGCTGGATTAGTCGTCGAGAATTCATTAAAAGGCCACCAAGATGTCCAGATCTTACTCCTCTAGATTTTTACCTCTGGGGATATATTAAAACCAAAGTGTATGTGAGCTATTTGACGACACTTGCTGAATTCTGTCAAAGAATAATGGAAGAATATTATAGGATTGATATTCAGACCCTACAAAAAGTTAAGGAGGTAACGAAACAAAGGATCTACTTTAGCCAGAAAGTAAATGGAGGGCATTTCAAGCATCTCCTGTAGTATATCAAGTTTTCTTTAGGATAATTTGTCTCATCCAAAATTTAAAAATTACACATTTTTTAATTCTGCTTTTCAAACCCTTTCCAACGAAAAGGGCACGACCCCCTTTACTATTTAAAAAATCTGAAGGGTAGCTATCAAGGGTATGAGGTGAAAGGAATTACAATTTTTGTATGTTATAAGGGTTCCATGTTTTTTTCTTTGTTTAAAATAGTGAGATTCCTCCGGGGGGTGGTTGTAAATGTATATTTTCCAATAATCAATCTTGCAATTCAACTTTCCTGATTAAACAGTCATAAATTTTTATAAAATATGTTGCAATATAGAAAATCTAATATTGCATTAAAACCTTAAATTTTCTTCTATATAATTTTTGATCTCAAAAAACTTTTTTAAAAAAGCGATACTTGCCTATAAACACTTCTGGGCATTTTTGTCTGCAATTAATTCCATAGTAGCCAACGTTGCAAGGTGTAGAGCAATCTTCTCCTTGCCAACCTCTAGAACAATAGCACATTCCACTTTCAGGATCACATGAACTATTATTTTTGCAATTGCAAATAAACTCGCACTTGGGACCATATTTGCCTTCGGGGCACATTGATTCACACATTACACCTGAAAGATTGAATAAACAAAGGTATATTTTACTACAGTGCAAAACAAAAATATTTTTTAATTATAAACTATAACTACTTTTGGTCGATTGAAATAAAATGGTAACTAGTATAATATGACACACAAGGAGATTGTGAAAGATACAAATTTCCATTGTTTGGATATAATTCAAGTTGCAACAAATAAGATATTGAGGGAATAGCAAAAAATTTTCAATTGTACAATATTTTTTTAGACACCCCAACTAAAAGTTGAATTTGGTGTACAAACGTATTTTTCAAATGTTTCTTTTAATACATTTCTAACACATTTACTAATAAGGATTTTATACAAATTATCACTGTCACCATTTTGGAGTGAATAATTAATTATCACATAATACCTCAAGGTTCATCAAGAAAGGAGGAATGATTCACAATATTCAGGTACTTGGTGGTACCACTTAATCTATAATTCACACATTATTATATAGGAAGTTTTCTTGAGAAGTTTATCAATTTTGATGGCCCCTTTAAATATACAAAAAACATTACTCTTTATTCTGTTTTCATTTTGTTTATTGCATATAATGTTTTCATTCAATCAGTTTTGTTAGTTTCTCACATATATTTATTAGATGTGCTAAACAACATTTTCACAGAAGTCCATCATACGAGGATCGTTCCAGAAGTACCCGGTCTGACTTAGAGATGACGCTAGTTGCTTGAAAATTACAACTGTATTAGAAAGTATGCAATCTATACAACATATGTTTCAAGTTCGAAGACGCCACGTTGTTCAGTATTTGTTTGGCAGCCATCAATAGTGAACGTTTAATTAATGAATTAAAGTTTGAATTGCTACCGCATGCACCCTATTCGCCAGTTTTAGCCCCCTTGGATTATTTTCTGTTCCCAGACTTAAAAAAATGACTTGATGGTCAAAGATTTTCCAACAATGAAGAGGTGATCTCGGCAGTTATTGGCTATTTTGGGGATCTTGACGATTGTTATTATAAAAAGCATATTGACCTTATTGGACATCGTTGGAAAAAGTATATGGAACTGAAAGAAGATTTGTTGGGTCAGGTACTTCTCGTATATCAAGACTCTTTAGCTCATATACTTATATTTATGTTACACAAATTAAATTCTATAGATTTCTATGATTTAATATTCGTTATATAAAAGCTAAGTTGCCAAAATTAATTTTTTACTGAGTTTCTAATATGGTAAGTATGATTAGTATAGGTTGGCAGGGAATAAAAACGACAGACCTTCTTCTCTTAGGAGGTATAAGAAAGACGATCAATAAGAATGGCTGCCTAGAAATAGTTCCACCAATATATTTGTAAAATTCGTATGTATGTAAATAGAAACTGAATACGAATTATCAGGTGGTCTTGGAAAGACTTATAGGTTTATAAGTATGAATTTTAAAAAATATGTTTATTGTTACTAATTTTGAAAGACAAGTTAGATAGACAACAATGTAAGGTGAAACTAAATACAAGACTTCCAAACAATAGAAATAAACTACTTTGAAACTTTGATAAAATATTGGCTTTACGGGAGATATCTACTAATTTTTTTCTAGATAATATGTCAACCAATTTCTTATTAATTAACTCTGTATCTGGAGAGTCTTTAATCTTTAATAATATGACAATAAAGACTACTCAAGTATATTGTATTCATTATTAGGATATTCTGAGCACGCTGTTTACGCTACCTATACTATCTGAAAATCTTTTCGATAACCAAGTTATCGTCTATAGCGGCTTAAGATAATATATAAAGTTAATTGTTTCGTTTTGCAACAAAAGATATATAGGCAACACTGTAAGGTGAAACTAAATACAATACTGCTGGTTTTAAACTTTGTAGATAATCTGTCACAATTTCTTATTAATTAACTCCGTTATCAATAATCAATAATATGACAATAAAGACTTCTACTAACTCAACAACTTCACAGATTGACTCAAGTGTATTATATCCAATATTAAGAATAACTTTTGAATTTTTTCACAACAAAAGTTATGGGTATGAGTTATGAAAAATAATTCACACTCAACCAATGCATTGATGAAAAAATATTTGATTTATGTTACACAAGATTATAGCATTATGTTTTTATTAATAAACACATTTTACGACAAACATAAATCACAACTTTATGGATAAAACATTGATTCTAGGTACTACCCAGTGACGCTCTTAAAATTCGTTCAAAATAAATTTATTTTCTAATAAGTACGTGTGACGCTTCGATATAAATTATAAATATATTAAATAAATATCTACCTTTCCACTGAGGTTTACAAATACATTTCCCAGTAATGGGATCACATCCTAAATGATGGCCTTCTTGACATAAACAAATTTGTTCACAATTTATCCCAAAATAGCCCTGATCACATTTATTTTCGCAAAATTCTCCATAAAATCCGGCTCCACATGTACAACTACCTATATAATAAACACAACATGCACAAAAGAAACTCAATACAAAGTTGTACTAATAAATAAAATAAGTATCTAGAAATAAAATTTGAAATCAAAATAACTGTACGTGCAATAAATAATGATCGAAATATAGATCTCCAATCTAGTTCCAAGCAATTTTTTATGAACCAAAAATTACGCAAAACATTCTGGTTTGTAATAAAAGTGGGACTACAACCTAAAAATCGAAGTGACTGATATAATTAAATGATAAATCTAATTATTTTATAGAAACTCTGCACATTTTGAGATGGGTTTTAAGAAGATAAAATATTACATAGCTAAAATCATCACAATTTTTGATATTTTCTCCCAGATGTGCAAACATCTGTGCTTCATTTTTGAAAATACACACTTTTATTTAAAACATAGTGCATATTTAATAATACTTGTTAACGGATTGGTACAATAATAATTTAACAAAAAATCAATTTTTGAATTAAAATTTAGGGAGATGTTCAAGATATATCATTTGAAAAATCAAATAAGTAATGGAAAGAAGAGTCATGATCCATACATTAATGATATCTGTTCAAATAAAACGAGCTACATTTACTGGCATTCATCCACCTTTCAAACAATAAAATTTGAAAATAGTAGATATAGATAAAAGGCACTTTGGTATCTACATTTTGATCATTATTATGTTAAAATAATAAATCATGCATAAATTTACCAAATTAAACTTACCATTGACGGGATTACAGGAAGCGCCATTTTTACAAACGCATTTTTGATTACAATGTGATCCAAATGAATTACTACTACATGGTCTATCACACTGCTGACCTTCCCAACCAGCTGGGCATTGACATTGGCCAGTTTCAGAAGAACAGCTCGCACCATTTTTACCTAAAGTAGTAAAGCATAGTTTATAATGGATAATGAGGTTTCTTAAATGTTATTTATTTAATGCCTAATTGTTATAGTTGAAATGTTTCTTGTAAACACTCAAATGTTTTGAAGGGGTATAGTTGTTCTCATTGATTAATCATACCTCAATGTACCACAAATATTTTTGATTTAAGAAAAAATACAAGAACTGGGAATTGAAGGAGTTAAATCTTTATTATATAACTAACTATAACTGTTTAAGATTAACTATCCTATAGTATATAATGAAAATTAGAAGCATTTCGACATCAAAAACATTTAATACTATATTGAAGTTCAATTTTTACAGTATCTACACATTTTCAATATGAAATATTAGCCTTTTTCCAAAAATAGAGTCATCACTAAAGATGGAAAGATATGGAAATTTCAGAAAATTCTATTCTATCGATATCTAATACTGACAATGGAAATGTGGGATTCTCGAAAAGACTATACTTGTTTGATTTGACCAAACAAATCTTAAGAGAAAGAGCAGATGTATTTGTGTTAATAAGATAAATAATAATTTTAAAAAATCTTGAGCTTTCAACCATTTAATCTTTTTTGGAAATCTGGAAGCTTACCATATTTATGATGTTGGTTAACACCTGGAAGAATATTCTTGGACTTGTAATTGGCTATAGAAACAGTGCACGACAGAAAAAAACAGAAGTTACTAGATGATGTCAGAGAAGTTTGGAAATTTTAAGAGCAAAGTTACGAATATTGATTTCTATCTAATAAATATTTGAAGTTCTATTTTTTTTAAGGAATTCGACATTTCAACAATTTTACCTACCTTTTAAGTGAATTATCGATCAGCTTTCGAGTTAAATTATCATATAGTAGTGGCATTGTTTACTTTCAAAAACACGAAAAAATTAAATACGGTGTTATCGATAGCTCTGAATAGAATGAATGAGAAAAGTTTATAAACATTGAACAATACTTTTGATTACTTTAAACTTTAATAGGGGCCAATAGATTGCTCCAAATAGATTTTTAAAAGATAAGAATTATTGTATGGTAAGTGGAACCTAGCTTACATTGGATTATTCAGACCTGTAACATGAATTAGGAATTTACACATGTGTTGAACCAAACTACTAAACTTACAATCACATTTTTGAGCACAGTCTTCTCCAAATTTGCCTTCTGGACAAGTATGTTCACAACTAATACCAGTAAAACCTGGCGGACAAATACAAGTACCATTCACCGGAGAACATTGTGCATTGTTCTGACATTTACACAGTTCGTGACAACCTTTACCATATGTGAGAATGGGACATAATCGAGAGCAGTCTTCTGAGTTCCACCCAGCCTTGCAATCGCATTCTCCAGTCCAAGGATGACACCTAAAAAATTGCATTAAAAATGACACATTCTCTTTATTTTGTCATGGTTTATATAAATTTGTATAATACCAGTTATCAATTAGAGAGAATTTTATCTTTACAAAAAGAGATAAAAGACACCCCACTGAGAATTGTATAGTAAACAACTTCTCTAGATCCACATTTCAATATTTAATTTTCAGATTCAGTAAATAATTTAAAAGTATAGATAAGCAACATTACACAAAAAATTGATCCCTTGGAATTCCTAAATAAAAACGAGATATAATACTGAGAGAACGTAAATAGGGTATTACACATAATTCGGAATATTTTTTCTTTGATAATTATTATTTTTAGTGTGGTTCAGTTAGTAGTTAACTGTGAGATGTTTAAGTGTGGGGTGTATTAAAGGTCAAATTTTCTTAAATAAAAGTGTTGTGAACAGTACAGTATGTGGCAACCGTAGCTTCAAGATCAACCATCAACAAGTCGATTTGCAGATTCCGTAGACATCCTACTAGATCCTAGCACACAGAGAGGCCAAACAGTTGAAAAGAGACGTTAGCACAGATTCTCAAAAAGTTATTTTGTTTGTTTTTAACCGACTTTACTTCTTAGATTACACTCTATGGAATTGCAAAGACCATGGGACAAAAAAGGAATTTTAAGAAAATTAAATTTCAATGTGAAAAACAATCTACAGTATATTTGCATCAAATATAATACCAAATCTTTAAGCTACTTTTGCAAAGCTGAAAAGGAAACATATCCTTGAGGTATGTTCAATACGAACACTGAAAACATTTTTCAAAAAATCACGGTTTTAGATATAAAACAGTAGACAGTCACGATACTATTCGTAAAGCCTGGAAAATGATAATTGGAAATATAAAATGAAAGCACCCTATTCCCGAGGTAAACGCATATTACATTGCGGTAGGTTTGGATGGATAATGCATTATTATTCGAAGCATGTTGAGGATAGCTCTTTAGATTACGACCCTTTTCGAGTCTATGTTTAAAGAAAAACTGGTACCAGCATTACATACAAATACAAACAATGTAATTGTGATGGATAACGCCTCGTATCATTCAAGACAAATTCATAAAATTCCAACTAAATATTTTTCCAAATCAGACATATAGGAGTTTCTACTTGAACAAGATTTATATTTCGAAGAGCATTATACAAAGAAGCAACTCATAGAGGATTTAGAAACAAAAATAATTGCCAAAGAATATACAGTACACGGAATGACCAAAAAGAATAGTCATACTGTTTTAAGTTTACTTCCGTACCTTACCGTCCCAATTTAAATGACAGACAACTAATAACACTTCACGTAAATATTCCTACTCCGTTGTGGAAGTGATAATGAAAGAATGTTCAAACATTAGCACCGCGAATTTGGAGAAATGCCAAAAATGACATAAAAAGAGTTGAAAAGCAATATATGCAATATGTACCAGTTTTAACTAGATTTTATTTGATTTAAATGACAGTGATACTGAGAAAGATGAATATAATGGGAGTGATTTAGAATAATTGTATTCTAGTATATGTATCATAAATGAAGACTATTTAATTGTACTGAAATTATATTCCCTTATTTATTAAGTAAAACTCTGTACAATTCTTAATTATGGGTTCCTTATCTACGTTTGTAAGCCAATTATGGTTTATAAAGTGAGAACATTGTCTGACCGGCATTTTATTTTTAATATTATACATGGGGGTGTGTAGATATTTTGAATTAATTATATCCATTATCTTTGGAATCTCCATTTCATATATAGATAATTTTTTGTTATTGCACTTAATGAGAAATATATATTAAATGAGGAAGATAAATATAACTGAAAATTATTTTTTGCATGCCCTCACATTTCCGTATTCTCTTTGTTACATTGGCACATCTTCGAACAATTAGGTCCATAATATCCATCCGGGCAAGCTCTCTCTTCACAATAATTACCTCTCCATCCTTTTGAACATATACAGGTGCCGTTTTTATTTGAACATTTAGCATTGTTTTGACAACTACATTTTTCAGAACAGTTTATTCCAAATGCACCCTCAGGGCAAACATCTAAACACTGAAAAAAATATTAAAGTGATTAGACTGTTACATAAATACTGTATAGTTATAACGCAACTCCCAGCTATATTAACTTAGAAACAAAATAAACTTGAAAAATAGGGGTATAATACTGATCACCCACATATTTAATGTTATTAAACGTCTCAATTACTGGCAAAAATAGGGCGAAAACCTTTCTCTTTCTCTTCATATCGTCCAATAAGCTTACTGCCAATCTTGTCGAAGGTTCTCGAAAGATTATTATTAAACAGATTAAAGTCAGACCCAAACAGTAAGGAATGGATATCACTACACCAGTTTAGATTCAGGAAGGAATATTCAACTATACAACAAATCGATAAGGTAAGTTACACAATAAATAGAGTCTAGAAAAAAAACTGTACATCAGTGTTTTTAGACGTTAGTCAGGCATTCGACAAGGTTTAGCACATATGCCTATTATATCAAATAAACCACTGCCTTCCAATCACATAATTTAAACTTTTAAAATCTTACTTACACAATAGAGAGTTTAGAACAAAAAATGAAGCACTTCCGATCATCTTCCAATAAAAGCAAGCGTATTATTCACGGCAGATTTACCAGCAAATAATGTAACCATTATGGGCACCTTCGCCGACGACACAGTCATAATAATAAGCAAAGAAAATCTAGTTGCAGCTTCCAGGATTCTACAGACACATTTAAATGACATCCAAACGTAGCTAAGCAAATGGAAAATAGAAACAAACGAAACAAAATCAGCCCAAGTGACCTTCACACTAAGAAAAGACCAGTACCGTCCTGTTTATATGAACAATGTATAAATACCACAAGCTACTAACACGAAACACTTAGGCATGCACCTAGACACAAGGCTCACATGGAAAGACCATATAATTACAAAACGCTAATAAATCGACCTAAAAGTAAAAGATTTATATTGGCTAATAGATACAAAATTGAAATTAACCCACGAAAACAAGCTCCTCCTCTATAAAACTACAATCGAGTCCATGTGGTTGTATGGCATCGAGCTCTGGGGTTGTGCAAATAAATCAAAAATAGGCAACATACAAAGAAGCTCGTCCGTAATACTTCACATGATAACAGATGCACCCTGGTATGTGTCGAACCGAATAAAGACTTAAACATTAGTTTTGTTAAAGATGTTATAGAAGAGCGAACCATACGAAACATCGTGAACGTCTGACTAACCATGAAAACACGTTACTCTATCCACTTAGAGAAGAACAAGACGGTAGAAGGCCATCATATTAGCTTGAAGAACTGTATATGTTTTGGTAAAGTAAAGTAAATAAAGTAAAATATTTGGGTAATAAAAATATTTTCGAAAATTCTTGTAGTGTAATACTAGATATATATCGTTTTCAGAATGTGAAAAGTTTCCTTCGCAATAATCAATACATTCAATAAAAAAACTTTTTTAACCAATTCGAGCTATTAACAAGATCATCTTCGATGAAATTCCGAAAAGTTACACTATTTTTAAATGATGTAATAAACTTTAACTGGAACGTGTTTTGTCTGTTTGAGGTCAGCATAATGCGTAACATAATGCCCTGTTTTCATCTTAAGGAAAGCGGGAAAATGGATTGAGATATTGTTAATAGCTCAATACAAAATGAATTAAAACAATATAAAAGTTTATACCCGAATTGATCTCAATATCAATAGCATACTAAAATGGTTTATATGTTTAACCGCATAACTAATTTTTCTGACAATATATTGGTAAATCAGGTGTTAGAATTTTGATTTTCAAAGGTTACAACTTAGATACTTACCCTGTCTCCTGTAAAACCAGGCTGACATTCACATGTACCGTTAATATGATGGCAAGAAGCACCATTATAGCAATCACATGGTTGAGAACAATTTGTACCCCAAAAGCCGAAAGGACATCTATTAGCACAAACGGGTCCAGTCCATCCTTCTTTGCAGAAACAGAATCCGGTCTCAGGATCGCAGGTACCGCCATTTTGGCATCGGCAATCGGATTTACATTCCGAACCGTGTTTACCCTTGGGACAGATATCTTCGCATCTTAAAAGTGAAATTTGATATAATGGAGAAATTTTCTAAATTATTTGAAGATTAATATTTAATACAAGAGTTCTTTGATTTCGGTTAACTATTTTAATTCAAAAGATATAATAGATGTAAAAGAAGGTGTCATATATACAAAAAGCTGATCAAGAAAAGTTACAAATAATGGCATCAAATCCCCTATACTCTGTATTAAACAAAGGTAAAAGCTGGGTCTTTAACAATAATTTTATTTGTTAATTGATACATTATCACACAAGCTAATAAAAAAATAGATAAACATACATATTGCATTGTAAATTGAAAACTTTTACTAGCTGATTTGGTTTTCTGCTCTTAATCATACATTACTGTGTTTATTACTATGGATAATATTCGTGAGCTATTATTGGGCAAAAATAAATATTAAGTAGTAAATGAAAAACTAACTTTTTATTCTAATAATCATATTTTTTTAAGAAAATATGATCAATCTTAATTACTATTGATTGATTAAAGTTTTTGTTATAAAAAATGGAATATGAACTATCTAGACTCTTAGTAGCTGGCAAAACAATCAATCAATCAATAGAAATTAGAGAAATAAATGTAAAGTAGATTGTTTATTAGGTTTATTAGATTTTTTGCTCACGAGTGTATTTGAGCGATTTATATCACTCTTCATGATGTACGAAGACAACATACATTTGGTTTTTATTTATGAACTCATCAAAGCAAAATCGTAATTTAGTTTATAACTGGATTAATGCTTTAATATACTCTAATCAATTTAGTGTCAACTAGGCTGTGCTGAGAAATAACTATGATATATATTATGTTATGAATTACTATAATTGCTGGTTGCCACTACTCAAAATATTGAAGCTGGTACTGATCTCAAAAAATAGCATACTTAGGAATTTTGACATTTTTATTTTGGTTTTAAATTGATTAAATTATAATGCTAAAGCTTTAATTTATCTTGTAACCTGCAACAATTAAGTTTCATTGTGAATTAAAAACTGCCATCAAAAATCATATGAATGATTTTTGAAGGCAGTTTTAAATTTTAAATGACCAAGTGTTATACATCAATAACTTGAATGGATTAGCTGTATATCACGTCTCACAGTTTTTTGAAAAACCATTATAAATATTACTTGTCTGGAAATTGTTATTAGCCATGTTTGCAATTAAAACAAGTTTATAAACATTTATGTTTATTGTAATATTTTCCAATCAGCTGTGTGATAGAGTGATTTATTGTAATGTATGTATAACAAATATTTAATATAATTAGTGGATATTTAAGCACAAAGTATAATAAATTTTGGATAGTTTGTTGTGTTTCATATAAATACTTCTTTATAATGAATATTCCTATATAGAACATGTGAAAGTACTTTACTTTAAAACTAAAAAAGTTGTTTTTTACAAAGAATTTAATATGATCTGAGGTGCATCGAGCGCACAGGCACATTTAGAAAACATTTCGTGCATCTAGCGCACACTACCTGTATCGAATTAATTTTTATCATTAAGACAAAACAAAACCATCACCAATATTTTTCCAAAATGAGCAAATGTTATATTATATAAAATATTAGACAAAAATTAAATGAGTGCATTTTTGGTATTAGGTTCAAAATAATTAAAAAATTGCGTATTTTGAATTTTCCATAAAAAATTTTTTTTATTTAAGAATGGTTAAGTTAGGATAGGTTAGGTTAGGTTAGGAGACTATGACTATAATCGCATTGATGAGAAAGTATTAACTCTTTGTTACTCTTTTATTTACGGTAATAAACATTTCAAGCTAAATACAGGGATTGAAGATATCCTCTTTATACCTGCAAATGTGCGCTAGATGCACCTTCATATATAATCTGTGCGATCGAATCACCGTGCGCTGGACTCACGTGCCCTCAATGCACGCATTTTGATCTGATTTGCAATTTAACTGTTTGGTTTGCCTTGTTCCTCTGTATTCGTTCTATATTTTCAGGTGTCAGATGAAAAAACAGATTCCTCTTGTAGTTCCCATCATTACTGCGTTCAGTTTTTCATTCCGTATAGGTTTTTTTTAATCTCTCTTATGTGTTATATCTACTTGCTTCCCAGCCTACCTCTTATTCTTGATATTACTTACTGTATTCATCACTGTTTCTATTCTGTAAATGTGACCATACCAATTTAATTGTTTCCTCATTATTTTTTTAAGTGTAAACACTAAACAACTTCCTCAAACAAAAGATAATCCTTCAATCTCGGTAATTCCAAGTTACCTTGTTTTGGGAATTCCAAGTCCTTTCATTTAAACTTCCTTAATATCCTAATAGCATGCGATTAATTTACTCCTCTCCGATAGACCTGGTATACTTTTTAGGAAAAAACCACATACTTACAGGAACCAAGACAGACATGAATAGACAAGATGTTGGCGTTGTGAATAGACGAGAACTTTATTCTTTCTCGGGAAAGAGAAGCGAGCAGTTCTCGAAAGCCTAGGTTCTGCGGCACTCGCGACTTTATTTTGTATATTGTTTTGTTGGTTTTTATATAAATATAGTAAGTTAAGTAGTTATCGAACTTTTATTATTGTGCTATAACACGTAATTCTCGACGTAAGACTAGCACCCATAAACTTAAACGAATAATGAACAATTTGGGTATCGTACCTCAGTGACTCAAAGTTCTACCGACGACGACCTTTGTAAATTCAATCATCTATCAATGAGTCATTAATGAATTTGCAAACAAAACAATTTTCCTGCCATTTGTACTTTAGCCTTTACAGACTCATATGCTTCTGATAATCTCAATTAGTTCCCTAGGTACTTCCATCTCTCCTAGACACCTCCATATTACTGTTCTTTCTGCTGTATCGAAATTATATTATTCCTCCCTCAGTATTCTTCGATTACATATTTCCAAAATCCTTTATTTACCTATTTACATTTGTCGGTACCATTATTAATGTTAATTTAGAAAAAATATAGAAAAATAATCATAAACCTATAAACAGTTGCTATTTAAACATTATTTAAAACTTACAGAGGTCCCCTGTATCCGGCATGACACTTGCATTCTCCTGACACATGATCGCAATCGCCATTTTCACAACGGCATTGTTCTAAGCAGTCATGTCCAAAATGAAATTTGTCACATTTACTTTCGCAGTGTTTTCCTATCCAACCTCTTGAGCAGTAACAGCTGCCATCATAAGGATCACACGTGGAATTATTTTGGCATTCGCATTTAGTTTGGCATTCTCTTCCCCAGAGACCTTTAGGGCAAGCTGAAATGAGTAAAATAACAATTACTAACTATTTATCATAAATTAATTGACACAAAATAAAATTAATAAACATTTTATAACAAATGATTTTAATTGCAACCCAAACGGAATATCCTAGAAATCGTATTTGAGTCATAATAGTTTACAAAAATTTTTGTTACTACACATTTTTTATATGATATACCTTTATTTATTTTTTGAATAATTGTCCCCTATTTGTTGTTCAATTTTTTCGATAATACATATATCTTTGTTGCTAATTTCATGTTGGTAATTTGGTAGAATTATTTTATCTTTATTTTTAAATTGTTAAAAAAAACTCAGCTATCGTTGATATGGATGGCACTTTTAAATACTTTCCAAAGTACTTTTTGCTATGTGTTTAGAATGTCAAAATTTGTTACTGAAATACACTGTAAATATATATTTTACTTTTGTTTTTTATTTCATAATTAAAATCCTGAGCTCTATAATCTTCAGTCCCGAGCTCTCTAATCTTCAAGACAACCACTATCACGGGTTGGCACATTTTAACAGAAGTTAAAATTTTATTGTGAGCATTAAAATGAAGAGTTGGCACACGCCCGATATTTAAAACCGATTCTTTAGATTATCACGCAAGATTTAAATTTTTTATTATTTTGCAAATAAATATGTCTCATTGAAACCACAGAATTTAGTTATTATTGAATATATAAATTCTATATTTGTGGATTCATCCGACTACATTACAAAAACTTATTAGTTGTCCTTATTTCCATATTATTCATAGAGTAACGTAACTAACATTTCGACATCTGTTACGTTCACAAAAAAGTCTTTCAAATAATTCATGCAAACTCCACAAGTCGATCAAAAGTATACAAGGTGCATCGTTACTCCCGAATTACCTGTACTATTTTCAGTTTTTCTTGATAGATGAATCGTCTTAACTTTAGGTCTCTTTCAAAAACAGGTAAACATTGATAATTCTCATAATTATATTAAAAAATAGATCCCCTATACACCAATATCAAAATAGAAATCATTTTTAACCACAATAATATAATACATATATGGATTCTATAAAATTCCAACATTTTCTATTTTATATGGGTACTGTAAGCATAGAACTAGAATATTTAATTCAAGCATTTTAGAAATTAAAATGAATTAAAGAAGCATACTTACAAATATCACAATATGGTCCGCCATAACCTGTTTCACATTTACATGTATCTGGCGCTACGCAAGTTCCGTGGAGGCAATTTTGTGAGCAAACTGGTATACATCTATCCGCAGTATTGCTTTTTGTATAACCTTTACAGCAGTCTTCAACAGGTCTAGTTTTGACCAGGTTTTGTATTTTGTACACTGTTTTAAATTTAATTTTATATTTTGAGCATCTTGGAGGAAAGTTAAGGCACCAAACGTATTCTCTAACTTGATATGGCTGTTCTTCTGAGACTCTTACTGTCACTGTATATCTGAAACAAATAATATTTAATAATTTATAAATATTTAATAATTGTGTGTTGTGATTTTTAGAAAAGAACCAATAGAGACTTTTCCTATTCAAATGAACGTTTTATGGTATTTACAATGCTTCGTACAAGGTATTTCTACATTGACGACCCAACTTTCCGAATATGAATAATCCTATCTAAATGACATAAAATTATTTGCATAAACAATAAGGCGAAATTCTAGCCAAGCTAAAAAGCTCAAGAACATATTTGAAAAATAGTGACGTATACATAATTTTATTTACTTTACAATATTTTAGAATTTATTGCGCTTCAACGGAAATTGTAGTATACAGCTGGTTTTAGTACCTTGTCCCGTCTTTTAATTCTATAATTTATTCATAAATTCATCGGATTCGTAAATCAATTAAGTCGCAAAATTCCATGTGCGTACGTAACATGAGTTTAAGTATAAAACCTAAATTTGTAAATTTGAAATGTGTTGTGTATAAAGATCATTTTACATATTTTGGCAAAAGAAAAAACCCGAAATGTATCCTGATACGGAGCACTACCTGTTCCACTCAGAAAAAGAAAAAAATTATATTCCTAATTCGTTGATATTACTTAGATATTTCCTCCTGTAATGGTTTGCTAAGAGACATAATAGTAGAAGATTCTAACCTAAATCAACCTTCACCGGGTTGATAATAGAATCAAACATATTTTATAATAAATTTCGTATATTAGAAAATATATTAAAAATAGGTAGACAATCAAAATCCTGGACAGAATATTTTTAATTATTTATAAAAAAACGATTTTTCATAAAATGTTGCAGCATGAAGATAATAATAAAATTTTATTCTGGACCTAAAGTATAAAACATATAGAATGTGCATACGTAGGGTTGACTATTATTTACCTGGACGAACTACTGGGTTGACAGGTATAAAGAGTTTTGTCAATACTAGTTACTTTCACTTGATTAGATAATAGAAAAAAATTTATATCATCATAAGCGCTGTTTTATTCTGAACACGATGATATAGGGTTGACGGCAAAAAATTCGGTCCTAATAGGGGTATACAAATTTTAAAGATTTAACGCGTGTGAAAATGAGTGACACAGACAGATCCGAGGTAAGTATACCGTGTGATAATGAAGGACCTATGGAGTGTAGACTCCACTCCATAGAAGGACCAAACACTGCAGTCGTGTCTGATGGAATCGTGAATATAAAAAAGTGCGCATGCTCGGTATATAAACTATATGGAGATTAGAGGTATCCCTGCTACCCAACATATTGTAATCAGTACACGTTTTTTCGGAGCAGCTGTTGCAAACAAATTAATTAATTATATACATAACAATCTAATATATTTAATATAATACAAAAATATTAAGCAATATAACATGAATTCAACAAATAAATAAATAAATATAAGAATAGTCAACCCTACGTTTGCACATTCTAAATGTTTTACACTTTAAGTCCAATATAAAATTTTATTATTATCTTCATGTTGCAACATTTTATGAAAAATCAATTCAAAAAATAATTAAAAATATTCTGCCCAGGATTTTTGTTGTTTGCCCATTTTTAATAGATTTTCGGATCTTAGACTATAAATATTTATTACTTTATCCGCGCGCTAAAAAAGTGATGATAGACTAAAAAGTAATGTCTCACCACGTTGTGCCTCCAATGTGAGGAATTTGAAATCATTATGACTTTTTGCATTTGAAATGTTATACTAAACAATCGTTCAAATTCCACATTAGAAATTCTTTCAATAAACGATTATTACCGTTAACGGTGGGAAACGCTCGGCTCCCGGGCAAACTTCATTCTACGTAAGAGTCTACTCCAATTTAATATTAAAATCATAGCAAAGGCAGTTCTAATGCTATGATTATGCCAATTGAAAGTGAACATGTATAATATAATCGAGCACCTTTCATTATGGTAGGGGAGCCCACGATGCTAAACGGGGATTTACTCGAGAGTAATAGAAACCTATCGGGTTGAAAATCTTAGATGATAAGAAGAAAAATATGCCATATAATGTATACTTTTTCATCGGTGGAAAAATACTGTTGTATTACGTTTTTTAACAATGTACGTATGTTAATCTGATCGTTTGTATGATACTGGTGGTCGTAAGGGTTGGAAATGAAAAAAAAAAAAAATGTAATAGAGCGCGTCAGAATTTTCTAAGGAGGGAGTCAGTGAACCTAAAAGAGCTCTCTTTGAATAATCTGACGATTGTCATATTTTCATTTTGGAATACTCAAACGCGTCAGATTAAGGAAAATAAGGTTCATATTTTTTATAATCAGAAAACTTAATTAATTGAAAATCTCAGGAAATAGCATGCAAATAAATAAGTGTATGTATAAGTGATAAACGGAAACAAATTTTTGAAAATTGGAAGCACTGCATCAACTAAGCATAAATTCCAACACTGTCAAATAAATTTTTAAAAAAGAAATATCTAGAAGCGTATTTCCCTAATGGGGTAGATCACCATAATATAGACGATTACAAGTGAATTATATCACACTATAATCTGTAGTTTTGGAATCTGAGGATGTAAAAATATATTAGTATGTCCTAAACATTTATTTATCAAAACAACTGTCAATGTAATAAACTTTAAAGCACATAAAACAAAATATCGCATTTTGAGCTTTGTGTTTTTGTTTGTAATTAAAAAATAGATTCTAACAATAAGTATGAATACTTATACGAGTGCATCTATTTATTCAAGTACAAAAAAAATTTAAAAAGATCGAGAACGACACGACTGATATGATAGATAAACTAATTGTGGCACCCAAATCGTTCGCTGCAAATCAGCATCCTGAATAGGTTCGTAATCGATTCTAAATTGAAACGCGAATAAAGCTGCCTGTAACTGCCATGAATGAATCTCTTTGATCAGCTGTGATCGTGTTATAAAATCAGAAACCAGACAGGGGACGAAGCGATAGATAGGGAAAGAATGGAAAAGGAATAGAATCGCGGAAAGGGGAATATAGACATCACGCAGTTGCACGTTTTAAATTGTTTCGGCTTGTGGAAATCGACTAATAATATATTTTTCGTCATTCTCGAATTATATCTTTCAAATTAAAAAAAAAATTACCTACGCTGAGAAGATGTTTTTTGTACAACTTTGTAGCTCTCCCCTTTCTTTACGTCAGTTCCAAATTGTCAGATTAGTGAAACAGACACTCTTTAGTTAACTTACCATCTGACGCGCTCGAGAAATTCTGATCTTTTATCTTTTATCTATAACAAACGGCCTTACATACAGGGCTCATATTTTCTGGAGGTACTTAAAAGGGTACAAGTTATTCCCATGTATATTAATCTGCAGTGCTTTAGTAAATCCCGAAATTCCCGCTTGAGTTCCGTTATACGTGTAATACTCAAAGATTGCGGACGGATGGATGTAAATTGGTCGCCTTCACCTGTAATTCGGAAGGGGTCACTACTAATGATATGTAAATTTGTCGCCGCGTTTTCTTTACTACATACCTGCATCTGTAGGTACGGAGCAATAGGTTAATGGTTTTTAGGTATATATATATATATATATATATATATACATTAACATTTTTCCACTATGATTCATTCGGACGAAGGTAAAAATAGCAATGAATGCTTAATGTTACTTATTGGAAATGGACGTGAGATCAGTTTATTTGCGAAAATTTTACGTTTTCCAAAGACAAGGTCTTAAAAAGTGGAGAAAAATCATGGAGGTGTGGCATTGTGAAGCAAGGCTTACTACTTTGATAATTTGAATATAAAAATACTAATTTGAAAAGAGAATCTGATATCCAGGATATCCACAACCACGGAAGATTCGAAAAGGAAGTGAGCAGAAGGCTATATGAGTGAAAAGTCTTCAAAATTTTTTATAGAACTTTAGCAATTGATTTGCTAGCGTTTCGGACAACTACTAATGTTGGCTGCATAAGAAGAAATAGTGCATGGAATTCTCTGCAGCGCATACGCAACAATATGGAAAAATATATTGTATTTACATTTAAAAGTAACATATGTGTATCAAGTAATATTAATGTATCCCACTTTTACTGATTTCGCTAAGAAATTCCATACCGATTAAATCCTTTAGTAAGACATTGATCGTTCAAATTCTGTTTTAATACGTCCAATTACTGGTCACGGTGACTATTTACAACATTGATTGTGGAAACAATGAAATTATATTTGTTTCGTCATCAGGAAGTATGAGTAAGATTGGTATAAAGATTGTATAAGTAATTGTTAAGATAATAAGATGCAAAAGACAATTGTATCGACTTAATAGTAATTGTAGTATCGTTATACAAGCTGAGACATATGTATAAAACTTCTGGGTTATTTCGAAATTGGCCTATGTATATATTTTGATAAATGACGATTTTGTTCTTGAAACATTCACTTTAAACTCGATTGATGAAATAAAATAATGTAAACAAATTGAAATATAATGCTTACACTTTAGTCAGTACAGTTGTTTAGCGGTGGTCCTAAATTCCGGTATCCTATGGACTGTATAAATATTCAAATTGTATATAGATTTCGAAAAACACAAAATACTGAATATTTGTTATATTATGATCCCTTTACCTAGGCGCCATTGTTTGAGGAGTGATTTTTGCTTCCATCAGCTCTGTATAGCTAAAAAGATATTTTGTGCCTCGATCTGCCTCCAAAATACGTAGACTCCTCCTATAAGAGACCTTTTTTCAGGAAATTTTTGTCTTACTTTCCGAAGTAGTAGCACTTCTCCTTTGAGGTAACTAGTCTTTCGATTACATTGGCAGGATATTCGCGGAACAGATGATTTGCTGTCTCTATACCTTGTTTGCAAAATCTGTATTTGTTGTCCTGTGCCATAACCATCATTTTAAGATTGTACTTAAGAGGGCAGCGTCCTATCAGAAAACCAACAACCTATTTAATGTCATTTTTGGACATCTTGAGTGTTTCTTAGACTTCCTAGCTAAAGGAATTATGAATCCTTTGGATTGTTCTAAACCTGGAGTGTTTCTAGTCTGAACCTTAAGCCATCCATTAATTTCGTTACTGATGTAACATCTCATGGAGCCACAGAAGGGGTCTAGTTTAAAATATTGAGTCATTACCTTTTTTGACAAGGGTATCTGCTTCCTCATTCATACAGTTTTATCGACCGAAACATGATAGTCACCGTTTCTTGGTACAGTCATGGGATTGTATTCAAAAAAGGTAAAACAATAATAGGATGAAATTACGAATTATTGCTTCATAAGGTAAATGAAGACTTTGCAAAAAGCAACCACATTTGAGGGAAAATAATGTGCTTTTCTATCAAGACAACGCACCCTCTCACAGTTCGGTGATCGCCATGGCTAAAATTAATGAATTGGTTCGCCATCCACCTTATTCACCACATCTGACCCATAATAACTTTCTCTTTCTTGTTTTATTACCTTAAATTTTAACTTGCAGGAGACAGATTTTCATTAGACGAGGACGTTATCGCATACGTAAACGGTTATTTTGAGGAGAAAGACGGTAACTATTAGACTATGTTGAATAATAAAAATTATTAGGAAACACATGTCTTGTTCCTTTGTCGGAAACTTTTTAGATAACCTTGTATATATTTCTCCCAAATTAGGTTTTGTATTAAAGAATTATTAATGAAGTTGGAAAAGTAACAATTTTAGGTAGATTATTAGTCACCGTGGTGTATCCAAAAAAAAGTAACAATTAATTTAAAATTATTGTACGTCTTTAATTTAATGTAATGTAATTTTACATACGTGACTTAATTTAAAAATATTTATTTCAACATTTCGACGTTGTCATAATGTTTCGCAAAATTTAAAACACGATTAAGTCGAGCTGATAAAGATATTCATTCTATCGGTGATTCACATAAAGTTTATGTACTTAAATAAATATAGAAATTTCTATAACTTCAGTTATCAATATTATCAAACAGTTCAAGTGATTCATGTAACCCTTACGGGGCACAATTAATAAAACTTAATCATTGTTACAATACTTACTTTATTTTCTCGGTATTTATCAAATTATTTTGATGAATATGAGATTAGAATAAAACATAAAATATATAATACTGTTCGAAATAATTGGGAGAAACATGTTTTTCTGGTCCATGTTAAGTGAAATCTCTTAGCAGTTATATCTGCCTAGAAACAATGTAAAAAAAATTAACTTTAATATTAAAAACTCGTTTAACTGGTTATAAAGTATCATTAGTTCAATTATTGTGATTGTATTCGCATATCAGTCAATGGTTATAATCTCTGAGTCTAGAAGTGGTCATGAGTTTGAGACAAGAGAGGGCGTTGGTGAGCATCAAAATATTTTGATAAAGACTTAAAATTAGTCGAAACGTCAGAAGAAGAAGTCTTTGCCATCTATATTATGTGCTCTTTCTTATTGAGAACGTGGCAATGAAACACCAAAGTGGACTAACTTTAATAGATTTTCCGAGTTTTTAATCGTATTAATTCTTGTAAAAATTTTAAATTCACAAGTTTCAGAATTAAGTATTCAAATTGACGTTGATAGAAAAGACTTAAAAGAAAGACAAAACGTCAATTTTATCTATATTTCAAAAATTACTTAAAAAAAGGAGAAGAGAGAGGGGGAGAGCATTAATGCTTCTAATTCTTTCTTGATTTTAGGTCTCTTCTGTTTTAAAATTAGTTTTTTTTTGAAAATTTTTAAAAGAAAGATAAATTTTGACGAGTGTATATTGTACTTAATTTCACCCTTAAAAGTTTATTACCCCAGTTGTAAGACTAATTAACAACCCCACAAACAGTTTATAATTTATTTCAGAAATGTATAGAGTAATAAAATCTCATTAGGTATGCAAAGGGATCACAAAGTGACCCAACGAATATTTAAGCCACTTTCATAGTTTGGCATTGATTTCATTGTAAAATTCTTCTTTTTTAATAAGTGCAGCTGGTACCACCCGGGTTGGGGTCAATGTAAGGGTTTAGCGTATTGTTATCCATTCACAAACATTGAAAACAGTGTGTGCAAAAGGCGTGCCCGATAGGATACTCGTAAAAAGGAAAGAATTTTATTTTAACAGAATAAAAATTAGGCATTATGTACATAGTATTAGGTACACTTATTTTTTATTGAGCATTTTACAAAAAATACATTATACAGAAATTAAATTACAAAAAATCATAATATTCTTTGTCATCCGAGGAACTATCATCTCCTCTTGACGTTATAATTAACGGGTCGACGGTCCGATCTATGTTTTTCTGCTATATCTTCCACGGCGTACTTCATAAAAAGATGTTTGTGTAAATTTGCTATAGTTAATAGTTCTTTTTTTATCAAATTATCTCAAAATTCAATACTTTTGGTGGTTAACCAGTCAATAATTTCTTGTTTTCTCAAAGATGAAGTTGGAATCTTCTCTATGCGTCGAGAATGATTACTTGCGTTATCCATAACTACTACTGAATCGGCCAGAAGATATTTTATCATTTCACCAAAATAGTCTTCAAAAACATACGAATCCATGTCCTCGTGGTAATCTCCCGTATGGCACGACTGAAAGGTTAGCAAAGCTTCTTTTAAAAATTCCTCTTCGCTTCCAATATGGACGATTATTAGTCTTTCCCCTTTACCTGAAGGCACCTTAATACCCGTTGCCATCCATGAAAGCTTGGCGAGGACTGGTTATATTTTTGTCTTGCCACATTTTTGGTACTGTATAACCTTCATTAATTCACGTCTCATCAAGATAAAAGATTTTCTTCTGCTCTGTTCTGTACTGCTTTATACTTCTTAAGTATTTTTGTCGCCAGCAAACAATTTCATCGCTTTCCAGTAAAAGTGCTTTACGGTTATGCTTTTCCCAGGCAAAATCCATATTTCTCAAAGTTTTTTAGTTATCAACGAAATACTGTCACCCTAGCCAAACTCCATTAAAATCTTATCTAGGGTGGGTATGTCTTTTTTAAAATAAAAAGAGTGAACTTTTCTTCGAATTACACTTTTGGTGTCTTCATCAAGGACTTTTAATGTTCTGCCTGGCATTTTCTTGGGAGATTCCACTTGGCCTGCTATCTTTCTTCCCCGTAATAATTTAAAAACGGTGGACTTTCCAACTCCAGTAATTTGGGAACATCGGTCGACAGTTTCTTGTACAGTAAATTTGGGGTATTTTATTACTAACCTTATGAACACTATTTACGGCTTAACAGCAAATACTGATGCGTTAAAGTAAACAAATATATTTATAAAGGTCTAAAAATTTTGGGTAAGGTACTATTGCCTTACGGAATATAGTTAAGCCGAATCTGAAATAGGGTTGGAATTAGGTAGAGGCACTAATAGAAGGTTAAACGGTACCTGTTAAACGCAAAACGTAGCTGTATAATCTACTACCTAAGTAATCCCTACACAATATTTCAAGACCTACACCTATGGCCGACACCGAAATTGAGCCGAACTGGAAGGAATTCCTTATTTTATTGCTCTATACCTTTCTGAAATAGACTATAATAACAAACACTGCACTTAGATGTCATTTCTTTACCACATGAATTACTTGTAATGTTCGCCGCATTTCTTCGATATTCAACTGACTCCTCTGCTGTAAGGTACAGGCTTATGTATTCTTTTGCAATTGTAGAACCTCTAGCATTGGATAACTTCTATCTAGAAACTTTTGTCAGTTTACAGTTCAAGTTTTCTTAAAAACTAGTACAACAGTCGGTTGTCCAATATTTCTTTTCCATTAAATTAATTACTGACACCATTAGATGGCGATCTGCGTCCACTACATTATGTTTTGGTCGGCGCACCGTTAGATGACTGTCTAAATCAGGGGTGCTCAAACTTGAACTGCTGGCGATCTACCTCAATAATTTTAGACTACTTGCGATCGACTCTGAGAGACTGCAAGTATGTGAGATGCAGGGTTGTCGTACATACACGATACACCCTACCTACCTAGGTAGGTAATATATATATATATATATATATATATATATATATATATATATATATATATATATATATATATATTAGCTTTCTGCACAATATAGGTACATTATTTTAGTCAAGGTTTGGGTTCGGTTTAGTTGGGTTCTTATATCATGAATATCAATGAAAAAACTCATAGTTATTCAAAATTGCGAGTTTATTGGTTGTTACAAAACAAAACAGTTACATAGCATACTTTTCATAAGATGGTACGTAACCATTGAGTGCTAATCGCAAGCATGATGACATATGATCGTCAGTTAGTCGATTGCGATATTTTGACTTAATTATCTTCATTTCAGAAAATGCAGACTCGCACAAGTAAGTTGACCCAAACAATATATATATATATATATATATATATATATATATATATATATATATATATATATCTGATATAATCTGCACCAACTCATTTTCAACAGAACATGAGTTCATATTAAACTGACTTGCTATTTCAGTAGATAATTCCTCAATGTTTTTACATGAAAAAGGATAACTCATAAATGATGCTATATTTTCCAATTTACTGCAATCAATCATAAAAACGCATTTCGAATTGTGCCAAAATATTTGATAATTCAGCCTCATACGTATCATAATTAAACTGAGGAATCCTTGCTTTCAAAGACGGAAAATGTTTCAGATCCTTTCTTTTCAGTTGATCTATCATAAATTGCAATTTACTTTTGAATGCGTTTACTGCGCTAATCATCTCAATAATAGTTTTTCTTTTACCTTGAAGCTCCAAGTTAACGATGTTTAAGTGCATTGTGATGTCAGTCAAAAATGCCAAATCAGTCAGCCATTTTTCGTTTTTCAAAATCCGAGTGTCATCACCTCTTTCGTCTAGAAAAGCTGTTATTTCGGGCAATAATTCTTGAAACCTTTGTAGGAACTTTCCGCGACTCAACCACCTGACGTCTGTGTGAAGAACTAAACCAGTGTGTTCAGCTGACTCCCTATCTTCCAACTGCAACTGAAAGAGCCGCCGTTGCAAGCTACGTGCACGGATGGAATTCACAATTTTTGTTGCAATGCCCATAATTTCCTCCGTGTTTAAAACTTTGGAACACAAAACTTGTTGATGTATAATGCAATGGAATGAAAAAAAAAAAAAATGAAGGGAATTCTTAATTAGCTCGACACAATGCCACAAAACCGTTTTTGTTTCCAGTCATTGCTGGTGCTCCATCGGTTGTAATGTACACTAATTTATATATTGGTAGCTCGTAGTTTTTTACAAAATTAAAGAAAACTTCATATATATCTTTGCCACGGGTCTTCCCCTTCAGAGGAATGATTGTCAAAAATTCTTCCTTACCCGACATGTCATTGAATACCATCCGAATAAAAATACACAGCTGGGCAGTGCCTGTCATATCGGTGGATTCGTCGAACTGTAAAGAAAAGTATGTACATTCCATGATATCATGTTTTAGTTTATCTGCGATGTCCTGACTCATGACTTCAATACGCCTTGTGACAGTCGGACGAGATAACTGAAGTTCTCTAATAGTAGACATGATTTCTGTTTTATTTTTAAAATCTCCAAATAAAGTCTCACCTGCTTCAATAAATGCTTCCTTCACCACCGATCCATCTTCGAATGGTTTCTTGTGTTTCGCCAATATATGAGATATTTTAAATGACGCGATCGTAGCAGCTTTTGATTGTTTGGCTGGTCTTGTGAACATGGTTTGTTCTTTTTTCAAACAAGATATAAAATCACTTACTTTTCGTTTTCTTAATTCACTCTGTGGCGGAAAATCCTTTTGATAGTTTTTATGAACCGTTTTATGATGCCTCTCTAAGTTATCAAACTGACGCACGACAAATAACACAAATGCACTTATCCTTCACCATACAAAAGAAAAATTCTTCATCTCAATCCTTATTAAAATGATACGTTTTAGATTTCTTCACTGCACTCATTTTCCACTATTTAATAATAAACTTTGTATCGACGTAGTATCGCTATCAAGTTACAATTCAGAATGACTCCAATTCATGCAGGCGCAACATTTATATCGGCGTGAAAAAAAGTCTCGAATGTTCCCGTCAAACGCGCCGCCCGAAACTAGACAGTACAGTCTAGTCTAGAAACAACGCGGCTTTTCTTTGACAAGTGCCGCGCGTTCCTTTGATAAAGCCGCCTTTTGCCGCAAGCAGTGTTATTTTATTACGTAATACATTTTTGTAGTTTAGTTACCTACCTACTTATTAAAAATTTTTTTCTTCTCGAGATCTACTCAAAAAGCACTCGCGATCGACCGTTTGAGCACCCCTGGTCTAAATCATTCATCAAAAGCATGCCATTGTTTGTTAGCTTACTGAACCATCAGTATCTCTAGATATTTCTACTCTTTTTACTTAAGTTTTGTTTGTTCTTTCGTATGTCTCACCGACATGATTTCTATTACTTGATTGCTTTAAAGGTTTGCTACCATTTAACTTAAATTCTGACATGAATCATATTACCATTGTAATGATTATTAAAGCAATAAAACAAAACTCTTAAAGCCTAGAACTCTTTTAACAATATTTATAAGTTATAAAATAACTCAGAAAATGATTAATTCAAACGTGCTATAATGAAATAATAATTCAAAACAAGCTCTTTTCGCAACACAAAATAAAATGGATTTATTTCAAAAATTTAAATGAGCATACATGTATGGTATTTTTCACAATCTAACAAACTTCCTTTACTACCGAAACCTTAGACAGATAAGACATAAAAGTCGTAAATTTATTTATGACAATTTATTGGGAGGGAGGGCATTATGCTGCACTATATTATAATAGTTATAATTTTCCTTATAGTTCATAGAAAAATTTGAATTCTATAAAATTTATAAATTTAGATACAGGGTATATTTTACATTACATTACATTGTTGCGTTTGAAATTTTTATAGGATGGGACTGTTGAATTTTGATCTTAAATCTACTAAATTATTCACAATACATTAATATATATATATATATATATATATATATATATATATATATTATTTATTACTAGTAGTTCAATTTCGCTGTCGCTACTAGCCTGCAAGTCAATAATAAGTTTTTTATATTTAAGTACATATATTTATATGAGTTCCCAATCAATTAATCTCATCATCTGTTTACTGAAAGAGTCTACATGAAAGTGACAATAACGTTGGCGCTTGTTCTGCATACATAAATAAATCAATTCACTTTTCCAATGTGTACTTTCAGAGATGCTGGTTAAAGCTGAAGCCTCTTTCAATGAAAAATGTTTCGTGTCTTCACTCTACAAACACTTTCAACTAACATTTTTGCCTCAACGGGCAATTATTTATCTTGTTTGATACACATTTCAAAAGACACTAACGAACTTTATAATACATACTGTTTCTTGGCTCCAAATAAACTGTCACAGATAAAAGCGTTGGGATCATACATAATCCGACCCAGTCAGGGTCAAGTATAAATATATATTAATTATAGGTTAGTCATTTTCCGAGATCCTGAAAAATTCTCTAACTATATTCGGTTCAATTTAGTAATAAGTGGTCTACACCATTCCAGCCCCTTAAATCCTAGACAGGAAAAGATACTATTAACATTTCAAATGTTGTAACCTGTAAGTATATGGAAAGGTATCTCAACCTCCTCTATCTCTAACCTGAATCCGACGGTCGGTCAGTACCATTTGAGGAGCTTTATGGATGATACCTCATCGTCAGTCAAGCTGATAAGGCTACGTTTGAATTCAGCCGGCTAAAATTTCATGATAGTACATGATAGTGCTCCGTATACAGAGTGAAACTCCTTTTTCATTTGCGTATTTAATCACAGCTCGATACTCAATTTTTTAATTTCCAAAAAAATCTTCACAACGATTCACTTATATATGATTGTCAAACTAAGGTAAGAAACTAAGCGTCCAAAACGGAAATTTTATTGAGTCTCTCAACGCATGTACAAATATATTTTCCAATGTATGAAGCGCCAACATCTTCAGGTTGAATTCGGAAACTTTTCAGACAACGACCGAAATTTCTATTATTTTATCTTTCAACGTATTTTGTGTTTCTTTAAGGAAAAATAGAAAAACTACTATAACATGATATGAACATTAACATGCAATTTTTATTATTAGACAATAAACATACCGTGTAAGCAAAAATATTTAATCACAAAATTATCATTGTTTATGCCTTAGCCTTAGCTGTCGAGATTTTTTAATTATCAATATAATTGCTGCAACATTCACATTATAATTTATCAAAATCATTGTATAATTCTTATTCATAACAACGGATGTGCTTAACGACTTAGGTTTTTTAGAATTCAATAACAACCGATACAGTAATTTTATTATAGTTTTGTCTATTATCTGGATCACAAATATAACGTTTCTTTCTTCGATGAGTCAGCAAAAGGAATGATAGTTAATCATTATCATGAATAATAATAATTATATGATACTCAAATCACAGTATATTTTTTTAAATAACATTTCTAATAAAAAAATATATATTTCAAAGAAGAAAATGAATAATTATTTATTGCTACGTTCCGGTGAAAACAAATTGCAATTAATAATGATGTGTATATAGATTCTTTTGTATAAAAGTCAACGTACTTAACTTTCCATTGTTTGTTAATAATAAAATCGATATTGAATGAACTAATGTAGGCAGGCAAATAGGAAAATATAATTAAATCATCAAATGTTAAGGACAACTGATGAAAAAATGAAATAAGCACAAAAAAATATCCAATGTTATAAAATATATACCTAGTTGTTTATATTAAGTTATGCCTATCGTTAAGAAAATAGTTATGTATTATACAAAGGAAAAAAGTAATAGATTTTAGCTTGAGGTTGTAACAAAAAACCGAAAATTAAATTTTAGTATTTTCCCAAATTTTTTTCTGTGACGGAAAAAACGATGCTTCAATATTAAAATATATCATTCATATATTCAAGTGATTGGTATAACCAAAGTCAAACAGTTTGTAGATTCAAACTAATTACATTTCTGAAACAAAATGGAAAGTTTATCCAGTGGTTAAGGTTCTTGTTGTATTTGGAATTGCATAAACTTGTCGAAATTGCTGATGCTAACACGAGATTTGTAGTTACTGAAAAATATCTACAATTTTACCGGTTGTACTAAGACCTTGATCCAGCAGCAGCAATGGATCGCCGCCTGTTCTATGAATATCAAATGTATCAATTAGGTTGTGGGTACAAATCAGTTTTATAAGGTTCCCGAAACAGTGGTTAATTTTCTTCAACTTAAAAATGCTAACTCATAAACAGATAATTCATTTAGAATATCTTCTGGTACACTTTTAGTTGAATCTGGGGGAGACTGGATGATGACACTAAAGAAGTTGGAAGTCACCAACGGTTGCTGAAGGGTATGTTGACGAATCGATAGCACATAGGACAGAATTGGCTAAAAACGTGTTTAGAACGTGTGGTAGCCCTGAAACAACACCGGATTTGCGACCAAGTTCATCAACGGAAGTTATGAAGGCAGGAAGGAATATAATTTCAACACAAGAAAATTCAATTGTTGTTGTTGTGTAAATTGTATAAAAAATATTCTAAAAATAAATATCTACCTTTGCTGATGTGTTTATACAATATCCGAAAAAAGTAATCATTTTCCCCGGGGAAAATAGTACACAGAAAAATAGTAACAAGTGTGTAAAGTAACCTTTTTTCGACGAACATGAATATTGTCTCATGAACCGCACTCAAGAGATCGTGATAGGCGACGTATTATGGATCTAAGCATATGAACTAACAAAAAGTTGTTCGCGTACGAAGCACTTGGAGGTTGATTCAGGTTGTTCTAGATTTTTTTATTTAAAACAATATTTTCGAGCTAACAATGTATTTTCAAAATATCGCGTTACTGTCAACTGTTTTGTATTGTTTGTTCTATACTGCTCCGAAATGTAATATTAAAAATGTTTTTTTCTCAAATATCGCGAAAAAATATTTTTGAGCTTGCACCCCAATTTCGAGCTCGTCATTTTTTAAAGTTTGTTCTAGAATTATTTAACTAATATTCCACTGCTACTTAAGTTTGATAAATCGCTATTATATGTTTTAGCTTTTTCCTACATTTTTCACAGCTTCTCCACCTTTTTTTCTATAAAAACTTATTTTTCAGGAATTTCGAGCAGTGGCTGCATTTTCGAGATATTACAGATTTAGCAGTAGTTCTAAGTTTTCTCAATTTTCTACAAAAGTGCCATTCTCAGTCCTGTACCGTTTTGAAAATTAGAAGTAATCATATAAAAGCAATTTCTCAATTAAAGTGACAGAGGAAAATTATTCAAATAATAATAACAATTTTCTTAAAATTCCTAGACAATAATTTGTTTTTGAAAATTATAATCTAGAATAGTTGTAGAAAAACTTGAGAAAAACTCAGAACAACAATTATAATTGCGATTCCTCGTAAGTGTAGTGCTACTTCAAAAAGTAGATATTCTTCGTGAAAAACATTTTTTGTCAACACTGTATTTTGGAACAATATAAATCCACTGTCAGAATTGCGATACCTTGAAATAAAATTTTTTTCATCTGGCAAACTAGCTTAACAATTCAGTATTTCGTTAGCTTTATCTTGAATATCACCTAAAACTTTTCTTACTACCACATATTTTACCTTGAAGTTCCTTGATTTAATAAGCTGACATTGAATTTACATTTATGCAAAAAAAATCATTCAAAGGAATGTAATTTTACAATTTTTCAGTAGTTCAACATTGTCACAATTATTAAGGTTGGGTGAGTATGTTTTAAGATTTGGAAAGTATTTATATATGTATATAGCACTCGCACAAGTCTCGAACAGTTTGATCCGATCTAAACTTGAGGTTTAGTTCGCCGAGATACTGAGTTAAGAAAATCACTTCTGCGTAATGGAATATTTGAACATGCATATTCCATTTCTTGTAAAACTGACTTGAATTGTCTGTAAGTTAATAAAGAACGATCATCAATGTCGTTGACAACTTCAAAAGTGGGTGCGTAATCTGTAGTTACGTAAAAAATCTTAATTACGTTTAGTGTTTGAAAATTCATTTTTATGTGGTATTTTTCACATCCTTTTAGCTTGCCTTACAGTTACGGTCATTAGCAACAGTATATTCATGTAAAAGAAATATTTTAATGTTGTAACGCAAACTATAGTTACTCCAAATGTAAGGTATTTTAGCTAAACTAAAAGTACGATCTATTCAATATTTCCAGAAGAAACTAATTGACAAAATAACACCATATAAAAATGTGACCCCGCTTTTGGAAATACAGGAACACATTTCCTCAAACCACTTTCTCGATAAAACAATCCTTCTACCCCCGACTGACCTTTACCTAACCAAGGGGATTCCAAGATAGTTTCTTTTGGTAACTCCAAGTTACTTTCTTTTGGGACTTCTAAGTCTCTTTTATTTTATAACCTTAATATCCTAATAGCATGCAATGGGTCTGAAATGTCGGGTTTAAATTTTCAAATTATTGAGAAACATATTTTTTTATCTTTTTTCATAAAAACTTTTAGTTAGTTAAAAGCCATTAAATAAATTTGCAAAGGAATCTATCTGGAGCAAGTTGTCTGAAGAAGCCCTGCTCAATTTTTATCAACAATTCAACTCTTTGTCGTCAAAATAGCACTTTAGCGAGTAGCATTTGTCAAAAAGCACACGAATAGTTCTCCTATACAATCGGCTCTAATGACGTAGTACCTATTTGGAAAATATATCCAGACTTTTAAACTTCGTAAGTTTGTTAATATCAATCCTATCTATTCGAAATAAATACTATTATTCTTGGAAATTAGGTACTATTTATTTAATTTAATTATTTTTATTATTATTTAATAATAAAAAGATTTTTTTTTTAATTTTACAAGTCCATCAACTTAATACTCTCTGATATGCCTGGTACATGTTCTAGGAAAAACCAACACATTACACGAACCCGGGAGAGATGTTTTAAAGAGAAGTTCATTCTCGAGACACGAAGCGATCATCTGGAATGTCTAGATCTCAAGGGAGCTACGTAGCTTTCAGAGATTCGGCTCGCGCACCTTAGTTTATTTTTTCATTTTGTAAATTGTTTTGTGTATATTATTTTGTTTGGTACTCAGGTATATGTAGTAAATTTAAGTAGTGTAGTATCGAACTTTTCATTATTGTACCACCTCTTCGCAATTCTCGATCCTAAGTCTAGCGTACATTCTTTCCATCAAAACGTCAATTGTCTAAATTTTATTAAATTGGTCTTTTACATTAATACAAAATTTATTATATTATTAAACAGAGTACTGCTCTTGGTACAGGCAGAGTCACTATTCAAGAAATTAATCTACAATCCAAACTAAAAGATCATGTTATAAGTGTGCATGTACTTGCCAAATCTAAAACAATTATCACCCTGCTTCGTTTCGTTTTCGTAGTCAAAATAAGGGTATCTAAGAAAAATGACTCCTTAACATATGACATGTACTGACTGTCAAATTCAAATTCCATGTTCTCGCGGAAATTATATTGCTGATTTTAATAATTAATTGTAAAGGCTAAAGTCAGTTTAATTAATCAAAATAAAATATCAGGGACACAATATACATCCATTTTAAATGGGAGTTTTCAATCTCAATATGATTTGAGGGGTTTTAACATTTAAAGATTTAAATCAAAATGGTGTCTTCAGATTCACGATTTACTCACAAAAAACAAACTGCCAACCAACATGAACAATAGAATGAAATAGTAAACCGGATTATTTTAATGTGTATATTTGAAATACTATGTTTCAACGTTTAGTAATACAGTAAATTTTTACGAACATCGCACATCTGGTACAATAATTATACAATGAGCGTTAATAAAGCTAACAAAAAATATTGATATTCCGGGTTATTCATTATACCTCACCCACCTCTTATTATGATTATTATAAATATGTATGATCCAAAATCTAAAATGCAACCATAAGAAATAAAAATTTAGCCGACGTATCCTCGGTTAAATTGATTATATTGAAATTTATACGTTGCGTAAAATATTTATAGTAACTGATTAAGAAAGTGTCTACTTTATATATTTTTTAATATAGTATGTCAAGTTTGTATATTTTTTAATGCAGTTCAACCTAATCCAAATTATATATGTATGTCAGATGTTTTTGAATACAAAGAATATGTTTTAACCTTTTCGTACGTGTTATAATGAACGTTTGCAATTACAACCTGTTATTTAAATTTCAAATTATTGGATCAAGTTTATAGTACTTACGTTTATTTTCATACAAATAAACTATAAATAACGGTTACAGCTCTCTTGCTGAGCTCTCAAGGTTTTATTATAATTCTCTAACATGGAAATTACTGGATTTTATTTTAGACTAAAATAGTGGAAGTTGGAGAGGTATATTGGAAATTATATGGTTAAAGGAGTTTTTAACTTTCTATAGCTTTCTCAGTTATTTATAAAGAATACCACGACTCAACGAGGCAACACCTGAGCAAGGTGCAGAGACTGTTGTGTATCTGATTTAGCAAACAAGAATTACAAATTCGAAAGAATGGAAGACACTCATGGCCAAAATGTCCCTTTTAAAACTCCCAATAGATGATTTTTAGTGACAAAACGAATTGGGAAGTCAACACACTCCACATTGAAAATCATCATAACATAGTATAAAAATGTCTCTAAAACCGCAAGAGGAGCTCGGATAGGTGTATATAGGAGATCAATAACCAAATACTCCAAATTAATAAGAAGCCCTTTAAGTTGTACAAATTGGAAGGTATGCACACTCAATATGGACATAGACAAATATGTTCTTCTAATCAGGATGCCAGAGATATACAAGGATAGGAAAAAACAAATAATCTGTCGGAAAAGAAGATATTCCCTTCATCGCACCAGAAACATTCTGTTTCCCAAACAGAAACTAAATACAAAACCACAGTTCAATATTCGAATGGGAGCCTATAGAGGTATGCAGTCTTGATAATCGAGAATGTAACTTGGGGGTACACAATAGATCTATCAGGTCGCAGTGCACTTGAAAACACCTTATATCTTAATCGATGAGTCTACATTTTAAATGAATAAGATACATTTCAGGTAATCAAAAATGACATTTTTTATACATAGAAGCATGTCTTGTTAGCACATTTCTTAGAAATTATTTAACAATAAAATTAATGTATTTCTAAAAAAAGTAACAATAGTTTATTGAAATAATTGTGTATTACTAATGTTTGGATGAACTTTATTCTTAAATTTGAACTTTATTCTGAACTGATGATATATCTTGGAATGTTTTATTCAAGTTACCAAGAATCGTATTGTTTTTCAAAATAGAATAACGAGAATCTCAAGGATGGTAATAATGACCTCCGTATAATTATCATATATAATCGTTTATTCCGATAGCAATATTTAACTTGGATGTTGCTTCCCACTTAAATGTATTTAATCATTACAATATTTAGTGTATATAAATGTTCTTGATTTTAGGTCTCTTCTGTTTTAAAATTAGTTTTTTTTATAATTTTTAAAAGAAACATAAATTTTGATGTTTCGACTTTTCTTCAAGTCTTTATCAAAAGAAAATTGATGACTTTTTAGTCTATTTTCTAAATATTTAGATGTCTGCCCTATGTAGACAGCGTCACAATTGATACAAGGCTCTTGATATATAATATATCTATATACTTCTTTTGTTTTTTGATGTTTTTAATTTAGTAAAATGTTTGGATAATGTATTATGTCCATTATTACTTATACTAATATCATATTTATTGAAATAATTTGATAATTGTTGGGAAAGTCCTTGTACATATGGTAATGAACAATGTTTTATGTTTTGATGTTTCGTTTCTGTTTTGTTTTTTAAATGATCGTAGTATATGTTTATCCTTTTCCTGAATATGTTATTTATCATTTTTTCCGGATAATTATTTTCTTTCAATGCAGTTTCTGCTTGTTAAATAGCTAAGCATCTAAATTCAGGATCTGATAGTTGGATAGATCTATCAGCCAAACTTATTATCACTGATCTTTTTTGTGACATAGGATGACAAGAATTGGTTTAAATATCTTGAGGACCAAGTTGGTTTCATATACCATTCTGTTACGGATATCGTCAACGTTTTACACACCAAAGATATCCTAATAAAAACGTATTTATTAGAGTTTTTAATAAATTATGCGAGACTGGTAAGCTTCCCAGTGCTAACATATCATCTGAACGCGCTAATTGACAAGGTTTGGTAGAAATAAAAAAAAAATTTGCATCTAGTAGACGAAGATGCAACTACTAGCTCACGGAGAATTACCAATCAATTGGGATTTCCACAAAAAAAGATGATAAACACTCCACGCACAAGGCTTATATCCTTATCACGCACAGAGAGTACAGCACCTACAACCAGAGAATTACGGTAACCGTATGGAGTTTTGTCGATGGATAAATGATAATCATCGTGTTGTATCGAGTATACTCTTTACCGATGAAGTATATTTATCCGTGATGGCATTAATAATACTAGTAACTATCATGTATGGTCGGACGAAAATCCCCACGCAACAGTCGAAAGCAATTTTCAACATCGGTTCTCTGTAAACGTGTGGTGTGGTATTGTTGACAGTTATTTATTTGGCCCTTTCATTATGGAGAATTGTCTCACAGGAGACAACTACCTAAATTTTTTACAAAATGAATTACAAGACCTACTAGAGGATGTTCCTGTGAATATTAGAATGCAGATCTACTATCAGCACGATGGAGCTCCTGCACATGTCGCTCGTCAGGTCAAGCCACATTTGAACAAACGTTTTCCAGTGCGTTGGATTGGTCGTGGAGGTCCCATTAATTGGCCTGCAAGATCTCCAGACCTCACACCACTAGATTTTTGTTTATGGGGCTGGATGAGAAATGCAGTCTAGAAAATAAAAGTGGACACACGGGATGCACTAATTAGATGAATTGAGAATACTGCAGCCTATATTAAAGAAGAAAGAAATGAATCAATTGGGAGAGCAACAAACGATCTTCGTAGACGAAGCAGAAAATGCTTAGAAGTCAATGGCGGTATTTTTCAACATTTAATGAGAGAACGCTATGATTAAGAAGTCAATGTCAGCTATAGTATGAGTAGTTTTTTATTGGGAAAGTGGCAAGGAAACACCAAATTATGTGTATTTCTGTGAAAACTCGTGATGTTAATCTTCTTTATCGTCTTTATCAAAATATGATATTGACACTGACAATTTGCTTATTTATATTGATTTATAGATCACCTTCATCATGAATATCAAAATAAGGATGAAATCAATTAAATCATTTGTAGTTTTATTAGAATTTATAAAATAGAACTATAAATTTCACAAATTATTTAGATCTTTTTTATCATTTATGGCTTTTTCGTTTTTATGAATGTGAATATAAATTAAAAATTAATAAAAAGCGATGTTATTAAATGTTAAAAATTTTAATAACATTTGTGTTACTTTTGTTATTGTTATTACTATTGTAATGTAGCACAAGCGTTTGATAAGGTTTGGAATGAAGGTCACATATATAAGAAATTAAGGCTGGAGTACCACAAGAAAGTGTTCTAGGACCTGTCCTTCAGTTACTGTACACATGTGATATTCCAAAGCCAGAAGGCCACCCTCGCCGACGACACTGCCATTCTAGCTATTGGAAAGAGCAATGAAGACGCAACCAACAAGGCTACAAAAAGCTCCCCACCGCATCTATGACTGAACAAAGAGATGAAAAATTAAACTTAATGAAATTTACAAACAAAAGGATAGATTATATTCCAGCCAGAATAAATAATAACCTGATTCCACAGTCAAAATCAGCAAAATATTTAGGTATTGCCTTAGATGCGAAAGTTCGATGGAAAGTTCATGTTAAGAAGAAAAAAGAACTATGACTGAAATATAGAAAAATGAACTGGCTAATTAGAAGAAACTCCACTGTGTCTCTATATAATGAGCTTTTGCTTTGTAAGCAGATATTTAAGCCTGGATGGACATATGGTATCCAGCTATGGGGATACACTAAGGCAAGCAACTTAGCAATCATAGAAATATAGTAGATGTCCCATGATACATTCGCAATAGTGACCTCCATGGGCACCTGGAAATGGACACTGTTGACCAGACCATAAGAAATTAGCCAAGAGTCATGAACAAAGGAACACTGTTGAGTTTTAAATTTCAAATTCCATCAGATTAAGTTAGAACTGAATTTTAAATTGGTCACTGTTGACCACATTGTAATATCCTAAATGTCTAGGTATTTAATTAGAAAAAAAATCGAAAAATGTCTGCCTAGAGCTGTGGGTTGTGTTGTGATTTCAGATTACCCCATACAAAGAAATCTAGGGGTGCTGAATGAAGCGATGGTAGGGTCCATTCTATTGTTCATTTAGACACTGTCTTTCTGGAAAAAATATTACAAGATCTCATTTACCACTAAAATAAGTTGCCAGCTGCATTAATTATTAACTAAAGCACACCATATTTTCTTCAAAGAATACCATTCTCAAGTATTGCAGTCCTGCAGTTCATTTTTTTGTCTACTGTGTACAAAATTAATGCACAGTTCTAAAAATTAAAAGATTTTCTAATATAAACTCAAATAATACCACTCCAGATCATAACACTGTTACCACCGTAGGTTACTATTCCAATAATTTTATAAATCAGGAATCTTATTTAGGTTTCTATATGGAAGGTTCTACCCATACGGCCGACAATATATACGAGTACTGATTGGGGTTAAGATCATAAATTAGGCCAATTTCTATTTCCACTTACGGATGTCTCCATAACGTTACTCACTTCACGGCATGTGTGTCACACATAACTTCATTTGTTTCTAAAATTACAAATGTTTTGACGAATGTGAAGGGTCACGTTTTCACAGCTAGCGTAGTGGGAAGGAATATAAAAATACCAGGTAAGTACAGAACACCAACCCCTTCTTATTGGAATTTTATATGGTACTTATCATCTTTAACATTTCTTCCTACTTACTATTCCGACAAAATCGTTATTAAATAAATATGATCCCATTTACGTTCTTCCTCATTTTGGCGTTGATATGTAACCTAAAGACGCTGCCTTCAAGGAATGGGGTTATAAGTGAATGGCTTGATAGGGGGTAAGTTCGTCTTTTGCCATTATAACAGTATAACCTTTAACTGGTGAGAAGTATTTTCCATTGAAAAAAAGTTAATGTCTCTCTACAGCTTTTTTCAAGAAATGATATATTTGTTAACAATATTCGCTATATATTTGGATGATAAAAACTAATCTTTCATTTTAATTCTGAAATAACCGTATATCGGACATAAACTGAAATCGTCTCTTTCCGCTATGATAAAGTGTTTCCTTTATTCTAATAAATACGAGGAGATATTGATGTCTAGTTAGCCTAGACCAGTTCCATGTATAAACAAAATATTGCGTTACCATAGCAACGAACAATTAGAAGTGACAGTGTAAAGTTTGACGTCAAAAAAGTAAACCAGAGTTACGCAATAAATTAAAAGAAAAAAGATGTTCTCCGAAATGGTAAAAATCGAAAAATTGGAGTATCGAGCTATCATCAAGTACATGTATTTAAAAGAGTAAGCAGATTTACGAAGATATGCTTAATACCCTTGGTTATCAATGTCCTTCGTATGCGACCGTGAAAAATTGGACTGCAAGCTTCAAAAGAGGTCAATTTTCCATTAAAGATGATGCCTGATCGAGGAGGCCAGTTTCTGTGTCAGTCCCCAACAATATTTTTTTATCAGATCGTTGAATTGGGCTAAAATGGATATCTGAAGCACTGAATATTTCATTCGAACGCGTTCATCATATAGTTCATGTCAATTTGAACATGAAAGAGAAAGGCAAGCCTGTGGAATCAGCTACTAAGGTACGGCTTTCCCGAATATTGCAACCTACGAAAGTTCAATATCCATAAGCAGACACCACTCCAACGACTCGAGTGTAATAGGGTTTACCCTCTTGTACCTGCTTTTTACATAAAAAAGCTTTAATTTAAGTAGTATACACCAGAACGCTTTCAACGCGTTTTAAAGGTATAATTTTGTATTTATGCTGAATATTTATTCTGAATATAATGATACCCAAATTTCAAAGAACATATATAGTTATAAAATAATATGTGGGGATGTACTTCAATGGCATAAAAGCTTTTCTATTTTCCATTCATCTTGTCAAATGAATAACATATTTTGCCTTCACACAATTACTTAGAACACCCAGTATATATTTTTGAGAATATAACAAAACAATTTTTGCACATTAAACTACATTTATTGATAAAACACTACCGGAAGGTATCCGCTGCGAGTATATTTTCATTGCAGCGCATTATAATTCTTTCCGCAACCTTTTGACACTGAAAAATGAATAATCTTTATTCTTATGAACTATATTGTTTTCTGTGCATATTGACATTTCCTTCCATTTTTTTTAATACAAACTGAAATAACACAATGACGCCGGAACCAAAAGTATCTTTTCTAAATTGTAAACCAGAATGGTGTGATTCTACGATGGCTTTCAATGAATCCCAGAGCATATACAAGGACAGTAAAATGGGAGACTTTTCAGAGGTTGTTGAGTAAATATGGACAAGATGCCAAAAAAAGTATTTAATTGAAAATCCTGTGAAATAATTTGAAAGTGGTTGTCAACTTTTAACATTGGCCACATGAACACGGATATTGCTGAATATCTACAAGCTGGGTACCCCGCTTTCTTAATACTTATCAAAAGTTCGCTAGAATTAAACATTGAATCTATGTACTATTATTGTAGACAAATTAGCCGAACTGCGTTGCGATGTGGCTCCAAATAAATAAAAAAATGCCTTGATCAAATCGCCCTCGCACTTCCTATAAGAGTCAAAATTTTGTTCATCTTTAAATAAGATTATAACGTACTTTCGGTTTTTCAAGGAAATCGAAATTCTCAGATCTTAATCAATTCCAGTAATGTATTCTGTTTGTTGCCAACTAAATGTTTGGTGTAATGAATTTATATGTTCTATATAATCATATGAAGAGCATGCGGTAAAATTTCGCGTGAAGGCATTAGCATATAATTTTTTTGGACGAATTGAGGTATGCCACGTATGCCAGCTATCTTGATTCCTGTGCTTTCACCTGTTCTATGTCATTTATTGAATAATCCTATCTGTAATCTAGATAAATATAAAACAAATGGGGTTTTATTCTTCCTCATTAGATATGGGAGGGGTCTACCTCAGTCAGTCAAATTATAGAGAGAAGAATATGTAATGACAGTCAATCGATCAATAGAACTCTACTTTTAATAAACAAACAATAAACTAAATGCAGTCTTTATTAAGTTGACAAATCGTATTATTAACTAATTTTCCAATACCTTCTACCGATGAACGGTCACTTACTGACTGCTTACTTACGACATTATTTGCCGAAATTCTCAACAACATCGTGCAATTCTCCATTACAGAAGACAACTTCGTGAACATCTCTATTTTCAAGAGATCTGTTCATGTCCGGTCCAGTCGTGTATTGACTGTACTCCGTTAGATATAACCCCAATATTAGTGTAAACAGTTTGTTAGATGTAAGAATAGTTAATATACAGATGAAGGACATATTCCATACTGTCTTCTTTATAGTTTATAAAATAGAAACTGACTAACAAATTCTCGCTCAAGTAAAATGTTCTTGATTTTAGGTCTCTACTATTTCAAACTTAGTTTTTAAAAAATTTTTAAAAGATAGATAAAAATTGACGTTTTGACTTTTCTTTAAGTCTATATATAGATTTAAAAATTATTTAATAAACTAATTTTGAAACAGTATTTATAATCATTTATAGCTTTTTCTTGTATTACATTCCGTTACAAAAATTCTTGAACTTTTTTAACTGAATGTATGTTTTTTGATATTTCATTGTTTGTTAACGCAGTATTATTTTTTTATCGTATTGATGATCTCTTAGTCTATTTTCTAAATACTGATACACAATTACTACAAGGCACTTGATATATAATATTACTTCTTTTGGTTTTTGGTATTTTAGATTTCAATTTAGTGAAATATTTAGACGAATAATTATTTTCTTTTATCCAGAAAAAATGAAAAATAACATATTCAAGAAAAGGATAAACAGATACTACAATAAATTTAAAAACAGAACAGAAACGAAATATCAAAACATAAAACATTTTTCCTTACCATATGTACAAGGACTTTCCCAACAAGTATCGAATTATTTCAATAAATATGATATTAGTCATAAAGGACATAATACATTAACCAAATATTTCACTAAATTAAAATCTAAACCACCAAAAAATAAAAGAAGTAATATTATATATGAAGTGCCTTGTACTAATTGTGACGCTGTCTACATAGGGCAAACCTCTCAGAATTTAGAAAATAGACTAAGAGGTCATCAATACGATAAAATAAATAGAGCTGCATTAACGAACCATGAAATATCAAAAAAACATAAATTCATTATAAAGATTCAAAAATTCTTGAAACGGAATCTAGTATATGAAATTTAGAACTGAAAAAGCTATAAATGATAAAAAAGATCTAAATAATTCAAGTAAAATTTATAGCTCTATTTTGTAAATTCTAATATAACTACAATTAATTTAATTGATTACTGCTATATATTTGACATGTAGGGACCAAGGAAAAATTAATTTTTCTTATGAGTTCTAAGTTGATATTATCCTTATTTTGATATTCAGGATGAAGTTGATCTATAGATCAATATAAATAAGCAAATTATCAGTGTCAATATTATATTTTGATAAAGACTCGAAGAAAAGTCGAAACATCGAAATTTCTTCCTTTTTTAAAAAAGCTATCAAAAAAAAATAATTTTAAAACAGAAGAGACCTAAAATCAAGAGCATTTAGATGCATTAATATATCAAAAGGTCTAAGAAATAAGAAATTAAAGAAAAAATAAAATAAATTTCACTTTTCTTTAAGTCTTTATCAAAATAAAAATATAGATTGCGCAAGTTGTACAATTTTATGATCAACATAGGCTGAAATTCTTTCATTTGCGATCATCAGGCCGCAAGTGAATATCTGATAATATCAATACTTCGTATACTCATTATGCAATTATAATATTCAATAAAGGTCGACTTTTCGGAAATTTTGATCGGGTTAACCTCATCATGATCTTAATGTTCGAAAACTAACACGGACACGATCATTGTTGTTTAGAAACTGTTCGAGTTCATTAAGGCGTAAGGTCTTTTCGGAATATATAAGCCGAGTTCAGGTAGATCACTTGAAAGCTGATTGTAGATCTTAACCCAGAACGACATTTAGATCACTGTTCCTGAACATTGCGTTCAATTCTCGGTGGAAATTTCAAATTAAAAGCATAATCTACAAGTACTTTTGATTTCTATCGCTTTTTGTGGGTTAATTCTTCCATCATATTTATTTAGTTGTATAATAGATTCTGCTCATCAGGATTGATGAGAAATAAATAAGTTAAAAAGTACAAAAAACCATAGACAAATGAAAAATACCATCAGCTGTTTGCATTTACCCACCGGTCAATCTGGGTAGAAAGGATGTCACATATGTCTACGATCCGATCAGTCCCCGAATTACAATGAACGTAATCCGGATTAGTTTTCGAGAATTCAGGGGTTAACCCTATCATACTTTCCTGTATAGATGGGTAAACGCGATTAGATGACGGGTTGTTTGAGTTGTCTATTTTTTGGGGCTTTAAAAGTTCTCTATTCCCCTCAAATGACTATCTATTCGCGGTTTTAAAACTTTTCGGCATTTTAGCATGAAAATATTTTAGTTGTATTGAACTTTAGTGCAAAATCCTTATGGGGGGATAAATCGTTGATAACTTTTCGATAACAATTAATAAACATCTAACATGTATTATACAATTAAATAAATATCATGGACGAATTAACACACAAAATAGTAATAAAAATCAAAAGTTCTTGTTTATCATGTTTTCTACAATGTATGTATGTATGTAGCATTCACTATCTCCAGTGGTAGATAGCCCTGCAGAAAGAAAGGATCCCATATCAAAACTATAGAAATTCAACCAAATTCCACTTTGAAAGTTCCCAATAAAAATCTTTACGTCAAACATATTAGGTTGGAGATAAATGTTATCTATTTGTAAATGAAAACTGGATGATTAACTGGCAAAGCCGCAATCTCCTACACTTATCAATTGATATAGCGTTGACTAAATAAGAAATTCAAAGAAAAATATTTCGATAAATAAAATAAAAATATAATATCAACTTACGTTTCCTGTGTGGTACATATATTCGGTCCTTCCAACAATCCTAAGCTAAGAGATAATGAAGTCAATAAAATAATAATAGAAAATGTTAACATCTTGGGATAAGCATGAAGAATAAACTAATTATCTTCTAGAAAACTGAACGTAGTTCAGATTGTAACTATCGTGAAATTTTGTCGAATCTGAAACAAAAATATATCATTACAGAATAATCTAAATATTTTTTGGTCTTTCATAACCATAAGTTGGACAGAAGAATGGAAAAAGGTATTTGATTTGATTTTTTTTACAGACCTTGACAAGATAAAGAAAAAAATTTTTTTATTTCTTAGTGCTTGTATCAATGGGACAAAATAAAATTTAGACCACACCTAAATCTATAAAAATTTACAGAAAACATTTAATATCTGGATAACGGTAAGGTTTAGGTACAGGAAAGTATACATGAATTTGTTTTATTTTTTACCCCTGATTGCATTAAAATAGAAAGAACCGGGTGGTTCTATTTAAAAAAATAATTAAATTTGATATATATGAAGTTAAACTTTGAACACTTATTATACACACCGTGTATAAAATGAAAAACTTTTCAATATAGATTCAAATACTTCTGACCTTGCTAAACGCAACCGAATAAAAACCATTTTCATATCTTTAAGGATATCGTCTTAAAAAAATAATTTATAAGGGTCTGCAAGGTAAAATTTTTTACAAAAATATTAATAATCAAAAAGTATGCATTTTTCGAAAAAGGTTCTTTCACAAAAGTATACTAAAATTATACGTAGATTTCAAAAATATATTAATGTTCCCTTTTAAATAAAAAAGTTACAGTCGACTTCCGGTATAAGCGGAAGTCTTTGAAAATATTTTAGTTAAAAACCCAAACCAAACCCAAACGTAGAAATTTTCATGATTTTACTATAAGTATTTTGCCATATTCAGATAGTTTTAACTTTTAAAAGAAATAGGTTTTCGCTGGAAAAACCATTCCAGAAAGTCTATTTTGAAAGAAAAAAACGGTATTGTAGTATGTAGCACTACCAAATAAATGATGAGAAACCAAAATAGAAATATATTTCATTTAGATGAATCATGATTAATGATTCCACGTACACCAAACAAATTTTGGTAAGATAAAACTGTTACAGGTCGAAAACAGGCTTTTTCAAATAATTTATCTACTGATTCAAATCCACCAACAGAAAATGGGCGCAGACCTATAATAGTAAATACACATCGGCAGTTCAACGGTTTTGTCAAAGGAGAATTATTCACTTGGCCACAACCAAGTAGTTAAAAAAAGAGTTACAGAATTGGCTAAATTCAATTAATATTCAGTTCCATCCCGGTGCTGTGAGTATGCTCTGTGTTCCCTTCAAATAGAAAAATTAAAAAAACATGAGATTGCAGAAAATCTTGGGAAGATGGTAGTTAGATCTCCACCATATGATTGCGAACTAAACCCGATTGAACTGGTATGGGCACAGATAAATGAAGAAGTTTCACGAAAAAATAATCCTTTTAAAATGTTGTTTTGAAATCTATAAATAATGTTAAGCTTCAAAACTGGGATAAGGCAGTTTATCATACAAATAATTGCAATTTTCTACCTTAGCTGTTTGAAAGTTATAAACAGGTTAATTATGTAAAAACATAGTGTACACCCTATAATTCAATATATTTATGAAAATGTTATTTCATACGAAATTACTCGAGATATAACTTGGAAAAGTATTTTCTACTAAAAGAAGTCATACGCCAAAGGATTACGAATGCTTCATTTTATTACTCTCTCATCCGTAAGAATAGACTATAACGTGGTTTCTCTCTGTTATAATGGAGTTTTGGAGATAAGAGATGATTATTAACAAACTTATATTAGCTTCACCTGTATATGGGTTTCTGAGCTTGTTTGTGAATTGCGTTCGTTAACCGAGCGGACTGAGGCGTTAACCTCCTGATTTGCTGGTCATGGTTCAAATTCCGCTCAAGCTGTAAAAAGAAATTGTTTTTTTTTCGGCAAATTTTTTTTAGAAATTATCATTGCAAATTTTCTCTTTACATCGAAACAAATTTTACAATTGTCTGTCCTTTGTTGGAGATTCACAATACTAACGACGAAAACTTTATTTTTGACAATAGATTGAACTAAAAAGTGGAAAATAAATATAGTTAAAAGAAATCAAAAAAAGACGCTTTCATAGCATGTGAAACTAAAAAGTGAAAAATAAATATAGTTTGGAAAAATTTAAGAAAATGTTCAAAAATACTTTTTTTAAAATAAGCTTAAACAGTAAGGAATGAAAAATACTAGTATTATTGTGAGAAAAGCGTGGTTCACTTTGTTCCATATTTTTCGTAAGTCAAGGGCCCAACACTATTTTCACAATAATACTAGTTTTTGAATGCATTATTGTTTTAAGCTTATTTAAAAAAAATTATTTTCAACTTTTTAGTTTCATGTGCTTTATTTATTTTTCACTTCTTAGTTTCATATGATATGAAAGCGTGTTTTTTGGTTTTTTCAAACTACATTTCTTTTAAATTGTAGTTTCAATTCATTTTAATATTTCAATCTGAAATTCTTAAAATTTAAGTTCTTCTTGTTACGAGTACTATAACTTGGTCAATTGAAAATGAATTTATCAGCTCTTTATCGAACTCACACCCATTACATAGAAAATACGATAAAAACAATCAATATCAATGTTAGTGCCTAATATTTTGGATCCAAATTATAGCTAACAAGTATTTTATCTATTGTAATGAAATCTACTAGGTACAAAAATTTGTTTATCTTCATATAAATACTATTGCATTTGACTGTTTATGAGTCTAAATTAACTTTAATTAATTAACAACCATCTTTTAGTATATTTATTGTATCTAATGCCTTTAACAGTTATTATATTAGATGAAGAATATTAAATTGATAATTATTCGAGTTCTGCTGTTGTATTTATGGATTGAATATGTGTTGTGTGCTCTTTATTTTATAATAGAGGATGTTGTAAATTTAAATGGTTTGGTGAGTCAGAATACACACTAACTTGCGCTTTTCAATATTAATGTCCTACTTATATTTCCATAATATAACGAGTTCGTTGAATTTTCATTTTTCTAATACAGTTGTTTGCTATATACAATTTATAGGAGAGACAGGGTTTCCCTGGTTTCCATAATTTTATTTGCATTCGTGTCGTTCTTAATGAAAGTCATGAATCTATTCATTTACTTTTATATAATTGATAGCATACATTTTTTTCTGTTTAAAAAACTTTTTAATAAATCACTCATCAATCGTGTATGAGGTTCGTTTTCGTTTTTCTAATAATATTTTTAACGTCATATCCATTACTAAGATTTTTTTAGTATTTTTATTATCATTAATGGATATTCAATATTAATGTCCCGAGTGCATGTCAAATTGTCGATAATTTAATTTTCTCGTGTGCGCGTCATTATAAATAACACGGACTATTTCCTTCGAAAAATTTAGGCCAACCAAAAAGCTGTAATATTTTATGTTTACCTAGCAACGATCAAATTTCAGCGATAATACTGCACTAGTGCAAATTATCGATAATTTGCACTAGTGCCAAATTTTCGTCTAGGATTAATAAACATCATTTGGTTTTAATTTTATATTTTAAGAAAAGGAACAATTATTGTTTATTTTAAATTAAATTTTTCTCAGGAAATAGTCTGCCAAAATGCCCTCTCGTGCATGTCAAATTGTCTCATAATTTCCTCTCGTGCGCATTCGCGCACTCGAGAAAATTAAATTATCGACAATTTGACATGCACTCGGGACATTAATATTGACAATGATTGAAACTATTCGTTGAGCTTACAAAATATCATCGGTGAAACCAGAAATTATGTAGCTACAATCTTTTAAAATATGCAAAAGTAACTCCGTGCCGTACCAGTTGTCGGGAAACTGTATTTATCTCCATTTTAAGAAGGTTAAATAAAGGTGCTGTGCAGCGCCTGCAGTCTTGTGTTTTTGAAGATTTGTTTTCAAGACCTACTTTTTAGAAAGTACGAAATATGAAAATGTATTTGTAAATCATAAACTAAGTAATTAATATACCCAATAAAATTTGTATTTGGATATTACACAGACACAACAAATATGTGGTGATAAAAAATATGGGAACATAAAGAAGAGAAAATTGAGTTGTGTGAATTGTATGAATAGATGCTTGCAGAAACGGCCTTCCAAAAGATGAGTTATGTTTTAGGGTGGGATCAACTTCCACGCCCAAATTGAACTGTTTTTATTTGATAAAGGGGCTCTGACTACATCGAGGCTGTGATTCTATGCAGGATAATGCTCGCCCATATACCGCCAGAATTGTTACTGAATATATGGTGCAAGTGGGAATCACAGTTTTGGACTGTACGATCTCTCGATATGGACCATATAAATCATTTGTATGACAATTTAGGAAGGAGTGTTACATATCGTCATCGTCCTCCTAGTGACATAAATCAGCACCAAATTGCTCTTCGTCAAAAGCGGGATGCTTTGCTGGTGGAATACGATCACAATTTAATTTTTTTAATGACTGACAGGGTTAGAGCTCTTCGCCTTAGCAGAGGGACAAATACTCGCTATTGAAATGACATAACTTGTCAGAAAACCTAATAAAAATAAAGGAGAAAGTTTTCAAAAAAATATGTTACTTTCATTTGTTTCTTTATTTGGAATTTTCTGTTAATAATCAATAAACATTATTCATTAATGTCAGATTGTGTGTAAACAACTTATAAATTAACCAATTCTTACCTTTAATTAAGAAGATTAATATATTTAACAAAATTATAAAGGTGTGTAAGGTTTTTTGCTGTTGAGTGCATATATGGTCTGATCAAACTTGACTCGGACCGATGCATTTAAACTGCGCGTGTAAATCGAATCAGTAACATTGGTTTTCCTGATTGGTTGAAGCTCATTTGATCTTCGTGTGAAGTAAGGAGGCAAGAAGAACCGTATGTGTATGTCTAAAAGTGTCCGTCAAAATATGTTCAATGAGGCTGGTACCACATTAGCATCAGGGTAAACTTAGTAATAATTTGTTAAGCTTTTTACTTATTACTTTGTATAACTCAAGTCGTTGAAATGTTCAATAATGAACTGCTTAAGTCATTGTATTAAATGTTTCAAACTCACAATATCGCGGAAAAACGCAATCGTTTGAAGAAGATAAAGTGCTATTTCATACACCGTGCACGAGTCAATGGAAACGATGGTACAATTGCATAGTTCAGCTTCGAATTGTTTCGTTTTCTCCAGATCTGGCCTCCTGAGACTTAATCTGTTCTCAGACTTTAAGAGGAACCTCGCTGGACCAAAAATTTGCGCCGATGAAGAGGTTATTGCCGAAACTATGCTAGCCTACAAAATTTATATCCCACCTGTGTACTATACTGGTTCTTATGAAGAAGCCGAGAAAAAACTTCTTAGGGCATAAGGTGCCGACCCATTTTTTTTTTTTAACTAAAGTGCTTTTAATTCAAAATCAAAACTTTTCAATGGATCTAATTCTATTTGTAACTCAAGCAGGTATCAAAAGACTGGCAAAAAATTCAGTCGAATATCTAATTTTCTAGTTAATGAAAATTACTTAATACAACCTCCTCTTGTTTTTATATCTCAATACATTTGAAGTGAATTAAAAAATTGTATATGCATGAGACTACTCGTATGATATGTAATGAAACTGACCACAAATAAAATTTCATTTCGCTGGCTATTATAATTCAGATCATCACCATCCATACCATTCAATCATTCCAATCAACTACATACTCACATTATTAAATCATGAGACACGTTTGTAGTACTAGTATACATTCTTACACGAAAGTACCGTATAAAATAGTTGAATTGATTCAACAGTGCTTATCAAAGGATATATTGATTCTACTATATTAATACGTCCGTAATATATTTATCGCTATTGAATCCATTTCAAAACGTGTTTTGAATAAAATTTTATGTACAATGTGTCTTCGAATACGTGAAATGACTCTTAAAAGAGATAAAAAATTCTCGATTTTCTGGCGGAAGTACCACTGTATAAGTTTGAGGCACCTCTTCAATAAAGCAAAGTGTTCCTAGGTCGAGCTGTATCAGGAAACTCGCTGCCGCAATATAGGAATTAAAAAGAAAAGCTGCAAAGCTTCAGAAAATTCTAGTAGGATATTACGTCTGCAAGATTCCATATGGTTTTGGCAAAATCAATACAACTATACAGGTACTGAAAAAGCCAGAACAAAACTATTAGAGAAACTGCATCAAATGCTAAGCACTGAACAAATAAAATGGGCGATAAATACCTTTCAGCTGTCAAGTAGCCACGAGTGACCGGAATCTTCCCAGTTCTTTGTTTGTGTGCAGGAAGAAATCCTGCCACACTTGATCTGTTTCAATCGAAGCAGTCTAGAGCTGGGATTTATATCAGAGTATTGTAGACTGGCTAAAGTAACCTTCATACCAAAAATAGGAAAGACGGATACCGCCTCAAATCGTTTTTACTAAAAACGACGGAAAAAGCTGTTAATATTTATATTAGAAGAGACACTGAAGTTAAAACCACTCCATACTTTCAATATGCATACGAGACATGCGAATTTTCGGAGACTGAACTAATCGACAAACGGAATTCAGAATGCTCTGACGAATAAAGGAAACGTATTATGTACATTTTTAGACATAGAAGGTTTATTTGAAAATACTCAACTTGAAGCTGTCAAAAGAGCCTTAGACGTGAATAGATGAGACAACCTCCAGATAGATGGAACAACTACTATCCACTAAAACTGCAGAAATGAAATTACGGCAAGATACCATTTTTATTACTGCAAATACAAGATGTCCACAAAGGAGATTTGCATCCCCATTATGTGGAGTATACGAGAACGTGGTGTGGATCGGTGGGACTGAATGTTATCTCGAACATATATATATATATATATATATATATATATATATATATATATATATATATATCTCATATCAAGATCCTACTGTGGATGTACACGGCCATCGTGAGACCAATAATCACATATAGAGCAGTGGTTTGAGGTACTAGAATTAGTCTGAAGAAAAAAATCGTCCTAAAAGCATGATCAAATCTGGGATATGCCTCAGGACGAAACACCGGAAAAGTTTAGCTTTGAGAAAAAATTTACCTCAAAACTAACTTCTAGAAACAAAAGGGGTCAAAACACCATAATATAAATGAACAGAAATGCCATCAAATGGTATACGAATGGCTCCAGCAGACAGAGCTGGAATAGCAGTGTACAAGCCTAGAACCAAACACTCTAAAAGCCTGGGCAGCAAAGCATTTTTCATGCAGATATATATGCCATTAAAAAATGTGTTCAACCTATAAAGAAATTATTGCAAACAGGAGATCATCATCTTGTCCGATTTCATGCCACGCAAATAGTATACTTCGTATAAATATTGAAACTAATATATCTGCACGACTTCTGTCAAATTTTGACAGGTGACATAAAAAATATGGTGAAAACTAAGAATCAACGTAGTAGCAAACCTCTCTCGTATACTATCTGTAAAATCTGTCGAAGTAGCTTGTTTCCGCTCATGAAATAAGATCTTTATAAAAACAACAGCATTGACTCATCATTCAGAGAACGTAATAAAACAAATGAGTCTGTAGAAAAAATTAACATTAACCTCAGCAATTTTTATATTTTGTTAGTATCTGGTTTCTGTTAAATATTTATGTTTATGATGCTTGTTCAAATAATTTACTGGTGGCAATTATTTATTGCGATGTGAAAGTCACCAGTTTTTTTGTTTCAAAAACAATTAGATAATTATTCCGTTAATTTACAAAAATAATTTTTTTTATTAAATTAAATATAAATCAAGAGTATATGAAGCTTCACATATGAATGAAAGTTCTTGAATCTTGTATGTCGCGAAGAGACCGAAGGTAAAGTGAACTGAACAGTTTACCATTAGTCTCTGAAGACGATAACTTGGTTATCGAAACGCGCGTCAGACAGTGTAATTGTGAGTGTTGGTGTATTGGTGGTGTAAACAGTGTGTTCAGTAATCTATTATATTTTATCTCAAATATTTTGTATGAAAGCGTATTACTTTTATCTACTTTTTTTTAGAAAGTTCAAACAGGATCTGACGTTATTTATCTATATTAAACAGTTGATTGAAATGAGCACTATAATTACCACAAAAAAATAAGAATATTTTATGCACAACTTTTGAGGTTAAATACTAAGTCTTTTACAAAATATACATCCTACATTTAGGATTAATTTTACTTAGATCTTAATTTATTTATATATTCTTTTGATCACAAAAACGTATTTTACAATAAACAATAACGGCACACAAAGGATGTTTTCCAAGTCTGACTGTAAAAAATGACAGTTTTTGCTGTCACTTCTAATATTCTCGTGTCATTCTAGTTTCGTTAGATATTTCGACAAACGTCAACAACGAATCAGACTGATAGTTTCAATTTAGAATGCGCAATTAAGTTGTATGTAATTGAAGTTATTCTGTTTATACCATAAACATAATTTAATTTATTAAACTGAACGAAAAGAATATTTAAAAAGTTAAAAAGTCTTCGCAAAAATCGACCTTAGTATTCATTATTTTATCAACTAAGAATGGGTCCATTGAAGTGAGTTTTGGAAGAAGGAAAAAGTAGACAGAAGTCGTTTAATAGGTATTCAGGTGTCGCTCAATAATAAGTTTTGGTAAATAATTTATCAAAACTATTTGACATATGTGCGTTTTACGCTTTATCGCAAAAAATTAGAAAATTTGGGATAAATCATATTATGAAATTCGAATAAAGTGGCACACATAAATTGTATGAAAAAAATTAGTAGTTCCAATACGGATATTTATCATCTATTTTTTAAGTACATATATAGATTGTACCCAAAGGTACAATTTATAAAAACTGGCCTTTTTATTTTATCTTTTACATATATTAGAGCAAATTCTTACTACAACTAGTTTAGAAAAAAATTACAGACTCAATATTATGTTTACAACCAGCATTTTCGTTTAACCCCCCTCTAAAATCTTGATGTTGGCTATTAGATACATATAGAAATTCCTCCTATTGCTAATCAAATTATCCTGTTTATACAGCAGGACTTCTTTAATCTGTACCTCTTCTGATCCGAACACATCTGTAATCCAAACGACCCACCGCTCGCGTTTCCACTTGTCACACCAGTTATTTACCGAATGTCCAGTAGGTATCATACGCATTTGTTATTGGGGTTTTTACATCATGGCTTCGACGTTAAAGAAAAGTAAACACATTACTTAGACTGTTTCTGAGAAATGCGAGATTTTGGATCAATTGAAGGAAGGTATATCTTTTAGTTCTCTTGAGCAGAAATATGGTGTGGACAAATTTATCATTTTTATATTAAGAAAATAAGAACAAATACGATCTTATGTTGTACAAACTGAAAAAAAGTTTATCATGAGATATTTTGATAAAGAAGGCAAAATACTTTCATGAAAAACTTGGGCGAGGAGAGTTTTCTGTCAATAAAGGTTGGATGGAAAAATTTGAAATGAGAGACGGAATAAGTCAATTCAAAATAACCGGCAAGAGGTTGTCAAATAACGATGACGCCGTACAATAATTCTCCAGGAGAAAGATTTATCCGCAGGGCAAATCTATAATGCGGATGAGTTTGGTTTGTATTGGAAAACTAAACCAGACAAAACTCCATTTGACTTAAAAATTAAAGCCCCAGGTTCTAAAATTTCTATGAAAAGAATAACTTTCATACCCTTTGTGAATGCTACTGGAACGCACAAACTACCTTTGTTGATCATTGGCAAAGCACAAAAGCCACGTGCCTTTGCATCTGTAAGGAAACTACCTATACATTACATGGGGCAAAGAAATGATGGGTGATGAGACCTAAATTTCTAAAGTGATTGAAAGGATACTTTACCTCTAAAGTAAAAAAATCCCTATCTAAGAAGAGCCTGATCGTGCTTCTCGATAATGCATCCGCTTGATGAAAATCTGTGATCCACTGATAAAAATTTCAGTTTTATACATGCTTCCTAATTTCACAGCGCCCATCCAGCCAATGGACCAAAACGTTATTCAAAACATAATGATGAATTAGGAGAAAAAACGTTTGCTTAAAGTTTTCGCATAAAGGGCATTCGAATCTGAATGTACTGTATTCGATATCCTAAGAAGACCACTATGAAAGAAGCTGTTTTCTCATTGGCTTTAAGTTGACTATGACCACAAAGATAAGATTTCTTCAATTTTTTTCGTTAATAGAAACTTTTCTGATGCTGAAATTAATGGCTAAATAATGATGATGAAATATACGACAAGTAACAAACAAGAATATCTCACGTTGAGCCAATAGCGTTTCCAATTCAAGCGGTCTCTGGCCAAAATACATATCTTGCATGGGATTGACCAAGCGAATATCTCTCTGCCAGAAAAAACGCTTTTACGTGAATTACGAGACAAAGCTTAGTTATATTTCATAAAATATACCCTATAGATTCTTTATGCTATAATCCGAACGCTCCACGAATACGAATGGGGAGGAAATTTTCAGAGTTCGAATTAAAGAGGTCCTGCTGTAGTAGAAAAGAAGCGGGAATATTGGGAGTCACTCGAAAGCGTGGATAACCTTGAACCTAATAAAGTAAAGTTTATAAGGTGCAATATCTAGGGCAATCAATCAGATTGGTCAAAAAATACAAACGCGCCATATTAACGCAAGGTAAGTTAATTACAATCAGAAAAAGTGTATTTGACATAATGAATGGGAGATTCACAAAGTTGTAAAAATAATCAACTGAACATTCTCCGGCGTGATAATTTTTAATTTTGCAGGATCACGAGAATAATACAAACCGAAATAGCTAAAATTCTTCAGCATTTAAGATATGTACGTACTCGTATTTTGTACTTCACACTACTTTGCCCTTCTCACTTTTTCTGTTGCTCTCACTCTCTCATATCGTCCTCATAGACTTCCATCACAGCTGATCATAACAAAGCGTGAATGAACAAAGTTTTCGTTTCTTATTGTGTTCTGCAGAACTTTCATGGAATTCAGTGCATTTCGGTTGGACAAATAAAGACGGAAAAATGGAAATGATTTGGTTCCTTCATAATCAACTACCAGAAACGTCTTTGATTACGTAATAATATTTATTCATATAGAAACAAGTATAAATCGTAAAATCTATGGAATTAGTTTTACATATTTTGAAAGTTTCATTAGATAGGCATCAAGATTTTTGTATTTGTAAGTTGACTACCAGCTTTACTTTCCTCGTAGGAATATGTCAGCTCTCTATATTACATTTTTTTCACCCCATCGTAGCATTCTGGAAACTATTTCAATTAATTCAAGTTTCGAATGTTTTATAGCTGATCACTTGTGCTGCGCAAAGTGCACAAATTTCTGGATTTCCAATTCCTCCAGCTTGCTTCTGAATTTTGTTAACTTGCCACTCCACAAGCCCACATATACATTTGTGTTGAGATTTATTATGAATGCGAGAGTACTTTTTTGTTTTGAACTACTCAAATCTCTCGGCGAATCGATCCTGCAATTTTTTAAAAAACTTTTTCGAAGTAATTGATGTCAATAGATTCAATTGCGATATCTCTTCAGATATAAATAAATTAAATGGCAGGCACAACAGCAAGTGAGGAAATTAACACACACGCAATTCAACGAGAGCGCTATCCGAGGATGACTGATTGACAACACATCTATTCGCTAGACGGCGACTGTTTGGGTGGAACTCAAATGAAAGGCAATTGGCTAAAGAATAAACATAGTTCTTTAAATTCATTTCATTACAGTCCTGTTAAGTATAGCAATTTGTGATTAACGATTAAGAAAATAGGAACTATTGAGAAATTATATTTTATATTTTTGGGAAAAACTTCACAAAATAATGATTTTTTCCGAATTTTCTCAGCAGAACATTATCATTACCGAGGAATAATTAAATAAGAAATTATTAATTTGTGTAGCCTCGATAGGTCCTAAATAACCAAATGCCCTTAAATAGCTGGGTAAAAAGGAATCTTTCGGAGACATCACGAAAGAAATTACTTTTTCCGAGTTTTCTCACTATTATTGCCGAATAATTACAGACAAGTGTGCCCTTGCTAGGTCCTTAATTCTTAAGTGCTCGATCAATGTTAATTAAATCCTGTGGAATAAGTAAGATGGTTGGCCTCAATAGGTTCGTAATAATTAAATGCTAGATAAATGCTAATGCAATGCTGACGTAGTATGTTTTGCAGATGAAAGTATATATAAAGCAAACTTGCCCCGCAAAAGTTTTACAGTCGTTTTTATGTGTGCGTTGAGAAAATAGTATATTATGCACTTTAAGAAGAGAAAAGGGTGTTTTTTATCGAGGAAGAAATTTGTTTCCCGAGAGAAGCGAGGGTAATAATCGTCCGAGACGAAATAATATATTTCTCCCGAAGTGCATACGATACTTTTTTCAACGAAAGCATAAAAATTTAATTTTTCCCAGCCTTTAAATGGAATTGGTCGAACACCTTATTAATTACGACCTAACAAAGCCACACTTGGAAAAAGTCAATTTTTGCGATGTCTTTTTGTAAAACTTCTTTATTCTCGCTAATTCCATGCAAGAATAGCCAATTTTTTTTACGAAAAATTTTTTCTATCTTTTAACATAAACTAATAAAACCTTTCTCTTCTCCTACGAACAAAGCATTTTGACACTGGTTTGAAGGACACAAGTAACCATTATGAAAAAGGAATTGATTGCCCTTGACAATGGATTGTAAACCAACTCACCACTCTTGATTAATAATAAGTGGTATGATTACCAATATTAGAATAATTATGAACATTATTCGTATTTATGTTCGAGTTTTGGATACTTGGAAATATCTGTTTCGTGAAAAAACACCAAAAGCAAAGTTTCTGAAACTGCAGTAGCAGTCTGTGTTTGGCACCATTTCTTAAAGTATTGATATGTTGCTTCATATCTCTTCCTCAATTTTTCTAGCAGAAGAGACAGACAGCAATATTTACTGCTTCTTCTAAATTAATTTAGCTGGTATTTACATTTCTCTCGATTTTTGATAATAAACTGTAAGCTGTTGATAATTTCATGCCAAAAGTATCAAATTAAATTAATAGAAATCCAAGAATAAATTTTGCGGAAAGAAGAAAAAATCTTATATACTCGGATAGAACTATATTTACCTATTTCGAACTTTATTGCCAGCTATTCTCGACTAGTTAATGTTATCTACATCCCTCGTATTATATATAACTAACAAAATTGTCAAGTTAGTACGACAAGTACATTAAGATGGAACGCCTGTATAATAGTGCTCTCTAGTATTTCAAGTCAGGATTTGCGTTTTAACAAATCGGTCATGGCTGTTGGTCGCAAATATGAGCTGCTTGAATGTTCAGTTAACATTTACTTTTCGATATCTGACTTTTTTACATTCTTTAAATCCATATTTAGCTTCATCGGCTTCCAACTATTACATACTTCCGCTTTCATTGCATATTCGAATTGCGAATTTCAATAAAATCTAATATACACATTACATAACGTACACAAGACAGTATTTAGTTGAATTAAGCCCTTGGTTCAAACACGTAATCTAATCACTGGTGTGGGTACCTGCACACACGACATAGAAAGTAGCTGAAATAAATAAGTATCTAAATGCAGAAATTTAGCAATGTTTCACGATAACGTGTTCATACAATAATCACAGTTTCTAATAGCCAGTGAAAGTGAAATGAGATTTTCGAATATTTATATAATTTTGAAGAGTTTGAGAAAGATTGGAAAAAACTCCAAGAAGTAAGCGAAAGTTAAATACGAGTATATCGCTTATCTACATCTTATATATGCAAACAGAATCTTTTCTACACAATATATAAATCTATTGTTTTGTTTTATAAGAAGTGTCAAGAACGGGAACCAATACTTCAATTCTTCGTCGATAGTACATTTGGTTTGTGTACAAGAACACGCGGGTTTGAATAGGTGAAGCGGTGCAAAGAGAGCCGTGATACAGTGAAATATGATTCACGTGAAGAAGCTCCCGTTAACACTCGTATCAAAGTGAATTTCGACCGTTTGCGAAACCTGATCACGTGTGACCGGTCCCTAACTATACATGCATTGTTGAATGAGCTGAATATAAACGAATAAACCGTACGCAATATGGTACAGAAGATATTTTAAACATGGCAAAAATGGTGCTCCAAGTTCTCGCTCGTGAACGAATGAAGATAGGACCAAGATATTTGAATAAGACCTTGAGACCCCCGTAAACATACTCAACAGTGAATAGGGAATAAACAACAAAAGCGAAGATGTTCAAGTTCTGATTGAAGGCAATGTTGATCGTTTTTCTTTTCGGTATCGTTCCACGTGAAGAATAGGTTACTAACGGCCAAACAGTGACTAAACAGTTTTATGTTACCGTCTTAAAGCAGCTAAAGGCAAGTGTTCACCGTCTGCAACCTGAACTTTTGCATACCACAACAACGTATTGATTGTTCCGTAGTTTCATATAGTTTGGTAAACTCATTCGTATATGTGTGACAGATATGTCACAATATGATTTCATAATGGAAACTACTTGAATATCGTATGACAGTGGAGCTCAACAATTTTTGTCTGTGGGCCAGCTTCTTTATACTTGTATATCTTAGCGGCACCTTTAATTAAAAAACATAACATTTTCAATGAATTAATGAATATTTTTGCTAACACTGCGTAAAAATGAGTAAAGATTTCTCGCGGAAAAGGTCTTGTAATGGAATTTGGTATTGTTATTTTATTAATTCTAGTTGTAAATCATCTGGCGCCGAAGAAACGTCCACTTAAAAAGGATTTTCAAACAAGCATATTTCATTTTCAATTCGGTGAAAATCTGTGAATATATCTTCGAAATTTTTTCTGAGTAATTGCAATATCTCGATAATTTTTTCTTTGAGAAAACGATCGTTACTGAAAACAGTAAAAATCGTGCGCCAACTGTTCATTTTCTACTTTCTTCTTGAAAAGCTATAATTTTGTTTAAAACGCACATAAATCTACATATACATGAGAAATAAGTTTCTCTTTGCATTACAATTTGAGAGTTCATTTAAATACGCAGTCAAATCACAAAGTATAGCTAAATCCTAGAGCCAAACAGGGTTACTTAGCTGGTTGAGTTGAGCTGACATTGCAATAAAAAATATGTCAATATCATGTCTCAAATCAAAAACTGCTGTAGTACCTTACTACGGCTCAGCTAGCGGATTTCACCATAATAATTTACATCGCCATTTTCGGCTTCAATTTTTAAAATAAATTCTTTGAATGATCTGTGATTTGTAGCATAAGGTTTTATGAGGTTTACGGGTTCAGTAACTATCTTCCAAACATGGTCTAAGTTTAAAATTTTAGTACGAAGATTTTGTTGATGAATGATGCAATATGTATTCAACGGCGGTGATCCATTTGATTCCAGCACTTTTTGTCTGAATCTGGCTACTTAAAATTTCGGATACGGAATCAGTATTTAGCACGATAAAAACATTTTGCTTCGAGCCTATAATAATATCTATATTATTTTCAGCAACACAAATCATAGAAATAACTTATTCTTTTACTAGTAAAATAATTAGCGCTTATTATTGTTCTACTAACAAAATAATGAGAAACGATAGCAACATCTTATTATTTGCGTTGTAACCAAGTAGTCAGGAAGAGTCATTTAATTTGATGTTTGTCAGTTTTGAAAATGTATTGTAAAAATGTATCAAGAAGAATTTCAATTTACACACACGCTTGAAGAAAAAATAGTATATATCACTGGGAGCAGAAGACCCATTATAAGTTTCGTCCAGTTTGTACAGCCTCGGCTAACGCCTCAAAGTGAGAGAAGCAGGGCTCAACAATCCTTACTCCTAGTAACATAATGTACTATTCTTTTAAAGTGGAGAAAACAATCTGTTGAACTATACGAGACAGGATTAATAAATTTTAATTAAACTAAATCCAAATGGGTGTTTTAACAATATCATAAGTATTAAAATCTGGTTTTCCCACGACCCTATCATAAAGTATCTATATTTATTCAATCTAGTAAAAATAGCTAACAAAGTTGGCGATGTCGAACGTATGGCTCCTAACTCCTAACGCTAGAGGTATCTATCGACATAGTTTCCTGACAAATGACGCGTAATTGGTCGCTTTCTCGTGTGGCAATAGTAAATTGAAATAATTGTTTTGGATCTCCAAAACTAAAATAAGTAGGTAACTACCTAATATTATTAGATATCTAGTTTATTATTGTCGATTGTAAGGGACTGTACTGAATTAAAATGTGCCACTACGCCATGGGCCTACGTCTACATTCCTCTACCTCCTAATTGTTCCTTATTTATACGAATCCATGCGAGAAGTTTTGAATTTCGAAGCGTAGATCTCAACGTAGCTACGTTGCTTCTAGAGATTCAGTACGCGTACGTACATTTGTATATATGGTGAGTTTAAGTAGTTGTTAAATTTTAATTATCGTGCTACTTCTTTACCATCCTCGACCCTAAGACTGGGGCCCATAAAAATATAGATATCAATTACATTAAGTATTTAAATAATATTAAATAAAATGGTAATTTGGAAATGTAAATTTAAAGAAAATATTGCATTGTTAAATTACACTCTCAGCCTTAGGTGCGTAATATAGGTACTATTACAATGCTAACAAATTATACAAAATATAATATTATTTATCCTCGAACTTACTTTTAAATCATCTCCACTCTCTCATATTATTATTGTTACAAACGCCATTTAAAAATCAATTACTTCATGTTTGTGAAAATAACAATAGTTGTCAATTAAAATTAATATTAATCAAATTTAATAGACAAAGACGCTTACCCTTTATAATTTTGGGGATTTTAATAAAGCCGCTTACTGTTATGAGGGTACGGTAATTGATTGGCAGTTAAGTTGAATTATACTAAAAATAATGTTATTCAAACTTTTACGTTTAAAATCTCATCAGACTGTAATTTTCATTGTAATTTTTTATTCACCATTAGAAGAATTTTAGTTGTTTTATAATTTCTATTTTTTGACATAACGTAATTCTTGACTTTCTTTTTTCTTTTTTTGTCTTATTAGCAGATCCAGAGTTCCGAATAGCAGAATCTTATATATTAAAAAAATTGATGATTTCCATTCCGAGTCCGTTCAGGCGTTCTACCCAACCTATTTGCTTAATTTTTTTTTCAATGAAAAGTATTGATGCACAGATCAGCCATCAACTATCGGATTTCATCTAATTTTCACCATTCTCAAGTTATACTCAAATGCGATTTCCCCTTGTACATTATTTATGGGAGTTTTTCACATACACACGTTCTATCCTCAATATATCAGGTTCTATTCAAGATAGAAACTTCATTTTGGTTTAAGAACACTCGCTGAAACACATTCTTTCTTTTGAGTTTTTGAACACTTAAATCGATTGAGTTGGAGAGGAGCTAGGCGCGGACATTCAATGTGGAGTTATGGATTTTTGTAGATTTTTGGCAATTTTTCTACATTCAAAGATCTATATCTCAGGTTCTAATATAGCTACAGAGTTTGTTTTTTTCTATTATAATGATTTCTGATACTTATTTAATGGATTCGATGCGAGCGAAGCCGCGGGTAAAAGCTAGTAAGTATTAAAAAAACTTAAGAATTGACTGTTAGGCGGTACCAAGTTCGCCGGGTCAACTGTAGCCATATAAGCATTAGAATAATCGAAACGGCCAATAAGAACAACATACAACTGATCCGCTTTTAAAGTCATTTAACCGATCGCATACAACCCTTGGACAAGTATGTTTTCGGACCTGTGAAAACAAAGTAGGGTATAAAACTCGTTGATTTTGGAAGATGGGTTGGGGTTGCCTGATAATTTCAGCATTTTTCTTAGTCAAGTATTACGGCGAGCTGTAGAGTCTCAGAATATAATTAATAGATTTTTAACAACTGGACTTTTTCCATTTAATTCCACGAAGTTTCCGGAAAAGTTATTCTGTGCAGTTGAGATGCAAGATTCGTAAAACTCAATTGGCTGCACTTACAACTCAAGAACCTATGACTAGTTCTTCTGGTTCACATCACCAATCAGTATCAACATCCTGTCTATCGCAAGGCGCGTCGGCTGTATAGCTGATTCTGCCCCTATCTGCTGAAAAATCACCTTGTGAGACTTGCAATGTAAAATATAAGCTAGTCTCGCCTTCGAAAAATTATGGCCAAGTATTAATAGCTACGGAAGTGTGGCAAAGAACGACTAAGGAAAGAAAAGGAAAAGCAAGAAGGCTGAAAAAATCCCTGCTAACAAAAAGCATAGCCGAAGCCACCAAAAGGACTACATTGAAGGAAATTGAAAATACTAATGAAGTAAAGTAAAGTTTCTATAAAAGTTTCACTAGGTTTAAAGCCGTTCTGCCGCAGCCATCTATAGAGTCTAAGGATATGAAGTTGGTGGACATATTCCCTGTCAACGCAAAAAATGCGAGCTTTTTTATTTGATATTGTTAGTTTTAACATTATTTTTTTTTGGATTTCTTAGATTTTATCGGGTTTATCTTTAAGAAATGTTTCAGAATGTATTACTGTCTGATAAGTTTGTACTTTGAATTTCCATATTCTTTGTTTACATTTATAAAAATTCCGATTATTTATGCTTGTACTTTGCGTCAACAACATTCTTATGTTTGATACATTTTTGAAATAAATATCATCAGGGAAAATGTTTTCCGCATAAAATCTAGCTTTTATCAAATGCTGTTTTGGATATCTGTATTTTTTTCACAAGCAGCAGTAGTAACAATTTGAAAACGAACCAATTGCAATTTACATCGGGGTCAAAATATAATTAAGGTTATTGAAATTTCTCTGGTATTAACTTGTTTTTAAACGGGGAAACATTTAAAATTATCAGAACAATGAAAAATCTTAGGAAAAAAGGATTACTGGAGATTACTATAAAAATCGGAATAACTCCAAAAAAAAATATGAGTATTTGCCACCTATGATTTTATATTTTTACAAGGGTTGTCTGAATATTTGTGCATGCATCCACCAATATTTGGAAGGATTAAAAAGATTAGAGCCTTACTGAACTAAGTGTATAGGCTTGAAGAAAGACTATGTTGAAAAATAAAAATAATTATGGAAAAAATGGTCATGTTGCTTTGGTAGGTGTGGGAAATGTTTCACACAACCCTCGTATATTTTAACGAATTTAAAATAGAAATTAGCACATAAAATTAGGTATTTTAACTTATTTTCGATTTTTGTTGATTGCAGTCAGTTTAAACTCAAATAATATTATTTTGTTTCACCGGAAAAATATGTAACTAGAGCAATGGTCATTGTGACATTTCACCTGAAATTTGAATATTAGTATTACCAATAGTCTGTTCTAATTGTATGAGGAATTCTCTTGGTCGTTTTAGTATTTCGATTTAAGACCCCTATATAGGGGATTTTGAGTAACGCTACCGCCCTTTCTCTAGCCAGCTTATGGAGCACCTTGTAGCATTCCACAGTCAACATTATTACAATGCGCCGGTCTAGTTTCCTAGAGTGATATTCACATTAAATAAGAAAGAAGAATTCGTAGAAGCTATAAAACAGTTTTAAACAATTATGGCGTTGTAGAAATTGAAGAGATTTTTATTTTGAAAATGATAAAAAGTAATTACTGTAATTATTAAATTTAGATTAAAATATTTTAATGCGCCAGTACCGTTATTTACTTACTACCCACACTCGTTTTTACGAGTGTGAATATTTAAATATGACATTGCCATCATAAAGTTTGATATTTTAAATGGTGAACGTACTTAGAACGTGTTGTCATATGAGAGCTATTTGAGTTGTTTACAGATACTCGAAACATTCATCTTGGTCAAAAAATGGAATAAAAACGCAAACATTTTGGTGCGATGATTATTCATGACTATCGACGTGGATTAAAAGAGCAACAGTGTGCCGATCAACTCGCTTCGACTATTAATGTTGAGCACCATCTCAAACACCCGTGTTTCGATGTATTTCAAATTCAATCGTGGTTCAATCACAGTTCGGTACAGGATGAATTTCGTGAAGGTTCTCCAGAATCGGCTGTTGTGCCAAACATCAATGATGTGCGTAAACTGATATTGCAAGATCGTAATGTGAGATACCGTGAGGTTAAGACATATTTGGGAATTAGTTCCACTCGCATACATTCAATATTGCATGAAAGTATGGCTCTTTTCCTTTGTGGTGTTTCATTATCATGAACTTAAATTTATCTTCGTTGACCCGTAGATTCACTGTCTCTTGTTTCTATGAAGGTTCTGCAAATTTCCTTATGCTCCTTTTCCGATGTTGAAGGATTACAACATCGTCAGTAATTACCTAGTCCTTTTTTTTTAAGACTCATAATGTAATATGCGAAGTACACGCTTATTTATACTGATTAAATTTGCACGTAGGTGAAATGAAAAGTTCAAATTAAGAGGTTACTTCCGCTCGATACGATTTCTTTAATTTAATTATTCAATTACCTAGATAAATTGATCTAATACTCAGAAAGAACTTCATATATATTATTAGGTTTCTATGAATAAAATAATAAATATGTAGTATTATTGACAGTTCATTAATTTGTTTGAGGATAAAATTGTGCATTAATGGCAAACATGATGTTGAGTAACCTAAATTTGGTCTTTTATAGTCAAGTACCAAACTTCTGAGTTTAGTTCTCAACAAATTAGAGCTTTGATAATCTGTTAACATTGATATCCAATATAAAAATTCAATTATAATATTATTGTCTATTATAATACAGCTTAGCTATATAAATAAATAAATAAATTTTGTTGGAGCAAGTTTCTCCCATCAACTTTTGAGTTATAATTCGTATAATAATTCCTCTAAACGATGTTAATAAGGATATGTTACCGCTAGCAGTCGTAGATACGTCACTGTAGTTAATAGCATTCTTCTTTCACGAAATTAATAAGAAGTTCAACCGGTTTAGCGGTTTTAATGAACTACTTTAATTCACAACCTTCAACTAAAATTTTTATTTCTTCTCCCTAATAGATAGAATATGTAGAAATCTAGCTTTCTATGTTACATTCATACATAGTAAATAAGGAAATTTCAACCTAACAGTAGATTTATACTGAATACACTGTTTACACTACCACTCACAATTACACTGTCTGACGCGCGTTTTGATAACCAAGTTATCGTCTTCAGAGACTGAAGGTAAACTGTTCAGTTCACTTTACCTTCGGTCTCTTCGCGACATACAAGACTTATCTTTAATGCGCCGAAAAAAAGTAAGAAAATAAAATAAAACTATCAATTTTTTAAAAACAAAAATGGGGTGGACCCCACATTCAAACTTTTACTGAAATTTCAATTATTCATGGAGGATTCACCTGACGAAATATTGAGGAAACCAAACTGAGTAAATTGAATTCCTACGGAATTTTAAAAAAGTATTTTTATTTAAGTTCAGGTGAACATATCGTATTTTTGAGTTTTATTCTAAATAATAATTCCTTAGTGAATTATCAGATGACACATTTTGCATTTTTCTTACGTTATATATAAAGTGAATATTATCTTGTATACTTATATAAAAATACGCTTTATACCAAAAAAATTCCATAAAATTTTATTGAATATGAATAAAAAAATTTACTTATTTATTTTTAATACAAGTGTCCTTTCATATATAATTATTAGAGAATAATTGTGGGAGAAAGAAGTGACTATAGACTATACTTATGTTTCAAGGCTAAAAAGTTATTATTACAAAAACTATTTTTGAAAAATTTCAATCTCATTACAATTTCATGATCCGACAATATTGCCAAACAAATTATCACTAGGTAGATTTCCTTATTAAATACATTTATACCACCTTACCTAAATTAGATAATTAAATCTTGACCCAATTGTTTCTATTCTAATTGTATTAAGGTAAATAAACAAATATTTTTATGAAAACCTAATTTATTTCGGCCATAACCGTCACACACCAACAAGCATTTTTTGCTCCATTTATCTATGACGAGTTTTCATCTTATCCGGGTTATAGTTTGTTTATTTTATAATAAAATATACGATCACTTATAATATCCCATTTCCATGAAAAATTACTACTTAATATTCAATGAACTAGTAATATACTAAAATTTACGTAATGATCTGTAAATTTTCAATTGTAATCAGTCGTGAAAAGAGTTTTACATCTATTCCGAGATTTTCTTTTAATCGCAAAATTTGTTATATGAAAATCAAATGTATCTGAACAACTATGCTACATATTTATTTAAACAAAAAATTGAATATAACATACCTCTTATGACATTTTCAAATAATAAAATCCAATTATAATTCACAAATAACATAAAACAAGCACATTCACAACTTAAACTAAGTATGCGGAAATATTTGGAATTATAAAGAAATAAACGAAAACAAATATCTCACTCCTCGCGACAAAATGAATACCAACAAACTGACAACAGTAGCATCTACGTGGTTCGTCTATGGCATGTACTTCGTCGTCGATAATCATCGTAAACAAAAATTCTCATTGTTGTTTTACTACACAACGTTGCCTATGTATACAAAAGTTTCCATTTCCAAGAGAATTATGATTGAATTTTTCAAGAAATTTCTCTATTACAAAAACAATTGATGAATATAAATCTAGTCTTTTCAGTATCTTCGTATTATCTTTGTTATATTTGTTTACTGCTCTAATAACCTTGTCCAATAGATATAATAGTATAAAAATTCTCAAATATTTAAAAAAGAACAACATACACTAAAGTTTTTAATTTATGAAGAGTCTAGATTTTTTTAATTACATATATATTGATATAAGTGTTTTATCAAAATATATTTATTTATTATTAAAATGCAACAACCAAAAGGGGTTCTCATTCTAACATGCCATGATTCCTATATGTGTTTATAAGCTTAGACAACGTGGCAATAAATATGAAAAACGTTGGTGATGCGAGGATTTAACTGTAACTGTTATTAACAGCCGGTTGCTGAGTAGCAGAATATTCAACATCCATAGAAATCCGACATTGGACATTTTCGCTTGAATTTCTGTCCATATCAACACCAAAATATGCGATTTTATTTGAGTAGCTTGATTGTAAATGGTCAAAAATTAAAGGCATTATGCCACTTTTCAATCCTGTTTTTTTACTCTTATTCCAAATGATAGATGACATACGACAATTACTGCACTCACTAGTGGCACAAATGATAACTACTATATATAAACACACATTTATGTAAACTGAATACAAATAATTTTAGTTTGTTTATATATAACAGAAATTAAGTTTTAAAAATGGTAAAACATTTTCTGTTGGCGATAGAGATAATTTTAGTAACATTTATTGCTAAAAGTAAGTTTTATTCATAGTTTTTTAAAATTAACACTGGGTGTGGCCAATGATTCATCATCAACGTTTTAAATGCTATTAGAAAAATATAATTTCTAAAACCATTGGGTTAATATGAACATATATTTTAGGTTCTGCGTTATGGTGTTATCAATGTGTTTCTACCCAACCAGGTTGTGGAAACCCTTTTAATTGGCTGTTTCATTGGACAAAGGTTTGTCCTGAAGATGATGATGTTTGTGTAAAAATTCTTGAACAAAAAAATGGTAATGAATGACAATAGAATTATTTGAATTCTGGCAAAGAATGTCATGAAAATATTTTATGTATTATATACAGAGTGAGACATGAAGAACTTTACGTACTTCCACCATATGTAAAGTCCCTCATAGAGGATATCATGTGTCTACTAAAAAATGTCAATTCCTGTATATTTATTTACAGGGTGATTTGTGAAATTTACCATGATTTTTAAATGGCTCTACCATCAAGCATTCCACTGGTATTGGCTAAACTAGGACCAGCTTTGGAAAAATAAATTAGTGTTTCATATTGAATATTTCACCCAGTATAATATTTTTTTAAATACAATAAGTGATTTTCAAACTACATCAATAACCAATGAAAATGACATATGCAACAAAGTTGTCACATTTTTATTAAATTTTTAGTGAACAATCAAATCTTATCAAACATAGAACAATCATAATGACATATCACATAATAATGTCAATACAGTTTAACAATTTAAGTTAGATTCTTTAGATATAACATAGCAGCCTCTACACATTTTGGTGTCGATTTGTCAATGGCCATATTGAATTACAAATACTCTGGGGATCGTTTCTAATAGTATTACAAAAAAGTGTAATTCTATCAATTAATTGTTGTCAGTCATTGATATTCTCTTTGTAAATTAGTTGCTTCAATCGTCCCCATGGTAATCAAATGGATTAATTTCAGAGGATCTTGAAGGCCATGAAATAGAACCTACAAGTCCGTCCTATCCACCTGTTGCAATATTTAGATGTCTCCCTCCCAGCAAAAAATGGCTGCAAATACATCCCTCTGATAATAACATTCGCATTGGCAAGCAAATTTGGCAAAATATTTTATAGAAAGTCCAAATAGACCTGTCTTCTTGAAGGTCCATAAAAAAGTGCGGACCTACTAATTCATCATTTATGAAACCAATATATACATTAACCGAAAACCTTAACTGGGATATTCTCTTATAGCATGGGGATTTTCTTCTGGCCAAACATGAATTATATATACTGTCTCTTGTAAAATGGGCTTCATTTGTAAATAGTGTACTGTACAGTGTTGTTGATGATTGTTAATCCATCTATAAAATTCCAACCTATGGATTTCATCTCCAGGATGTAGTCTCTGAGCCATGATTATATGTGTAGAGAAGTAAGACTACTCACTTTTGATTAAGTAACATTAAAGTTCTTGAATTACTTGTCTAGTGCTCATTGCATGGTTCATAGTAACAGAGTCAATAATGTCATCTTCCAGCACTCCATCTACATGTCATTCTGTTCTTCCACTAGGAAAAGTGTCATTTTCTCGCAAATAATTGTAAACTAACCCAAATGTTAGATGAATAGGAGTTCGACCACCAGGAAATCCTGATATACTCTCTAGCTGCAGATCTATCATTACCATTAAGAACCCATAAACAAAAATTATGTTAGCATATTCTTTGGTCAAAAGCTGATGTGGCATTTTGAATGAAAATAACAAAAGCTTCACCAAAGTTAACACAATAGTACGTAACGTAGATACACATGGTAAAAATATATATACTTGTACACATAAAAAAAATATTAAGAAATGTCAAGTGGTCAATGCCATTCTTAATTTTAAAACTTTTTAGAGTTGCTCATTATTTTTATTTGGTAGAGTATGTTTTATTATCTGATAAAAAATCTTAATCATTTACAATCAACACACATGAAAACATATGTGAGGTTTGACTTTTCAATCAATTTAATTTATTATTATTGATGATAATGTCCCAATGCAATTTTTGTCTAAAAATTCAAAAACAATTGATTCTGCCCATAGAGACAATACAAAGTGACAGTAAAGATGTAGTTGAATTTATAAATTTATATTAGATTATTTTGTAGGTAGTCATTTCAGTTAAAATACTCGAAATTTATAGAATTTCTTTAAATTAATATTTTATTATGGTTGTTCTAGTTTTGGTAAGATTTGATCATTAACTAAAATTGTACTAAGTGGCACAAGATTGTCGCATATGTCGTTTTTATTGCTTATTTATGTGTATGAAAATCACTTTTTGCGTTAAAAAATATTATACAGGGTGCAATATTTAATACGAATCCCTAAATTTATTTTTCCAAAGCTGGTCCTGGAATTTCTAGCTATAGCTAATATCAGTGGAATTCTTGATAGTGTACTGTATCATGAAAAAAATTGAAGATTAAATAAGCTGTGTTAAACTATAGCCAATTAACATTTATGGTTAATCATTCTGTAAATTAATAAAGGAGTTAACACTAGTTAGAAGTTTCTACATATCCTCCCTAAGTTCCTTATGACTCACCATGTATAATAATTTTTTTCATGATAAATACTCTTGATTTCTAATAAAAAGTCAGTTTAAAATAACTGGTAAAAATTGACGTTTTGAACTATTTTATTCTTCATTAAAGTATGGGTTGACATTGACTGTTTGCTTAATTATATTAATGAATAGATCACCTACAACATGACCTAAAATAAAAATATGTTTTAATCAGAAAAATTAATCTTCCCTCTTTGTAATATTTATAAAATATGTTCATACATAGGAATGAGAAAGCTGTCAGTGATAAAGAAGATAAATTGGACTAAGATTTATAGTTCTATCAATAATTTAATTGATGGCTGCTACATATTTTTGAAATTTAACAACTAAAATTCTTTTTCTGGTTAAAACAGATTTTTATTTTTGACAACTGAAATTGCTCAAATCAATCAAAATGGCAAATTTTCACTTGTTATTTTGAACTGATTTTCTATCAAAAGAGACCTAAAATTGAGATAAGTCGTCACGAAAAACATATAAACAGGTCTAAGAAGTAAAAAGTTGAAGAAAATCATATATATTATCGGGTTACGAAATTTTTGGTGTATATTTCATTATATCATCATATTTCATTAGGTGAAACTATTATTACAAGAGACTGCTTAAGTTCTTTACAAGGACTTCGAACTGATATTCCAGCAGATCATTATGAGGGTTGTCGCCCTGCTGCCGTGGATGTAAAACTCGCAAATTATGTTAATAATTCAGTAAAAGAATTGGATATTTACAGGTAATTTGAAATAAAGTTATGTGGATATATTTAGTTAAGATTATTATTGTATTTTAATTCCTATTGGCATTTCTTATTAATACGATTATATCCCCAATTTACTTTATATGAAATGTGTAATAAATTTCTATTTTTATCCAAATTTATAATATAAATGCATATAAGTGGATAATTACCTTTTATATTCCACTTATCTTAAACATAATCTGGTGGCTTTTACTGTCAGCATATTTAGAAATAATTTGGATTTCGATCCTTTTCTGAAAGTGACAGTCACTTTCTTGAACATTTTCTCTGGACAAAAATGCTTGACTCCGTTGTAGTAGAAAACAGAATTGCATACAGACCCAATTCTAGCCATCTTGGAACTCATCAGTAGAAATAATATGTTTGGTCAGAGTTTTTGACGTGAATATTAGATGGATACGGCTTCTTTTTAGTTAATATTATTACAATAGAACAAAATTGCTGCTAATCTCTCCTTCTCCACAACTTTCTAAATAAACAGATAAAACAATTTTCTAGACCAGTGTTTCCCAACATGGGGCCCACGCTCCACAGGGAGTAATTTGATTTTTAAGGTAGGCAATTCAAAAATGGAGTCGACACTAGTGTAACCCTTTTCCTCCAGATAATTTAAATGCAATACTAGATTTCAGTGCCAAGTTTAATTATTAGGTTTAATCTGGCTTCATGAAACAAAAATATCAACTAGGTATTTAGCGACTTCAAGTAAACTTCCCCGTGGCAGACAACAGCGGAAATCCCCGGGCTTCTGGCTGTATTATTTCAAAGCTTACAGTTGTTAACTTGAATAAGTATCCGTAAAAACTGTTGTAAAAGCTCCTTTATCCATTATATAATTAGTAAGTACTTGAATTTATTTCTTTATCTTTGAAAAACTAAATATATTAAATCAAGCAACAAATAAAAGTCTTGTCGATGTAAAAGCGAAGATATTTGGTTTCATTACTGTTAAGTTAAACAATTCTTGACTCCAAAAATTTCAGGTGTCTTATACTGCTTTATTTGTCATAATCAATAATTTAAATATTCTCTCTGCTGATTTAAAATAAAGATTTTCTTATTTAAGACAAAATTATTTATCAACATCGATGCTGCAGGCAATGTTAGTGGATCAAATATCCAGTATCAAGAAGAACTCGCAGAATTGCAAAATGATGAGTTCGTTTAAATATAAAAGGAGGGTAAAAAATGGAATATAACATATTGGGAAGACTTGAGACCAAAATGGAACCCAATATAAAATCTCGATGCAGCAAGCATCAAGCTTAAGAATCTCAGTAATTTGAAATAATAAATTAATATAGAGAAATTTCTATTAAAATTATTTGAATTAGATTTTTTCATTAATGTTTTGAAAATTTACTTTCTAATTATTGTGCTTAGTTTATAATTACCTAGTGATTTCTTCATAAAACCTATTTTAATTTAGGTTTCTTTATTCAACAACCAACCTTTTTATGTATATTATATAGGAGGGCATAAGAATTTTAGGAAGGCAGGAAGTGAGGCATGGCACAAAAAACATTGGGAAACACTGTTCTAGACTGTATGGGATTTACATTTTACAATTTATTAATGTAACTGTTCATGTCTTAAAGAATACATAATTTCCATTTTTTTTGTAATATAATTTTCAGGGTAGAATCATAATTTCTTCATCAATTTCAGTTTACAAGGGAATATAATGAAAAATTTACTTTCTATGAAATTTATATTCTTAATTGTTTTGTACATAATATGGATGACTAGGTATTTGAATTTTAATTTTTTTCTTTTTTTAGAAACTACTATGACAATACAACCTGGTGTTTCTGCTTCTTGGACCATAGATGTAACAGTGGCATTTCAATGGAATATTCAATAACATATATAGTGACATGTACAATAGTAATATTTCATCAACTTTTATGAGGTTGATTGTTGTTATTTGTTATAGAAATTAGTTAACTTTTTTTAATGATAACAAAAAATGAAGAACTATAAATATTGACTGACGGTTTGTTATGAATTACTGTATTCATTCCCAACTTGAACAATTGTAGAATTTTTCCAAAACATTAATGTTCTTTTTTTGTTTATATATATATATATATATATATATATATATATATATATATATATATATATGTATAGATTTGTATTGTTGGATTCTATACATTCCATTTTTACTTATATCTCTTTCAAAGTCAGTTTTAGCCCATATATCATGCTGTATCAAGTAATTGTTTCACATTTTTTTTAGTTTGTCAAACTTGAAAACTGACCACAATAATTCAACTGATAATATTTGATTATGGCGATGAAAATCAAACTGTACCTTACAGTTTTTTTTATACTTCCAACAAATCTAAATACTGAATGTAAATGTAACAGGTATAGATTTCTATGAAATTCCAACAACTGAAAAAGTTTTAATGAATAATTTTCTTATTTTTTTCAAATATTCCAATTATTAAGTAATTTTTATTAATGAATAAATATTACTTTATAATTTGTTGATCAAGAATCTCTTAAAAAAATCTACTTTTTAAATTGTTGTATTAATAATCCGTCCATTTTATATTTTTATACTATTTTTATATAGATAAATCATTAGATTTATTTAGAGAACTTGTACCTAATTATAAGAATAAATAACATCATTTTTATGTAATATCAGACTTTCATATTTTATTTAAATAAAATAAATTGTATATATATAAATATAATTTGTTTTTGAATAAATATACATCTATTTTTAATTAATCACAGCACTAGCTCTACCTAACAAGAGTATGAAACAACTGTCACAAACTCGTACAGGTTTTGCAGATGACGGAAGAGGCATGGTGTTATCTGAACAAGAGTTACAAAATATTTCTCCACAATTTCTACAGTGGTGCTAAAAATCAAATAATTGCACATTAAATATCATTTTAGAATTCTCGATGACCCGATACATATCACCTGCTGAGAATCACGCTAGCGTAGGTCTGAAATTCATAACACAAAGAAAATAGCATTTTAAAATTAAACAAAGAAGCATGCAATATTTTCCATTTTTCTTGACTTCAATATTTGCATTATGCATCCCTGATTGTCGGTAAACATATTTAAAAACAAAAAAATGTAGTATCATTTCTGTAACATGAACTTATATGCTATTTTTAGATTAAGGAAATGACTTAAGAGTTGAAAATGGTTCAATATCAGAACTGTACGTGAAACTTTCTATTAGTGATGTGGGGAGGAAAATTTTCCAAAACGATAAATTTTCGACTGTTTTTCCGGAAAATTTTCAATGTCAAAAAAAATTTTTAGAAATTTTAGGACATGTATGAACTTTCCATTCTTTTATTTGTCAATTTCTGTACCATTTAAACAAAAACTATAGGTTATAATTCTAATTTTGTAATCCACATGAATTAAATATTTGATTCTGTTTTACTTAAAATTTGTCCCATTGTTTAATTAAAGTCACCATATTTCATATCATAACAAAAAAGCACTGGAAATTAATCACCCATTTCTTTTGTTATTTGATGAAATAAAGTAATTAGGTAGTGGCAAAAGCCAGAAGATGGCCCCACTGCTATAAAGAGAATTGTGTAGTGGGACTAAAGCAAAATTAACCTGCTCTCTGTGAAGATAAATGAGTATCCAGAAAAAAACAAGTGTGTGGAAACATTTTGATGAAGTCCAGAAAGGCAACAAAATTATTGTTAAATATTGTGATCAGAGATATGCAAATAATGCCACAAGGACGAAAAAACATTTATGTGCATGTAAAAAATGTCCAGAAAGAATAAAATACATTTTTCAAAAGTTGGTGCAACATAAGACTGGAGAAACTTCTTGTGGAAGAAATGTACTTCAGATAGCACATGTAAGTAAACAATTTTTTTATTTATTCTTAATAATAGTATTAAACCATAGTTATGTGTATATAACTTAATTTTTGGCTGAGTTATTCACTTTTATTTGCCAGTAATTTGATAAAAGGTATAGATATCTACGAGTCAAATAATAATAATTGTTCTAAATTCTTAATTGAATGCACCTTCTATATTGTTTTTAAATACCTTTCCTTAAAAGGATATCCTTTATAAATATAACATGGATTACAATATATTCTATGAGAATGAGAAATCCATACAAAACATTTTTACGAGTGTTGAATTGAAAGAAATGGGTATAAATATATTTTAATATGAAAATAAATTTAAGAAAACTGATGATGTGAAAAAAAAAATAAATATGTATTTAACAGGTATACTATATATGTTTTTAAATCAAAAACAAAACTAGTAAAACTCAAACTTATTTAAATTATTGCATACATGTAGTGTTTGTGAAAAAGTTGATTTCAATTAATGTAAATAATATTATAAAGTTAAAGAATAAGTTTCCACTAAACAAGTTTTTATTTCTTTTCATCAATGCTTAAGAAAAATTGAAACCAAAACTTATTCAAATCTATAATATAAAAATGAATCGCAAAATGTGTTGGTAAGCGCATAACTCAACAACGCCTGGACCAATTTGGCCAAATCTTTTTTTAAAATGTTCGTTGAAGTTCAAGGATGGTTTTTACGGCGAGAAAAATTAGAATTATTGCTGGAAAAACCCTAAAAATAGCTCTTTTCTTTTTCCCATACAAATGATTTGTAACTAAAACGTAGTCAATTTGAGCACTCACTGTTGTCTAAGCAATGTAGGTGTGTTCCTAACGTCAAAGATCATATCTATCAAAACAATGTGTGTGTGTGCGTTGGAGCACAGAATACATAGTTGGAGGAGTTTAATGTCGCGTACCGAAACTCGCGTTTCTTTTGTAAGGTGTGTTCCTAACGTCAAAGATCATATCTATCAAAACAATGTGTGTGTGTGCGTTGGAGCACAGAATACATAGTTGGAGGAGTTTAATGTCGCGTTCCGAAACTCGCGTTTCTTTTGTATTAGTTTCGGCACGCGAGATAAAATGCAGCAGTTTCCACGTCATTACATCAGTCAAACAAAAATCGCGTTAGCAACAGTGTTTTATTATTTTAAAAACAATTCGTACGGCTTAAAAGGATTTGACTTCAAGTCATATCAAATTAAAAAAAAAGTTGTCTGTTACCTAATCTACTGAGTTTGCTTTTGTCAACTGATACACGAAACAAATTCGTATATCGTGTTTTTTGCAGAGTGTTTAGTTAGTTAGTGTTTGATTAGTTCCTGATTAGTGAAAAAATAATGTATATTTGATATGCCTCCTATAAGACGAAGCAATTTAGGTAGAAGAACCAGAAATGCTACAAACCAAGCTAATTACCGATCTAATCGTACTGCACAAGAACGTGACGACGGAAATGAACGTGAAAGAATTCGGATATCACAAACGCGTGAAGCGCGAGCGTGACATTCAACTAATAATCGCGCAAGTTTGAATCGAGCTGCTTTCAGTTACGATGTGTCAATTGACTACAGTAACTACCAATGTGTTGTTATTGGTTCTATGAACTCGGTTTGCTCACACTGTAAGGCATTAAAATACAAAAACGAAGCCAATGCATTGTGTTGCGCAAATGGTAAAGTGAAATTGATACCATTGGATCCACCACCAGAACCATTGTACTCATTGGTTTCAGGAATAGGAACAGATTCTATACACTTTTTGACACATATCCAACAATATAACAATTGCTTTCAAATGACTTCATTTGGGGCAACAAATGTAGTTCGGGAAAATTTGATGCCAACTTTCAAGGTATGTATTATAGCAGTTACTCATAATTATTTTAGCGAACAAAATTTTCTGTCACGAAAGTTAAGATGTGTCAATTATCTTCAATATCTTAATCATTACGAAATATATCACTTAGTCATCATATTATATGGTGATTCAGTTTCAGTGACACTTTTATTATATTTTATATATTTGATAGATATTAGTTAAAACTAAATATATACTTTTTAAGATCAAATATTATTTAAGTTTGGTCACTGACAATCCATTAATTTATACCACACCATAATATTTTTCTTATTTACAGATACAAGGGCAAATATATCACAGAGCAGGTTCACTGTTACCAGTGTCAGATAGCGACAACAAATTCCTGCAAATTTATTTTATGGGCAATTCACCACAAGAAATTGATCTGCGTTGTGCACATAACAATTTAGTAAAGAGGTCTATTATAGAACAATTACAAACTTTATTTCATCAACACAATCAATTGATTATATTGTTTAAAACTGCCCTGGATCTGATGCCATCCGATAATCACAAAATTGTAATCAGAGCTGATAAAACACCTGCAGGTCAACATACAAGACGTTTTAATGCACCAACTATTGATTAAGTTGCTATCGTTGTAGTTGGAGAAAACTTGGAATCCCGTGATATTGTTTTACATCGTTGGAATGATCAATTACAACGTATAAAGGAAACACACCGCTCATATGATGCACTGCAATATCCCATTATATTTTGGCAAGGTGAAGATGGCTACGATTTCTCAACAAAAATGATAAATCCCATTACAGGTAACTAAAATATTAGTTTAGCTATGGCGATAATATTTCAATCATTATATTATGTATTTTAATTTTATATTTGAATGTTATTAAAACAAAATCTATTTACAGGTTCTGAAACCAACAGAAAAGTCAGTTCAATGAACTATTATTCATACCGCCTAATGATTCGGGAAAATGAAGATAATCACATATTGAAATGTCGGCGATTATATCACAAATATGTTGTTGACATGTATGTTAAAATTGAAACGGAGAGATTAACATTCATCAGGTTGAATCAAACCAAACTCCGATCTGAAGAGTATATTCACCTTCGAGATGCGATTAATACTGATGGAAATGCACAGAATGTCGGTCGGATGACTATTCTTCCAGCAACATACATCGGAAGCCCTCGGCATATGCACGAATATGCTCAAGATGCCATGTCGTATGTTCGTCATTATGGTACAGCAGATTTGTTCATCACATTTACATGCAATCCGCAATGGATAGAAATCAAGCAGGAGTTATTCTCTGGGCAATCACCCATTGATCGTCATGATATTACAGCCAGAGTCTTTAGACAAAAGTTGAAATCATTAATGGATTTCATCGTAAAACATAATGTGTTTGGTGAGACACGCTGCTGGATGTATTCTGTGGAGTGGCAGAAACGAGGATTGCCACATGCACACATTTTGATTTGGTTGGTTGAAAAGATAAGGCCAAATAAAGTTGATGCAGTGATATCAGCTGAAATCTCTGATGTACAAGTAGATCCTGGATTACATGAGGTAGTTATCAAACACATGATACATGGTCCCTGTGGAACTCTTAATCAAAATTCACCGTGTATGATGGATGGTAAATGTTCAAAACGATATCCACGGACATTAATATCGGAAACAATTACTGGTAATGACGGTTATCCATTGTATCGTCGCAGATCGACAGCAGACAATGGAAAATCAACAATTGTCAAATTAAATCAACAAGATATTGAAATAGATAATCGTTGGATTGTTCCATATTCACCCATTTTATCAAAGACATTCAAAGCACACATCAACGTTGAATCTTGCCATTCAGTGAAATCAATTAAATACATTTGCAAATATGTAACCAAAGGGAGTGATATGGCTGTGATTGGAATTGGTGCAGAGAATTCCAATGATGAAGTTACCCAATACCAAATGGGCCGCTATGTCAGTAGTAATGAAGCAGTTTGGCGAATATTTTCTTTTCCTATTCATGAGAGACACCCTTCTGTTGTTCACTTAGCTGTGCATTTAGAAAATGGACAAAGAGTGTATTTTACAACACAGAACGCAGTACAAAGAGCTGCTCAGCCACCATCTACTACATTAACCAGTTTTTTTGAGACATGCCAAAACGATGATTTCGCACAAACATTGCTATATTCTGAAATGCCAAAATATTATACCTGGAATCAATCCTCAAGGAGATTTATACGACGGAAACAAGGAAAACCAGTTCCAGGATATACAGATGTATATTCCACCGATGCGATTGGCCGGATTTATTCAGTACATCCAAGCAATGATGAATGTTTTTATTTACGACTGCTATTAGTCAATGTACGTGGCGCAACATTATTCTAACAGTTACGAACTGTTGATGGTGAATTGTGTGGATCCCACAGAGAAGCCTGTCAACGTTTGCAATTACTTGAAAATGACGCTCATTGGGATCAAACTCTCAATGATGCTGTAATATCATCACACGCTCATCAAATACGAACATTGTTTTCTATAATCATATCTACATGCTTCCCATCAAACCCAATTGATTTGTGGATCAAGTACAAAGATTATATGTGTGATGATATTTTGTATCAAATACGGAATAGAATGGGAAATCCAAATATACAAATCAGTGAAGAAATTTACAATGAAGCATTGATTTCAATTGAGGACATGTGCTTGATAATGTCAAACAAACTATTAATTCAATTAGGCCTGACCGCGCCCAATCGTCCAATGCATGACGCTTTTAACCAAGAGTTGCATCGAGAAAGACTGTATGATCTCAACGCTTTGAAATAATTAATTCAAACAAATCTTCCACTGTTAAATGAACAACAGAAGTATGTATTTGAAATTCTTATGAAAGTAACAAATGATGAAACTGGAGGGATTTACTTCTTAGATGCACCTGGTGGTACAGGAAAAACTTTTTTGATTTCATTAATATTAGCAACAATTCGCTCACAAAATAAAATTGCACTTGCACTCGCTTCGTCGGGAATCGCAGCAACTTTGCTTGAAGGTGGTCGAACAGCCCATTCAGATCTAAAATTGCCATTAAATATGCAAAGCAATAAAACTCCAACCTGTAACGTTTCGAAGAACTGCAATGGCAAAGATTTTGCAGCAATGTAAATTGATTGTTTGGGATGAATGCACGATGGCACATAAAAAATCTTTGGAGGCTTTAGACAGAACCTTAAAAGATCTACGGAGCAATAATAACCGTTTTGGTGGTGCAATGATTTTATTAGCAGGAGATTTTCGTCAAACATTGCCAGTGATTCCACGATCAACGCCAGCTGATGAACTCAATGCATGTCTAAAGTCCTCCAATTTGTGGAAACATGTCAAAGTACTTCATTTAAGCAAGAATATGCGTGTCGAGTTGCAAAATGACCAATCTGGAAACATATTCTCTAAACAACTCATTGACATTGGTAATGGCAAATTACCTATAGACATGTTGACTGGCTGCATTAACTTTCCTCAAAGTTTTTGTCAGTTAACTCAATCAAAAGATGAACTTATTCAGAAGGTGTTTCCAGATGTTTCTCAAAATTACAGAAACCATGATTGGTTGAGCGAACGAGCTATACTGGCTGCAAAAAACATAGATGTAAATGAATTAAATTTCAAAATTCAAGAACAAATTACAGGCGAATTGAGGATATATAAATCAGTTGATTCGGCTACTAATCAAGATGATGTAGTCAACTATCCACCGGAATTTTTAAACTCGCTGGATTTGCCAGGATTGCCACCTCACAATCTTCAATTAAAGGTCGGATCGGTGGTTATAATGTTGCGAAATATCAACCAACCGCGTCTTTGCAACGGTACACGGTTAGCGATAAAAAAATTACTAAACAATGTGATAGAAGCAACTATACTCAAAGGAAAGTATAAAGGAGAAGATGTTCTCATACCGCGCATCCCAATGATTCCGATTGATGTGCCATTTGAGTTTAAACGACTACAGTTTCCAGTGCGGCTTGCTTTTGCTATGACTATAAACAAGTCCCAGGGGCAATCATTAAGTGTTTGTGGTATTAATCTAGAAAACCCATGTTTCTCACATGGTCAATTGTATGTTGCCTGTTCCCGTGTTGGAAAACCATCAGATTTGTTTATCTATGCGCCAGGTAATCAAACAAAAAACATCGTATACCACAAAGCACTACAATGATAATAATAATAATTATTTATGATTCACATGATTAACAATAAAGCGATTACTTACTTATAAATCCTTATATATGTTTTATTTAATTATTTTTTATTCACAACGCCCTATCACCAGGGTGACGGTTCTGTTCAGTAGAATTTTTTAAAATACGTAGGGACAAAAACTGCCACATTACAAATCTTTTTGACAGGACGAAGTCTGTCGGGTCAGCTAGTAAAGAATAAAAAACAAAACCTTGCTCTTCGAGTTTCTCTGAGCTAGATGTAGAAGTAAACCATGCACTACAGCATGTAAATTTGATCTTTTTGTCATACATTTAATTTTAAACATGAGACTTTACCAACTCAGGAATATCTCGGGTACATGGCTGTAATTTTCTCTTTTAGATTTTGCTTTGTATATTGGCAGGCGTGAGCAAAGGTCTGGTATGTCTGCTAGTTTTGCTTTAAATAAATGTTAAATTACATTATTTTTCTGTCATTGCAGGTGCAGAAAACTGAAGAAAGTGAGGTTAGTCTGCTAATGGATCTCAGTGAACAATAAGCAACTTCAAGCAGCTATTTAAATTCAAAGAATATCTTATCAAGATTTGTTGAAAAAATGTCAACAGAAAACAAATAAAAAGCAGACGAGACATTGGTACGTGCTATATTTGCAAGGTGTTCAATGTAGATAAATATTTTCGACTCTGACATGCAGAAAAGTATCCATTTTTATAACATTTGGTAATCGTATTTGAGAATATTTGTATTTTTGCATCCTCGGTTTCTCAGCAGATGATATTATGTTACTATCAAAAGCAGATAACATATAATATATATATATATATATATATATATATATATATATATATATATATATATATATATACAGTTGCTTAATGCTTCATATCTCAATATCTTTGTAAGAAAATTGAAAATATTCTTTAGATTGTAGTGATATTGTGGTTTTTAATATTTTTTAACCAATTATATTAACAAATTCAATTAATCAATGTTGCTGAAGATTGGTATTAGTTCGATTTTAATAGTATGATTAATCAATAACATCCAAATTAAAAATATTGTTTACCTTCCGACGAGTTAAATTAAATTCCTTGCAACAAGCATTGCAATTAACAGCTGTATTATCTTTCGCCCAAGAACCATCAGGTCTGCTTTTGTTTATTTCTTCCTTCAGATCCGATATTTTCAACTTTGAGTCTTTTAAATGTCCTCCTAATTCTTCTAATGTATGTTCTTGTTCCAAGCATTGATCTTTTAATGTATAGTAGTCTTCTTGTAAACGAGCATATTTCTTAAAAAAATTATTTTTATATTAATTTTGCATCAGTCTAAAATATGAATTAGTTAACTGGAGTTTGTACCTTTGACGATGTCTTACCAGAATATCTCTCACTTGCGATATTTTTCTACAAGCGATTATCGTCTGTGGGTATCAAATATATATTGCAAAGGAGTTAGTAAGGAACAATTTAAAATATTAATACCTGAGCAATTAACTTGAGCTGTCCATTTTCAATTTGTAACTTTGATATCTTCTCTCTGTCTTCTTGCATCGTCGACTGTAGGGATATCCTCCATTCCCTCTCAACTTTTAAATCTCCTTCAATATTAGTCGCTTGTTCTTCAACTTGAGCTGCTTGTAAGTCAACTTCACGTTTTAATTGTTCAGCAGCTACCCGATGAGATTCACTTTCTCGATACCTAGAAAATAATGTTTTAATAGATTTAATTTGATATTAAGGAGCCAAATACAAACGTCTCATTATGTATGTGGTTTTCTATGCTTATCTAGATTTTTGAAACTAAAGTACAGTTGATCTTAGTAGAAAATGTGTCATGTCAGTGACAAATATTCAACTACAAAACCTTATCCTTTTTTTAATTTAATAAACTTGAAATTATTTGAATGTATAGTTTTTAGTAAACAAGCAGATTATATACATTTATACCTCAAGTATTTTTCAAAACCAACTTTATTGATTTGCCAACATACTTAACAAAACTAATTCCACTAATACTATTTTTGCAGTTCCATTTTTTTTATTTTGGGTTATTTTATATATAAATTTGAACTTTGCTTCATCAAAATTGTTTTCCCAACATCTGGTACTTAAACATCTCTCACAACTTCCAAAATGTAATATTTTGACATGATAATGCCATTTAATATATTATGTTAAGAAAATTGATTATACCGGAAATGCCCTATATATTTTAAACTTTTCGTATTTTTAGCTAATTTTCTTCTAAAAATCTTATAATGCTTTTTACCATTTTGAAAGTACTAAGCTTTTAAAGGATTTTTTTCTGAAGCCACTATTCACTTTTTCATAATTAGCGAAATATTTCAAGTTAATTTTCCAAGTCAATCAAGTTAATAAAAGTAATCGCTATAAGGAAGCATCATACAGGGTATATGATACTTATTTTTCCAAATGAAAAAACCTCTCTCTCTCTCTCTCCCTATATATATACATATATATATATATATATATATATATATATATATATATATATATATTTCTTCAATTTCTTATACTTTTTGATATATTGATGAATCTAAATGTTCTTGATTTTAGGTCTCTTCTAATAAAATTTTACTTACAATAATTAATTAAGATTAATATTGATTAATTGATAAGTTTATTCTGGTTACTGAAGGAATTTTTATTAATTTTTGGTTGGTTTGATTTTGAATGACATTGAATTTTTATAGGTTAGATAAGGATAAGTTTTAGTGAATGATGTTTAAAATTGAAAGGTAAATTTATAGATAACATTAAATTTCAATAGGTTAGATCGTTATGAATGTAGTTGAATAATCATTGGCTAGAATATAAATGACAATAAATTTTATAGGTTAGGTCATTATAAGTGAAGTTGAAATTTATAGGTTAGGTGAGGTTAGTTGGTTGTTAATGGCGTTGAATTTTCATAGAATTTGTTTTTTCGAAATCTAAAAGATATGCATAAATCACACTAAGGTTAATTAAATCAGTTTTCTTATTAATGCATTGATCATATTGGGCAATATATGTTGTTTCAAAAAATAAACGTTTTTTGTAGTTTTTTTCGGTTGTCAAAACTTTGGCAGATGCATAATTCATATTGTGTCCATCGTCTATCATGTCTATCACGTAATTCTCAAAATCAAACCAATCAAAAATTAATAAAAATTCCTACAGTCACCAGAATAAACATATCAATTAATCAATATTTCTATCAAAGTCAATTTGAATATTGAATTCCATGAGATTAAAAATTTTTACAAACTTTAATAATATCAAAATCACCGGAAATCTTAATTATTTTGAGTAAAATTTTTTTATTGTTATACGTTTATACATATTTCTTATATTGTATTTGACTATAATTTCAGTCCCAGACGATGAGTACATAAGTATTCCAAGGCTCGTAAAATATATTTAAGTTAGTCCACTTTGGTGTTTCCTTGCCACGTTCCCAATAAAAAACTACTCATAATATAATATAGTTATTCGCTTTTGAAAACATTATTTAGTTTTTCTTTATTATGCATACAATTGAAATTTAAAGGTGAATATAAAAACACTTATTGAACTATATTAGCTATTTACATTTGGGTTACTTAAATAGATTGGTTATAGAATTAGTAGTGACAGTGACACTTACTGTATCTTTTAATATTTTCTTAAATATTGGAAGAAAAGAGGTTTAAAAACACTCTAACATAAACAATGTCAAGTGTTCTTTAAAAAATCTTATCTTTAGCATTTTTATGTATCCAGAAATCTCCTATCAAACGTAAACTACAGATATTAGAAGTGATTTTAATCTAACGCTAACTCCCTTCAAAGATGACAAACTTAGAAGTCTGTAATGATAATTTTATTGCTCTCTTAAGCATTGAACATATTGGACACAACGGGTAGCTACCCCTGACAATGATCTTTTGGAGGAAGGTGAAGTAGGTGAGATTTAGACTGACATAAATTACATTTGTATTTTGCATTTGGCAAGCTTATGGGTATAATTTCTATGAGATTTATACATATTTTTCGCAAAGGTTGAATGAATTAAATAAAAATAAAAGTTAACTAAAGAAAGCTTAGGTTTCAAAGAAAAATAATGGCAAACCTAAACTACAAAATGAATGTAAAAAATAGTGAAAAAAATAATAAAATATGGGAAGAAATAAAATCCACATCTTGAAGAAAATTACTTTTATTTCAACACTTTTAAGCAAAAAAATCAATATTTGCATTATACAAAGTTTTATTTCGCATTAAATATAATGCAGATCCTAGGAACGTTACAAGAATATAATATCCATACCAATCTACGATATTTTTTGTAATAATATAACTTAAATGCTACTAGCTGCTTGTAGTGAAGGTTTGCCAACGTTTTTTTACATGTTAACATGAATAACAGTAACCTACTTATATAATATACTCAAGTGAAAATAACTATTACTACAATCCAAGCATTATTTCTAATATTTATTCACTCAGTTATTAAATAATATCACACATTGAAAAATTAATACGAATTTATGAATCTTTTCAAACATTACTTAGTATTAACATAATCATTTAAGGGAAAAAGTCTTTTCAGCAAATATTATATTATCAATTTCAAGTGAATTAAAAAAGCAAAAGGTAGATTACAATGAAATGTATGATTGATTAACAGTTATGACATATACTTTTTTTCTGCATGTCTTCCTATCTTTTGTTTAACCTTTTATTCCTCCCCATTTTATCCCCTTTGACTCAGCTGCTTCTTTCAGATTTTCAATCCATGTTCTTCTTGGTCTTCCTTTATAATTTTTACTTGCTATTTTGGATTAGAATGTTCTTTTTGGTATTCTGTTTTTGACCATACAGTGAAAGGACACCTCAATGGTGTTTCATATATTTTATCTCTAAGTGGTTTCAATTTTAGTTTTTGTTTAATCGCTTATTCAATAATTTTCTTCTTTATTTTCTTCTAATCTCTTTTCCATTGCATTTATATTTATTTATTCATATTCCTAGTTATTCAGCATAATAGTTTATTTTTTCACAATTGTGATTCTTACATTGCATTAAAGTTTTCCTAGTTTTTTCATTATATCCTACTCCAGTCTGCCATTATTTTCTTTTATTTCACCTAGATATTTCTACTTGTTCGATTTGTTTTCACTTTATTCGAATATTTTATCTATTATCTTTTCTTGCTATTATAATGCTCTCACTGAAAGTAATATAGCTGAAACTGAGTATTTTTTTAATTTTTTAGTCAAGCTGCAAATAAGCTTTTAAGAAATTTACAAAATTAGGACACTTGTGTCTTGTTATCAAATTACGGGAGTTTTTTAGACATTAATATCCGCTGTTGCGTTCAAGTTTATCAAACATGAGTAGGTTGCAAAGTGGCAGCTGAAAGATATAAGGACAAACTTGAGAACATCATATGCGCGAGTCGTTTAGTGATTGGGCTTTGGAGTAGTTTGAAACTGATTCAATATTGTACCGCAAAATTATGTTTATTTTTGGGTAAATGGCTAAAGAAAAAGCACTGTTTAGTGTAATTTATATCCTTATTCCTTCAAAAATGAAATCACTGCTCGCTATATGGATAATAGCGATTGGTACTGCACCATGATCAACTATTTTGTAGAATACGGCGAATTCAATCATTAAAATTTGACGATAAGTTGATTTTGAATAACTGATTTATCAATTGATCTTCAAGGTCGCCCGATTTTTTTATTCGATTATTTCCAGTGGGGCTACGTGAACTTACTGATTTATTTTCAGAAACCAGTAATAATTGATGCCTTGAAGACAAACATTGTTCGTGACATACAAAGTTCTATTGAAGTTAAAAATACATATTACCACACCAAATCGCGCAAAATTATATACCGATTATATAAAACTTCCAAGACCTTTTCCATAAAAATTATGAAAAATAAAGATAAATGAAGGAACCACAACTACGCTTACATAAGCGAATCGTTAAGAAAACTAATTTTATAAATTATCACTTTAATAGAATATTAAATATCAGAACAACATATTTTATCGCATAAATGGATCACTCAGTCGCTTGTTACCTTTCTTTTGCTATCAGTCTCATTAATATTTTCTCTCACTATAATAAAAAAATCGCTGAAGATTAATCAAAATTTAAAAACTGACCAGTCAGAATACTGAATAATGAAGATAGTGTGAATGTTGTAAATATTTTATTTTCAACCGCTGTATCCATAATTTGAATAATTTATCCATCACCTACCTTCTATATTTGAGATTAATCGAGTCATATCGTTTAAAATGGAAATTTTGAGACAAATAATAAAAAAAAACAAAATTCAATAGAATCAGAAAGGAATACATGATGGATATAACAGGACAAACCCCAATAATCAATAAAATACAGAAGAAATTGTTAAATTGGTATAGACATAAAGAATATGCCAATGAAGAATGACCAGGAAAATAAATGGCGGTAGATAAACCAAGGAAATAGTAAAGAGTAAGATCAAGAAGACAATGGATTGATCAGGTTGTCAAAGACGAAAAAGCATGGAAAAACAGTCGGAAGAGAAGAGGCATGAGGATAAAACAAAATGAAGTATTAGGTAAGGAAACATACGAAAGACAATATTTGTGAAAAGGTTTTTTGCCAACCTGTCAAAATTCACAGTACTTAACAAATGTTTCTGCGTTCGATAGTTATTTACTCTTCTAATGGAAAAAGATTAAGTTAATTCTGAGTATAAATCGTTTATTGCAATATGAATTTAAGTAGCTTAAGCCGATCATTTTGGATTTTCAAAGAAAAACAAGTAACAAACAACTACCCACAACAGTAATATTTTTATGGAACCCATTGGGAATAGTTATCAGGTTATGTCAAATATAAATAATCTTACATTATAAAATATCAAATAGTGATATAAAAGACGGAAGTACAAGTATGAAAACCACTGTAGTTAGAATATTTTGAATCTTAAGCAACCTTCTGAGAAAACTGTTGAAGGATGGTGGATTGTTTATTTAAACTCATTTGAAGTCCCAATTTTGATATTTGTCAACGTTTCATGATTATTCATCAGGTTAAAAGAACTAAAAATAGGTAGAAAATAAATCAAAAAGGTACCTACTTATTTTCAAGAGATTGTATTGTTTCTGTCATAGATTGCGCTTTAGCTTCTAGCTTGGTAATAAACTCGATTTTATGCCTTAGAGAAGCCTCGCTATCCTGAAATAAGTCACATCTACATATTCATTTGCTATCTCCAATATAAATATGTTATGCCCAAAACATATAAGTTGTTTAGATTATTTATATAGCAATGCATGAAACGTAAGTACAAATAATAGAAATATTTCAAAAAACAATTAAATTACTGTTTGGTTGAAATTTGTATAAAATTTATGAATAGTAGTGAAAAAGTAAATAATAATCTAAAGTCAATAATAAAAATATACAATGACTGGTTTAAATGACTAGGGGCTGACACACAAAAATATATTTCAAATATTTTATACATGAGAATGTGATAAATAATTTATTTTTAAGAAAATAGTATAGATTTTATATAATCACAAGTTACACAAGAAAGAAGGTGCGAATTTATATAGCCAATGTGTATTGAATTATAAAGCACAAATATTCCTACACTTAAACTTGCATGTCATCACCTAGCAAAAATATTTAAACAATTCATTACAATAAAACTCAATAATAAGTTCATACAGTCATTTGTAGCAACTAAAACTTTATAAAAATCAATTTTATGAATTTTTAGCTGATTAGAATTTGAACTCGAAAAGCTTTTTTAAATTATTCCTTTTGTTCAGGAGAATTTAATTCCAAATCAAGTTTAATAAAAGATTCTGTTGAATCAGAAGGAACGGGTTGTTTCAGTTCCATATATTTGCTTTCGTTTTCCATATTACTACTAGAAGGTTCTTCTACTGATTCACATTTTTTATTTTCTTTTGTCATACATTTAGAAAGAGATTGCTTTCTATCATGTTTTTTATCGATATGTCTTTTATCATCTTTTAAAAGATGGTTATATTTTTCTAAGTTGTTGAGAATCTTTCCAATTTGTCCGGCTTTCGCTTGTAGCCGACTCACCATCTCACCTTTCTGAGTTAGTTCCATTTCACACTCCTATAATCAATCAAGTTGTTGCACAAACTTTAACACAAAAAAGCAACAAAAACTATGTCTATGCATGCAATTGTATCAGGCAAAAATAATATATTTACAATTACTATGAACTGTATTTAGATAGTTGTTAAATATTCTCTACGAGAGCTATTGTTTTTATATCACTAGGTGACCCCGCGGGCGAGTAAGATCGCTCTCAAAATTTTTTATTTCACCTTAAATATAAATCATATCCGAACAGTGCAATTGGAGAAAATGTTAAGTTTTGTTTTGTTTATATGTATTCAAGTATGTAGATATTAGGATATCATATACATCGCAACCCAAAAGAACTATTGTGTCCCCCTTTCTTGCTGCTGTTCTAGGGAGCCCAGTGTTTATAGCTGATCTATTAATCCCACTTCTCTTAAGTTTTATTTTTAACAAGGGCGTGTTTCTAAAAGACTTAAGCTCTAAGGAAGTAGTTTGTAGCAATTTCAGGGACAACTATATGCCTTCAAAATATTCACGTTTGTAAAACAGAAAAAAAAAACATTTCAACCTTGACGATTGTAAATTAAACCTCTCAAACAAACAGTGACATGACATTTATGAGACAGAACTTAAGCTCCTCCAGTACCTCTAGTGGCAAATTGTAAAATGGTAACCCACATTACATTATGGGAAATACCCTTAATTAATTAAAAAAAAAAGTGACAAGGTCACTAGGAGTGTCTAATTTCTGTAGGTGAAGCTAATAGTTAGTATGTATAAATAAATATTCTATTCATTAACGCTCGCATAGCTTCTGGTTCTTTGCTGCCGTTAATATTCAATCTCGTGCATCTAACAAGCTCGATAATAATTATTCCACACCCTGCGAGATTTTTCTGACAATAACAGTCCAAACACCTTTTTCTCAAGCCCCATTCTCCAAAACAGTCAAATTATTTTTTAACTGAACAAACATAAATATTAAAAAAAAAAAAGATGTTTAGATACTATGTCACGATAGTTACCTGAAGTTTCTTGTACATTTCTAGGTTAATCAATTTTATGTCGTCCAACTGTCTACGTAAAGAAATTATTGTATCTTGTTTTTCATGGATATCTTTTTCCAGTAATTTCATAGCTACTTCCATTTCTGCTTTCATACACATCTGCAAAATACATACATACAAATAGCAAGTTCAGTTTGAAGGATACTATAGAACTTTACACTATGTCAAGACAAAAGATTACCACATTATCACATAAAAAAAGGAAGAAACCATCAAAAATTAGAATAGAGATAGTGTGTAAGAGTACCATGTGTGTTGAAGCAGAGTAGTTTCAAATGTGAACAAGTGAATGATCATTTAGCAAACATGAAGTACTTAGTATCTTGAAGTGATATTTCTCTGTAAGACGGTTCAAAACTAAATAGGCAACTAAACCTCAGATAAATTTCTTATTACAACTGGAGTATCCCAAGATAGTATTTTGCGAACATTGCACTACTTTTATATAGCTGACCTACCAGTGCCTGCAGAGACAACTATTGGAACATCCGTCAATAATAATACTAGTAATCTATGGGAATCCAAAAACCCTTCAAACATCCAACCAACAAGACCAAATCCAACTATGGTTAAAGAAAAGGAGATAATATAAATGCTAGTAAGTCTCAATGTGTGGGTTATATACTAACAAGGGAATAGTGTCCACCAATCAAACTGAACAATATGGAACTACATAGAACAGGAAGTACAAAAAACTTCGGCCTACATTTAGCTCCCAGACTTGCGTGGATGAAAACGAAAACAAATTGATCTAAAAGTTAAGGAGATAAATTAGCTGATAGGAGAAGATCTAACTTAACCTTTGCAAACAAGATCTTACTATATAAAATTAACATCAAACCAATATGGCTATAATACAACTAAACTAGTCGAAAATTCGTCGTATGCTCACCAACGCTTATTTGGTATATGTGCTACGCTCAAAGACTGAAAAGGCCAATGGTCTTTTAAAAAAGCCACAACGCGTTTTCTGCGCCTTGCGTTTGCCAGAACGCGTTATGGCTGTTCTAATATAGCCAGAACCCGAATGAAATTATTTTAGATTTAGAAGACGTCAGCTCACGTAATATAATGCTACTTATTAATAACTATTGGCTATATGGATATGAAACATATATAAAAACGTTGTCATTAAACATTTATTCAAATAATGAGTGTTGTACTACTTTGTTACCAAATGATTATTAATAAGCAGCATTATATTACATGAGCTGACGTCTTCTAAATCTAAAATAATTTTATTAGGGTTCTGGCCATATCAGAACAGCCACAACGCGGTTTTGGCAAACGCAAGGCACACAGAACGCGTTGTGGCTGTTTTATACGGCTACTGGCCGTTTTCGGTCTTTGAGCATATATAACATATATACTATTTGTGAGAAATGTCCTCAAAATTCGAAGTACCCAATTCTACAAACGATTGGAAGTTAGGAAGAATCTATCAGTGGACGCAAACTTAAAATGCTAATGCAGATTATTTCATGAAATATTGTAACTCTGATTTCTGGTTGTACTAAATAAAAAATTGCAAATATAGACTGACATGAATATGTAATACTGAAAAAATAACACAAAACCTCACTTTCAGCACTACAAACAGACATAAACATATAATTTTAAACCAAGATCCTTATTACCTTTAATGTCAGGTAAAATAGGAAGAACAAATGGAAATACATGTACGTGAGAAAAACAACTCTTAATTCACTATTTCCAACAATGATGATAAATTGAATAAAGGGAAATATAATGAATTGAGTAGAGTACTACTGATTATGTTTCAATTAACGTTAGGGATCAATTAACTTTCCAGAAGTGAATAAACGTAATGTGAGCAGAAAAGTGATCCTATTGATAAATAATTTGAATCAGTTCCACTTATTCTAATTAACTGAAGCATTTGCAATCAGATAATAATTATTTATTATTGTAGTATTTTTATACTTACTTGCATTTCTAGTTCATGATCAGCCTCTTGTCTGAGTTTTCTTTCTTCTTCTAATCTCTGTTTCAATTCTTCCACTTCGCTACCGACCAGTTTATTTGCTTCTTTTTGTTCCTTTTCCTCTACTTTTGTTATTTGAACTCCACTTGCTCCAATTGTATATCCTTCAGATTCTATACCTAAATCTTGTCTTAGCTGTATATTTTCCTCATACAAGGCTAAAAGATTGTTTTTAGCTATAGCCAAATCTTCTTTCATTAGTGCATTTGTTGTGGTAAGAGATTCGACTTTCACTTGTAGATTTGCTACGGTTGCACTAAATTAAAAAAATAAACATAAACACTATTTTAAACAGATAGTTTAACATAATACAGAATAAATAATACTAACTTTTTGTGTTTTAGTTGTGGATATTGAAAAAGTCTTGCAAACTTAATGATGTGAAGAAATCAATGGATTATATACTGGACATTTTTTTCTTAAACGCAAATTACAGATACTGAATGTGATTTTATATGCTCATGTATATTTATCCAGAAGTTTGGTCTAAACAAGCTAGCGCCCATGGAATGTGACACTGATAAATTAGTTTTCTAAGCATACTACAAATAAAGCTCTACCCACAAACTTTGTACAATTCATAAGTCTGTAGTGCTAAATCATTTATTATTCGTTAAAAATTGACAGTTGACATATCGTCGAAAGGCCCTAGTTCCCTTAGAAAAAACTTTTATATAAAAGTAAATTAGTCTAGTCTAGTATCTGTAGCTTCTGTTTAGAAGAAGAACGCCTTGTATAAGAATTAGAGCTTGAAGAAAAGGATGAAATGGAAGGAGAGAAACATCAAGAGAGTAAAAAAGAATATTAGTAGAATTTAATATCCTTTTTTCGATATCAATGCTTTCTGAAAAATGATATAAATTTATAGTTAAAAAAATCAAAAGTCAATACCTACTTTAAATGCCTGTTGAGTTCTTCTATATAATTCTTTTGATCCAAAACTGTGATCATTGCATCACCTTGTTCTTCATTACTGGAATCTGTTGAAACATGACTAGAAGATCTGAGATATAATGAAAAATCGATGACCCCTTGAGGACAATCCAAGTCCTCTTCCTAAAAAGAGATTCAAAGCATGTTTTAGATGAAAAAAAAACTTTTAAATTGAAAAAGAAATTGTTATATTTTGGTACATGATTTAGAGATTACACCTAAAAATAATAATTAACTCATAGCGAAATAGGACATCTTTTACCAAATGTCTATTTCTTATCTGTAGGTATTACTAGATATCAAAGATAATATTAAAGACTTAGTGATAAACATAGAGTCAAAAACAGACAAATGACTTATATTAATAAGTTTAGAAGCTAGTGATATGTTGATACATTTGAGCTGTACACTGGAAGAAAATGAAATATTCCAGAATAGAAAAAAAAATTAGATTCTCAAGTTTACTCAAAATTCTGACATTAATATAATAATAGACAGTTTACTGAACTGACGCAAGGTCAAGTTAATTCTTTATATTTCATTTAGATAGGTTATCCAGCATAAATAGAAATCAAGCTGGCAGATATGATGCAAACAATTTCATATTGGTGGTGCATTGGTGATTTTGGTTCTTGATTCATATCAATGTGCTGCATATAAACATTACTAAAACAATAATGCCTCAATATTTCATTAAATATTTTTATATGCATTGTTTCATTTGAAAATATATACTTTTTTTGGTCTTAGTAATAAATACTGTTAAGTTTATTATTATAATAAATTATTATTGACCTGCATTACATTCGAGTAAGTGCTTTTAAGGACCAAATGCATAGTATGTTGAACAAAGACACCTCATTCGAAGTGGTAATTAATGAAAGCCAATCATGAGTCAACGAAAATCTTCCTCAAGCTGGAAATGTATCTCTCTGATACACAGGCGGGTCGAAGCTAGCGCAAGAAGCTGGACTGGGTATTTCTGGACCATTAGGAACATCACTCATCATTTTTCAGGTAGAGTTGCTACCAATAATCAAATGTACTATGGAGTGTTTGCATACATTCTCTCAGATAAACAAGCGGTCTTGAAAAACCTGAAAGCTATTGAGTGCACATCCAAACTAGTGCGGGATATTAAACAAACTCTAAAAGCCCTACCTAACAAAAACAAAGTAACCCTAATAAGGCATCCAGGCCACCTGGATATACCAGGAAATGAGGAAGCAGATAGTCTTGCCAAACAAGGGGCAACGACTCCATAACTTGGACCAGAGCCCTACCAGAAACATCACGAGATGCCACATTAATAATGAACTGAACGAATGGCTAAAGAATCACACGAAATTTTTTTGGAGAAACACTCCAGGTCTAAGACAATCCAAGAGATGCATAACCATATCATTATACATATTAAGAAGTCTGAAAAACTTCTCATGATGACCAGAAACGACATGAAACTGGTGGTCGGTCTTCTGACATTTCACTGCTCTGTCAGATACCACCTTGAGACGATTGGCATGGCAGAGAACGACAACTGCAGATTTTGATAGTAAGCCATGGAAATATCTACTCTGCGAATGTCCTACCCATTTCACTAAAAGTCTTTAGTACCCTGAAAAATAGGCTTCTTTGGAAGGAGTCCATATGTTTTGGAAGAAGAACAATAATATGTAGAGTATTGTACAAAATATCTTCTAGATATAGGTGCAGAGAGAGCTGTAAAGCCAAAACGACTCCCCAAAACAATCTAAAAGTGCTTTCAAAATATTTTTTCATTTCATCATAATTTTATATTAATGTTAATATATATATATATATATATATATATATATATATATATATATATATATATGCGGCTTAAGGCACAATTTCAGTAAAAAAGATACAAAAATTTGTGTACATATACTTATTTAACCCATTCGCTACAGAGCGGCATAGTGAATAACTTGCCGCAAGCGGCTTTTATTTTATTAATAAAAAATTATTTCTTCAATTTTGATATTTCATTATTTGCTAAAGTTAAACCAATAGTAACATGATTTTAGGGTTTTTTATGTTTAGCATACATGTGTGCCAGCAGCATCTGGCACAAACTTTGTTGTCCAGTGCACACTGGCACGCGCCTGTGGCATAAACATTTTTTTTGTTCAACTTAAATATTTATTCTCGATGAAACGGAAAAAAAGCAAAAACTTAGAATGAATGGAGTTATAAATATAATAAAACAAAAAAAATAAAATTCCAAGCGAAACAAATAAGAGCAAAAAATATTTATGTACCTTTTACGCGGCATGAAAAACAGGAAAACACTTAACACAAAGACCAACCTCTCCAGGATATTTAGTACAGTGACATATGGTCATTGACGTTTTTAACACTGGGAAAAAACCCGACATTTAAATTTTGTGTTCTACCTCTCTGACTCTGGGGGTTTCCGTGTGTTATTGTGCGCAATCCTTTCAATATTGCAATTCTAGTCATATAAGGACATTTTTCGACCAAAATACTTCAACTCCGCCTGTAGTGGTGATGGGTGGATTGAGTAGCTCATCATTGCTGCTGCCGGATAAAGGAGGAGGATTGTAGCGGTAGGCTAGCTTCCTACCCTACGTAAAAATACATAACTTGCTAAAAACCCCAATAGTCAGCCTTGGAACCAGGATAAATCTGAAGAAATAGGTTGCAACAATTCGTTTCTTTCCGAAAATTGGAAAGAATGATAAGTATAGAAAAACCAAACAACAGAAAAACTATCGAAAGTACCTTCACCATCATCATCAGAGGTTTCCTTGAATCCTGAATAATGGGGTCAAAATTATCATCGTCCGACGATAAGTTATATTCTAAATCTGAGTCCGATAATTTCAACATTGTCAATAATTCCTCATCCAAATTGTACCCACTAACAAAATCAACAAAAAAATTTTCTGATGTATCTGGTCTTCACAACATGCTACGAACTAAAATATAGTTTGAAAAAACTAAAAAACACGTGCCTTAAAAGAGAGTATACATCCCGTATAAAATATTTTTCAATGTCGAAACGCTGCAACGCCATAAGCATATTTTTCCTATAGCCCATTTGATCACATTTACACCCCTGCATTTTTGTTCATTGATACAACCTTCATATAATGGCTCCGCTGATCATATACCTACATCTCGTCGAAACTTGTATCGAGCTATAACGATGTAGTTGGTATGGTTATCTTAGTGCTTAATTTCTAATACGTAGTTCCGAGGTCCAAAGGAGAATTACAAACAAACTCACATACCCACATATAGGTGAAGCTAATAAAAGTGTGTTAATGCAACACCTCAGCTTGGCCATTTTTGTACAAGTGTACCCACGGCACGCATGTAATGTGTGCTAAGCGCACTGAAAGGGTTAATAGCATAAACTATTATAAAATCTGTGCTAAGAAGCCATAACTTAATATATCGAGTTTGACTAACTTTACAGTAGAGCGATTTTAACATTAAATATCTCTGTTAAATCTCAAGATCAAAGAACAATTTGTAGCTAATACTATTTCGAAAGGTTAAATACTGAATATTGGGAGTTATAAAGTATGAAAGTGAAACATGGCACAATATTGGAGTTATGTAAGATTATTGAACATAACAGGTTTTGCCACCTTTGCTCTGCCATGTTTTTTTAACTAGTGCTAATGATAACACTTCAACCAAAAAAAGAATAAAACTTGTGATTTTTGAAAATATCTACATTTTTAAGTTTGATATCAATATAATTGTAACAAAAATATCATCTCAATCAATACACTTTGTTTATAGTCAAAATAAGTAGTTACAACAAAAAGTGAAACCGAACAGGATTTCTTGGTATACAAAACAAAAAAAAGCTACTGAATTAGGAGTTTGCTTGAGTTTCAATCTCTGAGTCATCCTGAGCATTGCTTAGCTCATCAAACTCCAACGCCTTTGAGGTTGTTGGCAGCTTTTTGTAAAAAATATGGAACTTCTTATCTATTAAGGTTAATAACGATAGCAGAACCTTCCTTTTCAAAGGATTTACTCCAAGACTACTGACAAATGAGAAAGCAAAGATTTTTTGCACAGATCTTCCGACCTTTTCTGTCACGAATAAGATTCAGGGTTCAAAATGAAGTAAATGGATTCAGATCTTAACCATTTTATTTTTAGCCATTCGACTGGATTTTTTTCCGTATCGTGATTATGGTGCACCAAAATATTATTCTTAGCTAAAAGAGATGAAAACACTTTGAAATCTGTTAGGTCCATCTCGATCACATTAAACCTTTTTTTACCAGGGACAACTCTTACAAACTGACACCAATCACGAGGAACCATAATCCTAAAATTTTTTTCATCATCATTCGACGATCCTGATGATCCAAGTCTTTTTTTGCTCGTTCAATGCGAGCATGACCACTGTCGCGTTCAAGGCGGGTGTGCCCTGGTATAAGAAACTTTTGATTAATAAAATTGAGATTGATTTTTTGCCAAAGCATACATAAACATAACTTCCATATTGATATTCCTATTCTGGCCACCACATGTGTCTGAGTATGTAATTATGTGCTCTACGTTTGCTGGTAACTGTAGAAGCTTTTTAACATACAAGATGCAATCTGATCTGATCCTCTTTCTCCTTGAAGACCGCTCACAAACAGCAGCCTGATGAATCTTTCTCTTGTGAACAATCACGAATAGTTAAGTTGTACATAGTTAACAGTCTTTTGTAATACGCAATGTAAGTTGTGAAGTATGGCATGGGCAGAATTTGTTGTAAAAAAACCAAAACTCTTTGGTATTCAGTGTTTTTTGCGTGTTCTTTGTCTTCGCGTTTACGATCATAATCCTCTTGTTCCTCTAGAACGTGAACATTATGGCTGGCATTGATTACATCACGGTCAGCTGTACTAGTAGCATATCTTTTAAATACATTAAATTCATAGCAAGTTTTGCAGGTGTCAATAAATGGTTCTTTGAACTTATAGCCTTTTGTGTTAAAATTTTTCTAAATGTGTAAGTACTCTGTGTACATTATTTTGATACTTGAATGACTAGGCAAAAATATCTTTTCTGATGAGTTATCTCGTCTAGCTTAATGACTTTCATGTCTTGGGTACTTGTCTATGAACTGATGAATACAATATATCTCTTCATCAGACGTTTTGTTAGCTGGTGTTTGTTTGCCCCTCATATCAACATCAATAACACCATAGTGAGAAGCTCTTTTCTTTCCATTAATATGTCCAATTTCCCTCTGCTTACTCCATACGCACCCATGAACATTAGTTTACAAACATTAATTGTTTTATTCTCAACAATAATATTATACGAACAGTCACCAGCCTGTCGTGAGTTAAGAGCACTTTTACCTCTTCCTTTTGCACTATACTTTGTACCAGAAATTTCCATTCTTTCACACAAAGTTTGGTCCCTTACTTTACTTGGCAGGGAATACACGTTTTTAAATATTTCATGTTGTACTTCAGCTGTTACAATCTCCAAAAATTGTTTCTTCTAACAACGTTTGACAGTAGGTTTGAACACAATGGGACCGTGAACTTCACCTTTTCTACTTTTGTAAGCCATACTGTGATCTTTTTTATTTTTTTCTTGCTCGCGCACTCTAACCCCTTTCATTCTTTTGGGTTTAGAAGGAGCCGATTTAGTTTTTGTGGTTTTACGTACTTTCTTTTTGCTACTTTGATGCTGATCTGCATCTTGTAATTGAGATAAGTTCAAAAATAAGTTGCTGTCGGAAATCATTAGTTTACTGCTAGCTATATGAAATTCGTTATCAATCACAACTTCATCTGAAAAATAAATATAACAATAGTAAAAGTTGTAATTTTTTGCATAAATGATACACAACCTTCAGTATCATTTTCCGATCGTGTCGTTACCTGCTTTTGTACGAGATGATAAAATAGCTTTCTTTTCCTAGAATGGTTTTCAAGCTTTGGAGTCCATGGTGGGTCTGCAACTGAGTCATCGAAATTGTCCTACAATGATACAATGTTAGTTTTGATTAACTTTTTTATTAGCTTTAACGAAATTCAGTCTATATTACACTATTGAAACTACAGATTATGAAATTATAATATTTACCTGGGGTTCACATGTTACGGTTAGACTACTAGTTGAAGGTTTACACATCAATGAATCATCAGGAATAGATGCTATACCAGGAGCGGAAATTTGTTCATTAAATGAACAGTCATTATTAGTAACTGTAACTTCACGTTCAATGGAATCACGTAAATCACACTGTAGGAGATTATCTACATATGTTCCAAAATGTCCAAACAGTTCACTTTGAGTGTTATATATTTTATTACACTTAGTACAAGGATAATGCATTTAGGTACATAAAACACACTTTGTTTTCAACTAAAAGACACAACTGCAAATAATATTACACACACCTAACCTCAAAAAACCTCAATATTGCAGGTTGGCAACACACGATAAGACAATATATCACAGTTTGCCTAGTGGCGTTACTCTAGTTTATTTATCTTATAGAATAGAGGATATTTTTAAAAAAGGCATAACATGATATATCAACATATAAAGTTATTCTTTCTTTAAGTGGAAAAATTAGATATGTTGACATTTCAAATGTTGACATCTTAAAAATTTGTTATTCTGAACTATTTTGTCAGAGGCGTGCCTAGGTATGTCTACTTATCAAGTTATTACCTCGTCTGTAATGTGAACTTTGGACATATCAAGTTTGGGCATATATGGAATATAGAATATATTCGCCATTATACGGAATTTGACTTATCAAGTAATACCATCTTGTAGATCTCGCGAAGACGGACACACACATCGACATATCAAGTTACGGTTTCTTATCACAGAAATAATATCTAAAATTTCACGCCAATAAAAAAATTCAAATTTGTCACTACTTGTAACAGATCTCAAATAAGTGGTTAGGGTTTATATCCCACCAGATGGTACCAATTTAGTCAGAAAAAAGTATGTGGTACAGTCTTATATTCTTCTCAAATCTCAAATAAGTGGTTAGGGTTTATATCCCACCAGATGGTACCAATTTAGTCAGAAAAAAGTATGTGGTACAGTTTTATATTCTTCTACTCAAAATTGAAAAATATCAACTACTCGAATATTGTAAGGATAGAAGCTTAGTATAACCACTAATCTCCCTTTAAATATGAAACAGCTAAAAAAAAAGAATTTCCTTAGAATTTTTTTAGTTACAAGCACATTACTGTTCGGATGGAATATTGGAAAAATGAACTAACCAACTTTAATTTTCAAACAAATACCTTACCTTAACACACAGATTACAGTCGATTACATTTAAACCAACTAGAAGTCCAATAATAATAATAGCTTCATCACTTAACATTAAAGCATCAGGTTCAAAATATTCCGCTAACGCCTCATCTTTATGATCTACTAGAACTTTTAAATAGTCTGCTAACTTTTTCTGCATCAATGCTAGTCTCAACCAAGCTCTTGCTCGACCCATATGTGTTCTAAAAGAAAATAGATTGGTGGAATGATTTTTAAAGGATTAAATGAAGCCAATAATATACCTACTGGAAAATCTATAAAAATGACAACGAAGAATTATGAATGGCCAAATATGATTTAAAAAAAATTCAATGTAACCCAAGAACTATTGTTTTTTCTAATGCATTTGTTATTTTAGGCCCTTTCTGACAATATCTTCAAGCAGTGAGCCATAAGGCAGGAAGTGCATTATACAACTGCTGCAAAATGGTCGCAGGAACATAGGACTTAGAACCCAAAATGATGAATCTGGGAAAACAACCTTAGATAAATTGCAAAGGGCGGCCTACCTTACGATAACAAGCGCGACACGGTCATGTCCAACAGCAGCACTAATGTCATTTTAGACCTGACTAAACCAGGCCGGCGACCTGACTGAGTACATCAGCATTGTAAATATATTCATCAGATAGCAGAGCAGCCCTACAAGCAGTTGACTCTGCTACGTAATCCATAAACAAAAACTATGGTACTTACATTAAAGCTTTTTAAAGCTAGAGAAGATAAGCTGAATAACAGATAGTGAGGTAGATTTACAACCTTACGCCCTAGCTCATTTAATCTAATATAACTTATTAATTGTTCTGAATAGAATCAAAATTTGTAAAAATACATTTCATGGATAACTCCAAACAGAAGAAGCCTAGAAAAATGTATTTGCAAGACCAAAAGTTATAATTATTAAATAAAAATTATTACAGTAGTTTTATTTCAACACATTATGGTTTTCACTATATGTTGCAGTATTTTTTATGGAGAAGGTTATAGTTTAGTTAAGTGTTAATTTGTTACTGTATTTTTATATCAAGCAAAAACAAACCTAATCTGTTAAATGAAAACAAATATAAGAAAAACTTATTCACCCTGCTATTTATAGGATCACTTTGCATCTATATTGATAAAGCAAAAGATGTATATAACACAGGAATAAAATATTTTTTGATATAATCGAAAAACGAGAAGAGAATTAAATAAAAATAAATTTTCGAGGGTGACTCTTTTTTTAAAAAAAATTATAATTTAGTAGTCAAACTCAACTGCACAACTAGCAAAAGATTTTAAACCCATTAGTAGTAGATGTTCCTGTCCAATACAAACAAGCATGAACTCTGAATATAATGTACAACAAAGCAAATACAAAAAGAAAATTTGAAAGAAATGAACCAATATTAACAAGGTATAGTTTTTAGCTTCATAAATATAGCAACTATATTACATATCACATGATGCGGCGGTTTGTAGCAAAAAATCTTTATTATCCTAAACAATAGTTGAACGCTTTAGATTATTAAGATATAAAATAAAATTGTAACAGTAGTCACAAAAATCGTACAATCACAATTACTAGTGTTTCTCTGCCTGAATAAGAAACAGATTATTTCCTGTACTATTAGGAATAAGAATATAGCGAAAAACATTTTTCGTTTAATGGCTTTTCTTATATTTGAGAGAGATAGAAAACAAACTTAGAACAAAAACTATAAATATCAAATACATGGAACTCTTTTTACATGAAAAAATTCAAAGAAGAAGTAGACCAAACATACATCATGGCTGAAATGGAAGAAACAAAAAATACAAATTTGGAAGACTCAGCTTTGAATTCAAAGAAACAATACGGATAATTAAAATCAATAAAGCGAGCGGAGCAGATAAGATAGATCCAGAAATGGTCAAATATCCGGGAGAAGAAACAAGACATGGATATGGGAGACAATGAAAGGAGCTTGTAGAGCAGAAACAATACCACAAGAATGGAAGGAGAATTTTCTAGTTAAAATCCACAAAAAGGAGAACGAACAAAATGAGAGAACTACAGACCAATATGTTTAACTTCAGTGTTCTATAAGATATACACTATGATAATAGAAAGAAGACTAAAAGAAGTAAATAAGAAAATAAGAAAAAGCAGAATACTGAAAAGGAAGACAAGAATAATAGATATTTTCATACTAAGAAATATAACAGTAGGACGTTACAAAAAAAAGAAACAGTACTTAACGTTCATAGACTTAAGAGCAGCATTCGACTCAATCCAAAGAAACATCATGTGGAAAATATGAAATAAATTAGAAATACCTAAAAAATAATAACTATTACAATTATTATGGCAGAAAATCACAGAAAGATGGAAGTACTCACAAAAATTTGGATAAAAGAGATAGAGTTAGTAATTGGAAATTAACATAGAAGAATACAAAAAAATTATAATGAACGAGAAAATAGAAAATTGAGCGTATACAATAATAATAATTCCATCCAATAATAGTTCCATCACTGACATATAGAAGTGAAACGTGGATAACCAACAATAAAATAGTGAGGTAAATGCAATCGAGATAAAGTATCTACGAAAAATAGAAGGAAAAACTAGGATGGATAATATAAATATAGAATTATAAGAAACAACTTACAACAAGAAAAAATAAATGAGTGAATCTTAAACTGGTTTGGATAATGAACAAAATAGAACAAGAGATTAACAAAACGAATATGGAAAGCATGAACTATATGAAAAAAAAAACATGGAACAAGCAAATAGCATATCTAGGAAAATAAAGATAGCAGAAAATAAATGAAATTATGATACTGGCACAGAACAGAAAAAGATAGAGAAATGGGTAAATTGATAATAAATACATTTCAGACGCCTTAGAGAGGACAAAAGGAAAAATCAGAAAAAGAGAGAGATAGTAGTAATACTTAGTAGATAGGGCGTAAAAACACTATTATACGAATTACTAGAATATATAAACAAAGAAAATTATTGGGGTTTCAAAATCAGTGTTTTACCTAACTGTTGGTAAATCTCTAACACTGGCTGTAATATCTTGTGCTTCTGGGGCATATTTCTCAACCATTTGTAAAATGTCCCATAACTCCTTTTTAGGACCCAGTAAGCCCTGAAAATAAAAAAAAATGATAAAAACATTGGTGATTATATTTGAATAATTCGAACAGTCATTATTTGAATAAACAATGATTGTTAAAATATTGTACTCACCTTCTTGGGTCTCAGTCCATGACGCAGTACATGTTCTAAAACAATAAAGAAATGTTGTAGGGGCATATGATCTGAATCCAACATTCTTCCATATCTAAGAGACTGTTCTATTAGTTCTTTAACAACTAATTTACTTATGTTCACTAAGTTACTTCTTTCTATGACAACTGGGTCTCGGCCTAAAAAATAGATATTAGAGCATAAGCAACATACAAAAATTTTTCAAATTATTTGGAAAAGCTACAAATACTGTATATGAAAGTTAAACAAGCTCTTGATAGTATAAACAGAGAAATACTAAAACATTAGGGTACCGAGTGAAATGGAAGACTAATAAACATGACGATAGAGCGATCAGCAGTGAGAGTAATGATAGGAGAGCAAATAAAGGAATTTAACAGCTGAGAGATAAATAACTTTTATTGATGTTATTGCATAAAAAGGCCATCAATCGAAGTCTTCTAACCAATTAAATATAATAAAATTAAATTTTGAGCTAGATGAAGCTGCTGGTTCAAAATGAGCTATTATAACAAAACTGATACAAATTCTAGCTCAAGCAGATGATGTAGCAATAATATCAAGAAGGTAAAATATTCAACATTGTTTATTTACATTAAAAAATATTTTTTTCTACATTTTCTCTGCCATTACGTTGGAAATTTAAGTTTGCACATTAATACATAATTAATTTAGGATGCACCGGCATTTTTTAAAACTAATAATTAAAGTAGGCTTTGCGAGCTGTCTAAATATCGAACATTCGAAAAAACACCAACAATCGTATTTCAAAAAGTGCCACGCTACAAACACTTTTTTTAGGCAGTCTAACAGTGTTTTTCATAGTTTTTAGAGATCCGTATTGTACAGTTTTATGTTTGACAGACGTATTTGTTTATAAAAAGTTAGACATGCCACCAACATTAAGTCTGAAAGAGAAAATTGAGATTGTGCTAATAGTGGGTGATAAGTATAAAACATTTCGAGAAGCAGCACAATGAAACTGTGAGAAAAATATTTAATAAATTTAAGAGTTATGGAGATGTGTATAATAAATTTAGTAAAAAACGCCAAAGCATGGTAGAAAATAATGACGTTGCGTTGCAAGTAATGTTCTCTGCAACTGAGCATCCTAAATATCCTTTGCGAAAAAGGGCATCTTCATTGCCAATGGATATAAAAAAGGACAGGTTCAAAGATTCTAAATAAATACAAATATCACCCTTACAAACCTCAAAAAAATCATACTTTAAGACCAGGAGATAGTGATAGACGATTTGAATTCTGTTGTGATATACCTCAGTAGATAACCCATTTATGTATTATTTTTACGGATGAAGCAACATTCTCATGAATATCTCGTGATACAAATCCACATTTTACGTTGAAAACTCGGGACCAATAATTGGACCTTTTTTATCCGAGAAACCTTGAATCCTGAGCGTTATTTGTGCTTTTTAAACAATAAAATAAATTCTTTTCTTGACAACCTTCCTTACTTGAACGTCAGCAGATATGGTTCCAGCAGGATGGTGCCCCATGTCACAGCAATTAGATGTACTTCGATACGTTGAAAATATTTTCAATGGAAGGGTTTTTCATCGTTTTTCGGAAATTCCTTGGCCTCCGCGGTCTCCCGGTTTAACCTCACACGATTTTTTCTTGTGGAGCTACTTAAAGCAAAAAGTTTACCATAAAAAGCCATTTCCAGATGTTGGCCATTTAGAGAGAATAATTGCAGAAGCGGTTCGTAATATAACTCCTCATATGGTTAGCAATATCTTAAGAGAATTTTGTAATAGAACTGTTACATGTATAAACGAATTGGAGGATATGTGGAGGCATTAGTAAATTGAAGATAGTGATTATTCATTAGTATTTATTGTAACAAAGTAAATTATGCATACAAACTTCATTTAAATACATCGTTAGAATGTTATGTGATGAAGCAACTTAAAGGTTATCAGTGTTCCATAAAAATTAAGAGAAAATTGTTTTAAGAGTTTATTTAGAATTGTTTAATTAAATTTATAATTAATAACTGCAATGCAAACTTAAATTTCGAAAGTAATCGCAGAGAAAATGTAGAAAAAAAATAGTTTTTTAATGTAAATAAACAATTGAAATCTATTTTTAATTCTAAACCTCGTATACGACTGAAAAAATTTAATATCTGATGATTGAATTTTAGGTTTTGGACAATGCAGAACTTTTTATAAAGAATAACTTATTTTCGTAAAATTAATAATAAAAAAGTTATCCTATATGCCGCCAACTTACGTGGACACACTGTATTTAATGAATCTATTATAGTCCGGTCAAATTAGACCAAAAAACAAGAGTTAAGCTACATAAATTCCCATCAAGCTGAAAATCAGTAAAATTGTTTAAAATACAAATGTATCATGAAAATACCTTAGACCAAAATTGTAGATCATAAAATTATCTACAAAAAACCTAAAAAAGTTATAATATTTCAGATTTATTGCCGTATTTAATGGCTATAATGATTGCACGAGAAATACCAAAGCTGCAGAACAATATCGTCGAACTTTAGCAACATCTTCGTCAATTGATATTTTATTTGATGAACTTATTTATTGCTGAAAATTTATTGGCGAAACCATTAAATACGACAACTTTTTGAATCATTATATCTCAGAAACAGTAGCTTGTAGGAAAAAAGTATTGATACGTTTTTTGTAGATAATTTTATGATCTACAATTTCAGTTTAGCTGAAAATTGCGAAAAACTCATTTTTGATCTTTGACCTTGAATAAAATAATACACGGAAATGATGGGGAACATTCAAATTCTATGTTCAATTGTATTTTAAACAATTTTACTGATTTCCAGCTTGATGGGAATTTATGTAACTTCGAATGTCGAAATTGTCCGGATTATTACATTATTTGAACATATTCTGGCCAAAATGGAAATACCAAAACCAATAAAAACAGAAATATATAATAAAGTAGCCATATTGATACTGACATTTGGAACAAAAGTTTACAGATTGACATATTAACAAACAAGCAAAATACAAAGTACGGAAATGAGATTACTAATAATAATAGAAATACTATAAAAGAAGAAATAAGGTTATAAGAGAAAATTTGAACTTAAAAAGGAACATGAACGTACAAAAACAAAAAAGGAAGAGTATGGAGGAGCTGGACAGAAGAAATAAAGATGGCAGGGGAAGAATGAGGAAAAAATGCCAAGAATAAATCAAAAGACACAGGAAAGAATAGGGACAGCTGTAAAAAAAAGGGTCTCAAAAATGGCTCAACTCCAACAAGTCTTACACCTAACCTGAAAAGGTAGAAAGGCATCAGGATAGGGTACGTAAATATTATATTGTTGGAAACTATAATTAGATTCTCAAATTGTAGAGTTATGTGATGATCTGATGACAAGGTACTATAAGAAAGGTCATCTCAAAATCCAAAATAATTTTCATAGGAACATCCTTTTAATGTTGAACTTTTGAAACTAGGGCGAATTTGTTATTTCATTTAAAAATCACTTACATTCTTATAACTTGAATCCTTCCAGTTGAAGGATTAGATACAAACTTGAATATGAGAAAATGGGAGAAAATGCAATTTGTCTATCGATTTGAAATATGGAAGGGAATGACAAATTTTTCAAAATAATAAATACTACTAATTTAGATTGATTGTTGAAATATTGCTTAACAACTACTGCAAATAAATAAAACTTGATGTTTACAAGAATGTACTTATGTACTAACAAAGTTGTCAATATGTGATTGAAAGTTTATCTAAATGATAATTTTCATAGCATGTGATATATATTAAGTAAAATATTTTATTCTGCACATCCTGCAACAAGTTTACTTATCTGTATAAAATTGTTGTCATGTTTTTAGTTTTGATAATTTTTAGTCTCTATTTTTAAATATTTTGGTAATTTTCATCTAACTGATAAAACTGATTAGTAGCTTTTCGTAACAAAAATTTTTTTACAAATAATTCATTTGTAAATTATTTGTTTATCAAAAATTGAATTGCAATGCAATGAATCGACAAAGGATGAGTCACGTTTAAAAATCGCATCTATATTTAAAGAAATCAAAATCATACCAAACGGATGTACGGGAATTTCGGGCGAAGGAGTAGAGAGAGCTTTAGTGATTGACTCCTGCATATTAAATTCTACATCCTGAAGTTCCTTCAAACACAACCATTCTCCATCAACAGATACCCGAAAATTACACAAATAGATAGTGTCTTGGGCCCCTGCCATTTCTTGCTCCATGGCATTGGAGCCCGCTTCAGCAGGTAGCTCTTGAACTTTCATTTGAACTTTTTAAAATATTTACCCAATCAAAACAATACTTTCAGAAAACAATTGAGACAACATTCTCAGCACACCGCACTCGTTAAAGTAGAGACTTTGAAATAAAAATTATTGATTTCTGGGGCAGAGTTCTGGGGATGTCTTGAATGAGATGGATCAATACGCATTGTACAGAGGTTCCATCTAGTGTTAGTCAGAAAATGTTGAATGTCTTTTATGATAAAATCTATACATACATCAAGATTACATTTAACAATTAGAAGGATAGTAACATTTTGGAAAAAAAAAACATCTGTTAATTTTGTTTATGTTGCAGAAATTTACATAAAAAATTGTATTATACAGGATGTTCCTAAATTAATGCGTTAAAATTCAGGATGTGATTGCTCTTAAGGTGTAACCATGGGGATTTTTCCAACATTCCTGTTACATTATACGGGGGTGAAATTAGCAACCCTTACTTTAATTCACATCAAAGCTTTTTTCAAGATGAAGTTTTATGAAATTAAATTTTAACATAAAATCCTTGTTTTATTTGAAAATATTTTTTATTATTGAATTTGTTTCCCAAAAACAATATCTTTAAAAAAATAAACACCATAATTTTTAATTTTTTTAATAAATTGAGTGAAAAATACTAAAGATTCATAATAAATGCTGGAAATAACCACCTATACCCAAAATGCGTGAACGTAACCTACGTGTCATGGACTGCAGTACATGTTCAGAAAAAAAATAAGAACTCAATTTTAGTCACCACCTTTTAAAGGTGATATCTCGGAAAGGGGTGGGCTGGGGAAATTTTATTATAGGATAGACCCATCTTAATTTCATACGAGCAATCACCTGAACTTTGTCGCATGAATTTGGAAGCACTCTGTATATACAGGGTGTAAATTATTAGTAAGATAATTCACCAATGTAATACCAAAGAATATAGGAATTTAAAAGTCTAGAGCATAAATATTTGGAAAGAAATTTATGTAAGCAATAACCATTACATGTGAGTATACATTATGTTCATCATGTCAAAAAATGAGAGAGATATGTCTACAGAATAAATGCTGAAACTGATATGAAGTTCAATGTAAACATGATCTAGTACACTAGCAGTCAAAAGTTTTTACTCACCCTATAGTTTGCATGATATGCAACAAATAAGAGCAATATTATCGATTAAGGTATTTATTTTCTAAACAACATATATAGGTAAGAATATAGTAGAATAAAACTACAGTCTGTAATTTTTACATATTTAAATTTTTGATTCAATTGATGTAGCCCCCTTTTGCTTTTATTATTTTGGTGCACGATTTTGGCATCCTCTATAACAATTTCGACAAATAATCATCGTCGATTTGGTTCCTTTCATTTTTTAGAATATTCCAAAGATCTGAAGTAGAAAAGACACTGCTTTCTAACTTCTGTGTTTAATTTGTCCCACTCAATCGGGTTGAGGTTGGACGACTCTGACGGCAAAATCATTACTTTCAGTATCTTCTTCCATTCCAATTCTTTTAAATCTCTTCAATTCTTACGAGGTCTCCAGTCGCCCTTCCTCCACAACATCCCCAAAAATCACCGAGTCTCCACCGTGTTTTACATTCAGGATTAAGCATGGCTGTAACATCTGTTCTTCCTTTGGCCTGTACACATACATTCTTCTGTTAGACCCAAAAACATCACGCAGATTGCTAGATTCATTGAACTGACCTGCTATCTCTAGGCCCGTGAGTCTTCGATCATGTTCACTGATCAATAAAATAAGTTTATCTTCAGTAGTTATGTTGTTTTGAGGCCGCTCTGAAAGTTTTCTATCACCTAAGCTTCTGGTGGATGCATACGTTATAGTCCACGGTACATTGTGGTATTTATAATTTGGGGGCAGTGATATGGTTACTTTTGCCTAGACTAAGAACACTTATGGTGAATGCACGAGTTTCAACTGAATTCCATTTTAAAACAAGTCTGAATTTGCAATAACAACAATTCTTATATGAACTTCACAAAAAGATTTCTTGATACAAAAAGTATAAATCTTAACAGGTTCTTGCATTTCACAGGACTAACTCGGACTTATCTACGTCAAAAACAGTGAAGAAATAATTCACAGTTAAAAAATGATAAGCAAATCAAGCGGGTATTTGCAAGTTTTAACTTGTCACACTCACTGAAAATCTAAACATGCCCTGGTATAAAGGAAAGTAAGTAGTAAGTAAAATAAGACACTACTATTTTTGGTTTGTAAAACACAGTTGATTGACAATATGAAAGAGAAATTCATTAAATATTTTGACATTTAATGACTGGATTATGAGGTGGGCAGAAACTTTTCACCGGTGATGTATGTTTGTAGAATATATACACAAAAATTACTTTCATATATCTTATACCTACAACTAAAAAAAATGAATATTTAATAAGCCAGAAAATAATATATTTTTGGAACTAGAAAAAAGGAAAGTTTTCCCAAAAATATTGGAGTACTAGAAAGCTCTGATATTGTATGATATCCTTATTGTTTATCAACTGTTCCTGACATAACTGCAGTTTTAATATGAATTTTGAGACACAAAAATATACTTGTAACAAAATTTTTTATCCAATAATTTTGTTTTAATGTCATTTTAATATTAATTTTGGGGAATAATTGACTAGTGTGTGACTAGTGTTATTAAACTTATGCATACATGAATATAACTAACCATAAACTTGTTAACAGTATTGAATAAAAGGTCTTAGACTTTTACGATAAACCATTAAACCAAACTAATATCTCAAGCTGTTTGATAAGTTACCAGATTTATTCAACTCAAAAATTTGTTGTTTAAAATCGAATTTATTATGATACTTATATAATAATTACTATTCATTGATTGGTTCAATAATTAAGTTTGTATCCTAAGTAAAATAATCAAAGACAACAAAAACTGTTATGATAGACTTATAGCATTCTGATCTTAAGTCAAAAGGTCATATTTACGATCTTTTGATTTAAGTAGAGTAGTAATGGAACTTAATATCTAAATAATTAGACAAGTCACATCTAACCTTACCTCAATTTGTTTTATTAATAAAGGTTATTTCTACTGTTGGTAGGTATACCTATTTACAATTGTTAATAAATAACATGAACCTGGCAAATATGGAGGAAATACGCTTGAATTGATAATATTGGGAATGTACATTTACATTATACAGACCTTTGAATTTGACTCCTATCTTTTTTTCAGGCTTAGAAACCAATAGGCTGGTCCACACAAAATTATTTACAGATGAAACTGAGGGTGATCTAGATGCAATATCATTGTTTTCTATCCTAAATAAATTGTTATTTGTTGGCAAATCTTCACTACCAGCAGCAGCCATTTTTGTTTATATTAACTTATTGTTCAATGATTTAATACTAAATAACAACCCTGTTATGTCAAATATCCCATATGGTAGATAAAGCATGTGTTTCTGATCATGCGTACTTCTCTACTAATTTATTTCTTTTACGAGATCTATAATGTAGCTTTCTACAAAAGCATAATTGTACCGTACGTTCACAGATGTCGCAAAGATATGTTTTAAGTTTTTAATAAAATGAAAATATTTTAGTTATATGGCTTCATTTAATTTTCAAGTTCAAACAACTCGGGAATTAAATAAACTATTAATTAATTGTCAAGACTATTTTTAGGAGATACTTGGCTTACAATTAGCTGCAATTTATGGTATGTAATAGCAGCATATTACAACATTGACCTTTCCTTTGGTGTATATTTTTCTTAAATACTCCACTCGTTTAAAATAATATTTATATTATTACATAAGTTTTCAGCAGTATGATCTTCTTCCATTTCATAACATCCCAAACAAACGCCTACTAACTGATAATTTTCGTCTACAAAATGGCATGTAAGGGCGATATAGGACCTGTCCAGCAATCGGTGCTACAAGATATAAATTTGGCTTGTTTTACAATGGCTTCAATAACTCGGCGCTTTTCATTGTACAAATTAGGAATTAACTTTTGTGACAATGTGTTTTTGCTGGGTAATTTATAGCTTCCACTTAAAACTTATACAAATTTTTTGAAACCGTCTTTTTCTACTATTTTATAAGGCATCTGTACCTATGAAAAAAGCCAAATCCAGTCGGTTTTCGTTTGTAACTTTTTTGTCTTCGTAAAGCTTTTTATGGACGCTTGTTTGGAAGTTGAAGGGACTTGTATTAATGCAGGTATCTGTGATGAAGAAGAAGTGGATTCTGTCAATACTACTGAGATTTCGTCTACATCAGTAATTTGGATCACAATATTGCTTGGCGACAAAATATCTTCCTTTTCCTCTTTATAACTCGACATTCTAAAAACAAAAGCATTTATTTCATACCGGTTTATACCTGATTTATTATTCATAATAAGTTAGAGTAGCTCGTATATCAAATAATATAGCTATTTCGTTCATATACAGAATTATTTGTTGGCCCCAATTTTGCCTTCTCCTTATATAGATGGATCAAGCATCTCCTTTTTAATGTATTCTTTGTTTTTATGCTCAACAATTATTTTTTAGTTTTACCTCAGTTAGAAATAATTTATTGACCGAAAAAATCAAAATTATCCCTTACTTTTGTTTTCCTTCCCCTGAGTGATTTTGCTCAAAATCAATGTGAACTGACCATTTGTGCAAAAATTCCAATGGATTGTTCAACTAACTGCAAAAGTGTCGGTTTCGGGTGTCGGCCGACACTTTTTTGGCCTAGCTCGCATTCGGTAAATGCCTAGAGCGTAACGAACGATGAGGAACTTCGTTCCAAAAAACGCACTATGTCTTTGTACCATTAATACACTAATAAGATCAGTAGTTTGTACTATGAAATAATATTTACCTTGATTCATCATCGCTTATTTCAGTACTCGCAGATTTATCTGTTCGATGAATATTTTGCATCTCGGCGTAAAGAAGTGGATGCTTTGCCTTTAAGTGATTCCTTAAATTGGTAGTGTTACCACATGACTTAATGTTTTTTCTTTATATTTTCTACAAACTGAGGTGTCTCCAAGTCCACATTTATTGAAGTAATGCCAAAGTAAGCTTCTTCCTCTATTTTCTTCCATATTCATAAAAAAGCATAATTCAGACAAAAAATGCTGCATCTGCACCTCATTCACATTATTTTTATTACCGACTGTTGTTATTACTAATTTATTTGAGCAGATAACTAATTTAGCTTTGGGTAAAACGTTCAAAAAGGTACTGAAAAACAAACAAAGACAATACGTCCATTAGGTTACAATAAATGAACATAGATGTCGCCACACGGCTCGTGAACTTTTGGTATTATTTCCAACACCGACCGCAAGAATAAACTTTAAACCAGTCGCCCTCAAAAAATTTGACATCACTATAATATACAGAGTTCGGTAAAAGTCCGGTCCCGGACTTTTGATGAACTCTGTATAATCAAAGTTTATAGTAATTGTCATTAATTTGCTAAAAAAATGGGTGATCTTCAAAAATTTTAAGTAAAACTGTTTTTATAAATGATAATCTGTAACAAAATCTAGAAAATAATTGACACACAAACCTGGATCCTCTTTAATGGAATTAGTAATAATAATAATCATAAAAATTAGCAGTAGTCATAATCATAATAACAAATTAGTAATTTGGTTATGCTTAGAAACTTACCTTGATATTTTCTTCGGAAAGCACAGTGGTAGGAAAGGTCGAATTGAAAAAACAAACGTTATGTGAAATATCAAAACTCTTTTATGATGTACACTGCCAAAAGTTCCAAAGCGTCATATCACAACGGTTCTAATTATGGAGTGTAGAGGAGGAACATCTCTTATGGACGGTACGTTTAAAATATGGTCTGAATTCTGTAGGGATAATACGTGGCGCTGATTGTACTATGGGATTGAGATCTGAAGTTAAACACTTACTGTATAAGAAATTATCAAAGTTGTGACTGACGTTTGATTATATTCATGTGAAAAGCTGTGCAATCCTTAATATCTTATTAGATTTTTATTTTTTATTAAGAACTTGATATATTTCTGTACCTGCTTGCATAAGCTAATTACTAATGATATTTTAACAAAACTATAATTATTATATTTGTTGCGGATAGAGTTCAATATTTTATTTATATGAACCAAAATGTTTTATTTTCAATTATTTTATTATTCTTATTGATATTTTTATATGACTATAACTATTATATTAGCTGCTAATGAAGTTCAATATTTTATTTTTATGAACCGAAATATTTTTTTTATTATTCTATTATTTTTATTGATCTAATTATATCACTATAATTATTATATTAGTTACGGATAAAATTCAATATTTTATTTTAATCAACCAAAATGTTTTTTTATACAATTTCATTATTGTTACATGATTCTACTTTTTTTTCATATTAGAATATATGTATTATCTAAACCAAATAAATAGCTAAATAATAAAGTTAATTTAACGAGATTCTGTTTTGTTAATCGTTTCATTATTTTAATACTACTAATTTCATTATCACGGTGCATTATTTAAAGCATTCCTTCTCTACACTCCATAGCTCTAATAAAGCAAATGATCTAATATTTTCTGTTCTGTGATCAAAAAAAAAATGCACCAGCAAAACTATGCGGCACTAGGCCACAAAGGTTTCATCTTTCGCCGACACCTATATTAAATAAAATAAAAAAACTTAGAAAGACGCGGGACGCTGGACACTATCTAACATCAAAGAAAATAATGATATTTTCTATTTTTTTAAGGTAAATGCCATTTGTAAAGAGCTTTTTAAGAATAATTTTTGTACCTAGTTAACTAAATAAGTTTAAATGTTATATACCTAATTATCAATATGTAGGTATTTGTATTTGATTAGAGCGATTGATAAAAAGGGTGTGTGCTCTTACTTAATTTTATGTAAATTATTAATATAATCAATAATTGTGATCCATTTAATACAATGTGGGCCAAAGAGATCGAATACCCATAACAAATATTTCTTGATTACGGCAGCTATAAAGTTGAAAAATAACATTGTGATTTGATTTCCACCAAAATAAAACTAAACAATAGAAATATTTCTTATTATTCATTTCTCAGAGAGAGGATTTTATTCTTAATAGGTAAGCTTCTGCAAAAATAAAGAAGTTTTGGATCCAGTATACCTACAGAACAGAGTATTGAGTACCAGGTTACAGGACCACAAAAAAATACAAAAGTGTGAAAATTAAGAAAAAGAATCAATCTTCGATAAATTGATTATTTCCGAATATTCGATTTTTGATTTTTTCGATTAATCAATATTTTTATATCTTCTGATTAATCGATATTTTTCGATTATTTCATTATTTCCGATTAATCGTTTACCGATTATTTTTAAAAATATATATCGATTAATCGTTCCCCCTATTAATCGATTATTTTTCGATTAATCGACTATTTTGCCCACCCCTACTTATAAATAATGTCGGTTTCTTGTCGCACTGCATTTTAAATATCTCTTTGAGATTCAAAAATTTTGCCACGCAAGAATTTCGCCACGGATCTGACGGTGGAAGATTTGGACTAAATACTGGATGTGGTAGGAGCTCAATACCTCCAAGTTCATCGATCTTGTTATAAAACCCGTTTTTGGTTAATGAAACCTGGATATTTCTCCGATTAAACCTCATACATTCGCATCAGCTGTCCACTATATACCTCGGCATTGATAGCTCGATCATTTGGAATGATTTCGAAGTGCTCTGGTAATTGTTCTTTGTTCAATCGGTGGTTTGGGTTTGTTCAGGTAGTTTAGGTAAACCCATTTTTCATCGCCAGTAACAATGCGTGTAACAATATAATCTGCTCGACATTTCATTTGATTCTCGGTTAATTCGTGTTGCACTATTCGACGACTGTTACAGATTTTACCTAATGATTTCAAATGGTGATGTATGGTATCTTTAAAAGGTCAAAAGAGTCTGATAATCGGCGATCGCTGATACTAAGTTGGTTTTCTATTGATTCCCTTGTAATCACAATATTCCACGCTGGTGGTCGACCTAGCGTTAAATCTCTACTATTATAACGATGAAACCAACGCTGTACCGTTCGCTCATTAACTGTATATTCCCTTTCATTTTCACATCTTCTTGTTACTACGGCTTAAAACTTTTTTTTCTGATAGTCTTAAAAATACACGAATAATATCACACTCCATAATATTTATTAGAACGTACCGAGAGAATTATTGAAATAAAGTATTCATTATGGAATTAGAAACTACTCTTAACAAGTTAGGACCTGTTTAAAAAGAGCTATTATTGAAAAAACTTACATTTCGGGAGTAAAAAAAACAACATTTAGTTTAAAAAATTATAATATAAAAATCAATATCGAATTACATGGAGAAAATTCTAGAAGGTCATTTTAATAAAACGCAATGGTATCAAATATTGTAAACACATTGTCAGCGATAATTTTATTATATAAACCAAAGAATGTAAACACCTTAGTAATGTTTATAGTTAATTCGCTTGAGAGATTAATTGTAACCATTCAATAATACAAGATTAATTGTAATTTTTGTATCAAATAAATTTTTAAAAATAATTTTTGATTACCGAAAATTATATTTGGCGCAGTCAGTAGGATAGTGCGGTCGCGATAAAAGTTCGGACTAAGTACTTCAGTACCTCAGCACTGAATCCACGAGCTCTACGAGGGACAGGACTTCAAATAATTGTAAGTGCCAAGTTCAAGTTCCTATTTTTATTCCTTTTATTATATATCCTTATCGATTCTGAGTAAGGAAGATATAATTTATTAATTTTTTTTATCAATCATATGAACGATTTTGATACGTTATTAAATACATTTGGTAATTTAAACTTTATAGATAGTTCAGATTATACAAAAATGGCAACAGCTAATCCAAAAACCCTTAATTGGGAATTATTTAAACTAAAACTGGAAAATATAAAACCATATGACGGTAACAGAAATGCTTTAAACAAACTTATCAATAGATGTGAAAATTTAATAGATACGTATTCGATCTATAATGATCAAGATATCAATAATCATGTCTTGGAATGTATCCAAGAAAAATTAATTGATAAAGCAGAGATGATGGCAGGAAATATGATTGAACTTAATACCTGGTTCAAACTAAAAGAAGCTTTGATACAATGCTTTGCAGACAGACATGATTTAGACTGTATATTACAAGAACTAACAAGAACACGACCATTTAAAAATGAGAGTCTGATAGCCTTTGGAAATAGACTTCAATTGCTGAAAAGTCAAACAATCCAAAGAATCAGTAATAATTTAAATTTAGGTGAAATTGATAAAAATGTCAAATAAACCTCTGTGAAAAAACAGCTTTGAACACCTTTATAGCAGGATGTTCTGGCACTATACGTAATAACATGTATTTAAAGCCTGTATCGCTAGAGGATGCTATGGTTTATGTTGACGAGTTCGAAAATTTTGAAAAACTCTATGGCCAATTTTTTGAGCCCAGAGTTAAATATAATAATAACAATGTTGAAACGAATCAAATAAGAAATAATAGAAATAACCAATATAGTAATTACAATTTTTTTTACCGACAATATTATGATAATAATTATAACAGAAATAACTATGAAAACAATCAAAGATATAATAACAACAATAATTATAATAATTTTCCTAGTCAACCAATAAATGTAAATCCTATACCACAAAAGAGACAAAATTATCCAACAAACGCACCAGGAAAAACGTTTTCCGGCCAAACCAAATACCTGTAAACCGTTTACCAAGACCAGAACCGTGTCTACGACATCGAGAAATTTTTCAGATAAACCTAGTAGATATGTAAATATTAATCGCAACAATAATAATAACAATATAACAATAATAATAATAATTATAAACATTTCCAATCAAGAAATGAAAAACCAAATTTTACATCTGAAGAATTATGCAATAATAATTATAACGATAATGAAGAAGAAGTAATTGATTTCCAACATTTATTTGAGCCAGATGAAAATAAAGATCAAACCGTAAATTTTCGAAAAGATCATCGAAAGAAAAATTAAAAATAATTGAAATAAACATCGCAGCAAACAATCTATTGCCATATATTGAAATTAAAAATCCAAAATTAAAATTATTAATAAATACAGGAAGTAACAAATCAATATTAAAGCCAATTGTTGAAAAATATTATCCTCAATGTATATATCATTCAAATGTAGAGATTCGAACATCGCTAACCAGTAAAATAATTAGACATCAAGCAGAAATCCCGGCGTTTAAAGAATTTAACTATAATGGCACAATAGATTTTATTTTATATGATTTTCATGAATTTTTTGACGGAATACTAGGAATAGAAGATATGATCAAAATGCAGTTAAATATTGATTTCACTAATAAACAATTAAATAACAAAAAAGTATCAATTCCATTAAAATTTAGGAAACCAACTGATATAAAATTCTCATTTGACATTGGACCTACCGAAAAATTATTAAAACCATTACCAGTAAATATATTAAATGGAGAAATATTAGTAAATAAAACACACTTAGGAAAAGTCTATATACCAGAAACATTAACAGTAGCACAAAATGGATATGCTATAGTCGAAATAATAAATGAAACATTTAAAACAATCTCTATAACTTTGAATGAAGTCCATCCTTTTGAAACAAACCAATATGAAATTCATAATTTTAATTATTCGAAAGAGGACGAAAAAATAATTAGCGAAAATATAATTGGCAATCAACAAAAATATAATCAATATAAAATAGATATAAGTAAATTAATTCGAACCAACCATATGAACGATGAAGAGAAAAATAATATAATTAAATTATGTAAAAAATTTTCTGATATCTTTTTAAAACTTTTACATCTAAACTAAAACACTCAATAAAAACAACTGACGAAATTCCGGTACATGTGAAATATTATAGATATCCGTACATACATAAAGAAGAAGTACAAAAACAAATTGATGAAATGTTAGAAAAAGGTATAATAAGAGCTTCATATTCCCCTTGGAGTTCACCCATATGGATTGTAAGTACAAAATTAGATGCGTCTGGAAAACAAAAATGGAGACTGGTAATTGATTACAGAAAGTTGAATGAAAAAACTATTTCTGATAGATATCCAATTCCGAACATTACCGACATATTAGATAAATTAGGAAGAGCACAATATTTTACGACGTTAGATTTAGCGAGTGGCTTCCACCAAATTCAAATGTCAGAAGACTCATTAGAGAAGACAGCTTTCAGTGTAGACAATGGTCACTATGAATTTCTCAGAATGCCATTCGGATTAAAAAACTCACCTGCAACATTTTAAAGAATCATGGATGAAATTTTAGAGGAATTACAAAACAAAATTTGTTTTGTATACATGGACGATATTATAATATTTACTACGAGCCTACAAGAACACATGCAAAATTTACAAGCAGTATTTTACAAATTAAGAGAAGCCCGTCTAAAAATTCAATTAGATAAATGCGAATTTTTATGTAAAGAAGTAGAATTTCTCGCACATATCGTTACACTAGAAGGCATTAAATCCAACCCAAAAAAATTAAAGCTATAAAAAATTTTCCTATACCTTACACGCAAAAACAAATTAAATCATTTTTAGGACTATTAGGATACTATAGAAAATTTATTAAAAATTGTTCAAAAATCACAAAACCAATGACAAAATGTTTAAAAATAGATAAAAAAGTAGAACACACACAGGAATTCATTAATTGCTTTAACAACTTTTAACGTCAGAACCTATATTAGCTTATCCAGATTTTAATAAACAATTTGACTTGACAACTGATGCATCAAAGTATGCAATAGGAGCGGTATTGTCTCAAGAGGGACACCCATTCTCTTACGCCTCAAGATCATTAAATGATGCAGAAACAAATTATTCGACGATTGAAAAAGAATTATTAGCAATTGTATGGGCATGTAAATACTATCGACCTTATCTATTTGGAAGAAAATTTACTATATATACAGACCATAAACCCTTACAATGGTTAATGTCACTCAAAGAACCAAATTCAAGATTAGTTAGATGGAGACTAAAATTGGAAGAATATCATTATGGAATTAAATACTTACGAGGAAAATCTAATTTAGTAGCAGATCCATTATCAAGAATAAAACTAGATTGCGATATAAATGCCTTAGAAACAGAATCACTAAATGTTAACATTGATGATCTAGATTCAATAATTCAAAGAGAAATTGATAATTTACCAAATGATTTTGAACCTATAAATGAATGAAAATATAAGGACTACAACAAATGATAAAATAAATATTATATCACCATTAAACAGAGATTCCGACTTAGAAACAATACATTCCTCCTTAGAAAACCCAATATTAGAAATACCAATTTCAAATAGATCATTGAACACTAAACATCAAATTTTAATAACAAGTGGCGAAGTAAATAATATAAGAGCAAAGAGAGAAAAATGTTTTGATAATACGCGTATATATGTAATTTTATCTACGAGAGAGATTCATAATTCAGTTTGTTAAAGAATATATTGATCCTAAACAACTTTACGCATTATACTTTAGAGAACCCTTAAAACCAGAACGATTTATAGCTACAGTCCAAAAATATTTTAAAAATGCAGCATTTAAATTTATTCACTGTATAAATGTCGTCAAAGATATTTTAACCGAAGAAGAACAAAAAGAAAAACTAGAATACTATCACATATACAAAAAAGGACACAGAGGAATTAACAAATTAAAGAAATCATTAACTGAAAAATATTATTGGCCTAAAATGTTACAAGATATAGAAAATTTTGTTAATAATTGTGAAATATGTTAAAAGAATAAATATGATAGAAATCCCCCAGTAATTAAATTCAATTTAACCCCAACCATTCGAACACATACATAAAGACACTTTTAAAATAGCAAATCAGTCATATTTAACTATAATAGATGCATTCTCTCGTTACGGTCAAGCATATTCAATGTCAAGTGTGAATGGAACCTCAGTTGTTGATAATATATTAAATTATGTTACTCATCACGGTTTACCTTACAAAATTACAGCTGATTGTGGTTTAGAGTTTAAGAATAACGACCTGTAGAACGTTTTCACTCTAGTCTAATTGAACATTTCAGATGTATAAGAGAAAATAACAAAGATTTAACACCTAATCAATTAATAAAACATTCAATATTGGCATATAATAATTCGATTCACTCTGTAACATAATTTACACTATTTGAAATTATTAAAGGTCATATCAATAACCCCGATCCGTTTGATTTAGATGATCATCTAATAATATCCAATTATATACAAAATCACAAAGAAATGCTAATATTAAAGAAAAAATAATTAATAAGAGAAATGAGAATAGAAATGATCCCCCTTCTTATGCAAATCAAAAGCTTATATAAAGACAAAATTTCGAGATAAAAAATTAATTAAATTTAAAAAGGCAGAAATCATAAAAGACTCTGGTATACTGTTAGAACTGATAGAGGAACCTATCATAAAAGCATAATCAGAAAACCAAAAACTAAACCAGAAAAATTGTTACAGAATAATGAAGCTGACGATAGTATTAATATTACTACTACTTTACAAGAAGATTAAAACAGAAGATATAGAAATTACGAAAGTAAACAATATATTATTACCCATTAATTTAGGAACCAGTAATCTTATATATACTAAACACACTTTTATATATTATATAGATTTAGAATTTAATCATAAACAAATTAATAATTTGCGAACGCTACAAATCCTATTTCATATCATAATTTAGCTGAACAATCACTAAGCAGAACAGAAATTTTAATTAATACTTTAGACAAAAAAATCAGAAAATATTTATCCGCATTTAAGATTAAAAAGAGGATTAATAAATGCAGTAGGCAAAATAGATAAATGGCTTTTTGGAACTCTAGATTCAGACGACGAAGAAAGATATGATAATGCTATAAATTTTTAACAACAATCAACAAAATAAAATAATAGCTTTGCATAATTTTATAACATTTCCCAGTACAATTTCACAGATTAATCTGGACTGTCAAAGTTTGATTACATTGATTGATAATATTGAAAACGCAATAGCATTTTCCAAATTAAATACGATTCATAGTTCAGTAATATCCAGTCAAGTAATTTTAGAAATGATGGAATATTTAAATACTATTTATAAAGAAGAACAAATCCCAAAATTCAATAATATTTTAACGTATTATCTCTTTCTGAGCTCACAAGTAACCTTTTCCAAATCCAAAATAATTTTTGCTACCCATGTTCCAATCCTAACACCTAAAACCTGATTTTTTTCATTTATACCCTATAATCCAAAATCATACGATATTTATCCCTCCTCAATCTTACTTGGCCAGAAATCAAGAAGTTATTTTTATCAAAGAAGAATGTCCAGTGCTAGAAGAAAAATATTACTACAAAGAAACATTTAAGTTAAAAGACAATTGTACTATTGAATTGTTAAACGGACGCCCGGCTGAAAATTGTGTTGTTAGTGAAATAAATCTCCAAGAAACTATATTAGAACAAGTGACAAATAACGAACTCTTAGTAATTCCAAATTCAGAAACTGAAGTGATTTTTAAATGTGTTTCGGACCGTTATTTGAAAATAAGTTATCCATCGATTATAAAAATTCCAAAGAACTGTAGCATTCAAATAGAAAGTGAAATCTTCTCAACTAACATACAAATCAAAGGAAAATCAATACAACAAAATACCTCCGTCATTTTTCATTCTTAGGGATGGAGTAATTACATGGAGAAAATTCTAGAAGGTCATTTTAATAAAACGCAATTGTATCAAATATTGTAAATACATTGTCAGCGATAATTTTATTATATAAACCAAAGAATGTAAACACCTTAGTAATTTTTATAGTTAATTCGCTTGAGAGATTAATTGTAACCATTCAATAATACAAGATCAATTGTAATTTTTGTATTAAATAAATTTTTAAAATTTTAAAAATAATTTTTGATTACCGAAAATTATATTTATCGTTTACTTCTTACGTACGAATTCTTATAATAATAATTTTATTGGTCTATTCTCTCAGCTTATAAATTTGCATTATATCAAGATTACTACCTTTCTAAATCACCAAAAATTATTGACGACATGTGTCCAGGTGTTCTATCTTATAATATATACTTCGAAAAATTCTATAATGTTCTTGGAGAGAGTAAAAAATCAAGAAAAATGATTCTTCATTTATTTTTTGCTTTATTATATTGAAATAAATACCTCACAGCTCATGTAACGTTTCAATATTTACCCTACTTGGTATGAAAAAAATAGTCATTAAATATTTTTAGCGAAAATTTCATGTAAGATGGAGACTAAATCTCAATCAAACTGAATCTAAATAAAATTTAAATCTTATCTAATGGGGAGTGGATTCTAAATTGAATGAAAAACAGCTCACGTCATTAATGAAGATACAATTATAGCATAAATTCTTGTAGGTTAAATATTATGAGATTTCAACACCTGACTGACGGTTCATTACACTCTATGAATCTTCTATTAATAGTAATGGTAGGCTAGGGAAGGCCGGTCTAGGAGCTCGATGTTATTTTTCCGAAACCATGCAACGTGCGGGCAGATTTGTGGAGTGGAGCGTATCCAACTAGAATATAACGCCATCTATGTTCGCATTTTCAAAAAGCATCTTAATTGTATGCAGTAGCACAGATTCTAGTATCTACATTTATAGTACTTTGTAGAGTGGACTAGAGCCTAGTTTACACGAGGCCATCGCTGGCTGCCAGTGAGTCTTGCCTTGTACTGAGGTTAACACCTGGATTCGGCTTCATTAAATAAGTGGAAACACCGCATCTCCCACAATAACTCCGTTGTCAGATAATGTTATTTTCCAGGTCTTGGTAAACCGAACTCCCTTATCAGACTCGCATCATATTATGTACGAAAAACAGTAGTTGTTTGTTTTTTGTATACCTAATTGAAGTATAAACTTCCACTTTTAGGAGGAGCTTCAATTATCACATGTTTTCCGTTTACAGAACCATAACATTAGAGAACATTCCATCGAGCTTTAAATTTTTGATTCGAAAAAGGGTAGTAATTGAAGCGGCTCCTATTTAATACCATTTTTAGCCACAAAAATATTATAACATTACAGTTAAATTATTCGTTCGGTTCTAGGCTTTTAAAAAGAGGTAGAAAATGAGTCTACAGAAGATAAACCATAACTTACCCCACCCAAAAAACTTAAGTGGAATAAGTTATTACAAATATTTAACATGATAAATGACTTAAGTGAGATTAACGACAGCCTATGAGACGAAGAAGCAGGTCTAGATCTATTTGGAAAAAGCGAAAAAGTGTCGCATCACTATTGAAAAAATGAACCTCTTACAGAGCCGAGTCCATCGACATGTTCTTCGTGTTCCCAGTATAGCACTAATAGTGTATTATACCCAGAAACTTCATATTATAATGACAATTACGGCATTCTATTCATTCTACAAGCCTTCTAAAACGCTTGATATCAGATGTTTGTTGTATTTTGGAACAACGTGAAACAAGGCTTCGATAACTCATTCCATTTACTAAGAACGATAACGTTACTTCTAATTTTATTTTTGCTGGTAATGCATCTCTTATCAGAGTGTCTTGGCGCTAAATCGAGTGTATAAGTGAAAGTAACTCATTAAGGTTTTCAGCAGTAATACGCAACGCCAACCTGTACTTACAAGGATCTTTTTTTTTCCTAAGATATCAATCTACTCATATCTTAATAGTGTGGAGATGTTCTCTAAACATTTATTTTTCAACAGACTTTGCCGCGAATTAATTATTTTTTCCAGAAGGAAATCCGTGAATGAATGGCCTCGTCTAAACAATAGGGACCAGGCCAACGCTGGTTTGTCTACAGCACTGCTTAACGCACATAAAGAATTTGCCAACTCTCTGGCTTTAATTCTTCCGCTACAGATACACCAGCCACAGACTGCAAACCACGTATTTTATAGACGTTTCACACAGATGACCAAAGGTTGATTCAATTTTCATATTAGAGTTTAGAGTACTAGATGAATCTGCAAGCATAAATAAATATCAAGCTGACGAGTTTGACACAAAACTGGATAATTTAATGTTGTGTTGTGTTCGTTGTGCTCGTGTTTTGTTTCTTTCTGATTATATATAGTGTTATGTTAATTTTTAAAAAGCCATTCAATAAATGTTGTGTATAACATTGCGTATCTAATAATATAATATATTCATTCCCAAATTCTTATAAAGACAGATGGCTGCTAACAATAAACAATACTAATTTAACTACAAGGGATTTATTATCAAGTTAAAGTAATAAAATTGAATAAAAGTTATTGAAATTGCAATATTTTATTTATTTTCTTCTCACTCTCATCATAAACAGTAACACGTTCTATTCAAGTTATTATTATAATTTGTAAGAAAATAAGTATTTTTAAATTTACTTTAAAATTTTTATTCTGATAAGATTACAAATAATGAATTTCTATAATAGTTGTTAAAATTTCATCTTTTGTGTATCTTGAAAATATGCCATTTTTCCCAGATCCCCAGTCGACGTCAATTTGGTGATAAAATAATATTGATATATCTAAGTATAAGTAATATGTACCCATACAAGGTAAATTGTAATAAAACCATTTCATTGAATGTTATTAGGAAATCAGATTAACCGATTCGGCTATTTTGTCTTAATCTAAAGTTTATTGTTGTCATTGGTCAGCTTCTTTCTGAATTCTTCTATGATTAGTTGCAGTAGAAAAAACTTCTCCAATCTCTACTGACAACTCAACAGCCTGATCTGAGGTAGTTTTTCTATTATTTTTCAATGACTTTTGCACGATATAGACGGTTTGCGGTTTCATCATTTTAGAAAACAGCGATTTGCTTGCTATTGCAGCAACTGTCTTCGTAAATGTTGCAAGAAAAGCTAGGCCAGAAACTATTTAACGATATCTCTTGAATTAAATGAAAGAAAACACTAGATTACTGAATGCGTCTACAAAATTCTGATTGGCAAACGGAGGAAAACACATGAAATTAAGATAAATACAGAACTCAGTTGAATAAAGAATAACAATAATTCACTATTTTGGAAAAGTAGAGTCGGTGTAGCAAGTTTGGAACTATTGCTTATATAATTTTAATAACAAATTCATAATTTTTGAAATATTCTCATGATTTGTTGATTTAATGGTAGAGTTAATCATTGTTTTGTAATAAAAAAAGACAAAACAAAAAAAATATCAGTAGGGTACAAAACCGAAACTAAAACAATCGTAAAATTCATCTCATTTATCTGACATTCAATTTTAGTTTCCTTTTAAGTATTTTGTAAAAAGTAGTTATTTTCATTACTATTGAACACATTCTGGTTTCTTCATTAAATGAAATGGTTTGGGAACAACATTTCTGATAGAGATTGGCAATATTTGTTTTGTTAAAACGCATAATATCTACACTTCCAGTTGGTATCAATTTTTTTGTAATTCTCAAAATTCATTTAATACGAAACGTATTTTACCATGTTTGAGAAGAGTGAAAGTTTCATCCATTTAAATAATAGGATTCTTTTCTTTTCTATATAACTACGTTCGTCTAAATGTATTCTAAGGTGTCGCATGGATTGTCGTTCCGTTAAAACTTCATTATACGCCAACGAAACCCTTTTTTATGGATATCTTTCCTCAATGTATTTTTACTTCCCTGATAGTTTATTTCTTCGCAATTTTTTTACTTCCCTGATAGCTGATTCCTTCGCAATATTTTTTATGGAATTACTTTGAAGTTTAACATAAAATTTATTCAATCTTACTTTTGTCCATGACTATACTAACCGCTGCACATTAGTTGCGGCCCTCGGTCCACCGGACCTGTAAAGGTCCATACTACGTAGTTGCATCCGGGTTCATTTTCTTATCTGCAGTTTAAGTACACATTACTAAATTTTAATTCCATTAGGTTAGGTTATTTCAACCAATTACTCTAAATTTATCCCCATCCATGGTATTTATCCCAAGATGAGAGGGGGTGTTATGATTAATAAGCTGATAATATATATTTTACTTAAGCTCGAGGTAAGAAAATGATGAACTAAATTCAATATTTAGATATTGGTAATCCTGGGAACAATAATAGGTTTATAGAAGTATTTAGTACCACATTTCTTAAAAGGTCTTCGAGACGAAATTCATATACGACCGTTACGACCCGGATTCGGATTAAAATTCCCAAGGTCTGCAACCATACTAACGATACGAACTGCACGGGGGCTTCCTACATTCTTCAAACAAACATTGTGAAATGGCAAATCTAACTTCGTTTTGAATGTATAGAGATACTGTTGCTAAATAAGGCATCTTCTCACAACTAAAAACGTCAGATAGCTTTGTTCAATAAGTTTAGAACTCGTCCTTTATTATTTAAATATGGATATTTTCTGTTTTACCCTTGATTTTATTCACTTTGATTTCTATAGTTAGGTAGGATATATTTTCTGTGTCTCCTGGCCAAAAGGATTCATAAAAAAATCTTAATGAATATTTGATTTTAATACATTTTTTTATCTTCTGATTTGAAAAAAATTGGGTTGTATTTATTCAGAATGCAAAATACAAACATTTTTAAGTTAGTTGTAACCAAACTTTTGAAGTATTGTAGACATACGTCTGCGCCCTTTAATAGAGAATTTACTGTGGGGTTGATTACCGCACCAAGCACCACTATTTTCTTGTATCTGAAACAACGCGTTCCGATTTTCAATCAGCCGCGACCGAATATTCAAAATAAAGTTTATGTAATAAGTCTTTGAATTGTTAATGTGATTCAGTGCAAGAGTGTGCAGTTTCTAACAGGTATAATAAAATATTTCAAACATTGTACACGATATTTAAATGGCATTTTTTTATGGTTTATACAAGAATAAACATATTATTACAAGAAAAATAGACAACTATTCAAATATTAGTTTCATTAAAAATAATTGTTATTAATATTATAAAATAATTCCTTGTCATTTCTGTTTCTAATATTGGAATAATTTAATAGACATTTTTCTGATTTCATTCATTACCGTGTTTCTTTTCTATTAGAAATGCGTTTTAAATATTTAGAACAATGAATTTTATATCTACTATATATATACTTTTTCAATTAAAAATGTATAACATTGAAATTAACTGCAAATCATTACTTATACGAGTATGGTCCCACAAAGACCTGACCCGACAAAGAAAACTTTGGAAAGAAATATATTTATTTTTCAACGTTATCTCCATCATTCATACACATTTCCCAGAGATGTTCAATAATTTCGATAACCTTTTTATAATAAGAATCGTCAAGCTCCTCAAAATAGCCTTAACAGCCGACATCACCTCTTCATTGTTGGAAAATGTTTGACCACCGAGCCATTTTTTCAAGTCTGGGATCAGAAAATAATCCAAGGGGGCCTAATCTCTCGAATAGGGTGTATTAGGTAGCCATTCAAACTTTAATGCATTAACTTTGTCCATAGCAATAACGAACGTGTGAGCTGGAGCATTGTCTTCATGAAACAACACTTTCTTCTTACCAAATGCGACCGTTTTTGCTTTATTTCTTCGCAAAAAGGATACAATAAGTTCGCATAATACTCGTCGTTGATAGTGTCTCTTTTTTTCCGAGATAATCAATGAAAATTCTTCCTCGCGCATCCACAAAACACCGACTCCTTGACCTTGCCTGCAAATGTAACGGTCTTGGCCTTCTTTGGAGCCGATTCTCCCTTTTCAGTCCACTGTTTTGATTGTTCTTCTGTTTCGAGTGTGAAGTGATGAACCCACGTTTCATTCATGGTTACGAAACGGCATTGAAATTCGGCTTTATTTCTGTCAAACATTGCCAAGCACTCGATGGAAACATCTTTACGACGCTGTTTTTGCTCCATTGTGAGCAAACGCAACACCCATCTTATTTTAAGTGGAAGTTTTTTGGCCCCTCGAAGCCGTGTCTTTTACTAAAATCAAGTGCTTCAGTAAAAAACTTATTATATTCTGTTTTTACTTGCATTCAGCATATTTTCTTTTTATTCCACAAAAAATAGCATTTGTTTTTCTCTTCTGTTACAGTCTTTCTTAAGATTTACTTTAACTAATGTATTGTTTGTGTTTTTTCCTGTCTTAACCCTATTGTATTATTCCAGTATCCTATAACAATTTTTCGTTTTTTATCAATGTCTTCCAATATTCTATCGATACCGATTTGAGAAATTGGCTCTGTTGTCCAAAAAGATGTTTGGGCTCCTGTTAAACATTTTTTAGAACTTCAGGAAATAATGTACATAAGACAGGATTTCTGTTGATGATAATTTAATCCCCCTTTATTCATCAATTGAAAAATCGGTACGGTTAATTCTCATTTGTCTTCTGAACTTAAGGTCACAAACACCTAGCCAGAAATCTGAATACCTCGACCTCTCCAACTTCGATAAAAAAATTAACCAATCAAGGCAATGTATTTACGCATTTTCTCAAATATTCAAACTGAAAAGAGATATAAATTCTAATATAGCGAAAAATCACGTTTTCACACTTTTAGGTTAGTATTCCTCAAACACATGACGTTAGGTCAGATTCACACAGAACTACATAATTAAAAAACCTACTTACCTCCTTTTCACAGATCTGTATAGTTAAACTAAGTTCAAAGTCATACGTCCCTGGAAAAAAAGCATCAATTGTCAGCACTTCTACAAAGTTTGTTACCCCAAGCAATTTTCCGTTTTTAAGATATTTTCGTATTAAGAACATCGCTTTCAACATTGTATTCTTATCTTTCAAAATGCGATAACAGAGTACCTATAATAATTCCAATTCCGTGATTTCATGATATAGCAAGCTATGAACTGTCAAATTAAGTAAAAACCATTCCAAGATTTTCTTAGCACTTTTGAAAGCTTAGAATTTCTATCAATTCAAGAGTACAAAAAGGTGAACCGTTCCTATAAACATTTAACAAGAAGTCCTGTTTGATTAAGAGAATATTGCATACTGAGTTTTGTGTTGAAAATGAATAATAGTAGTATGATAATAAGAAATTGTTTGGACAAGAACTTAACTCCCATAAAAATAGAATATATTAATCCGTCTGATGGTAGAGTTGTTTCTCAATCTTATCGCTCTCATTCAGGACAGCCCCCATCTAAAATAAGTTGTAATATAGTCACCAGTTTCCCGAAAATTGAAATAAAAGGAGAAGAAAGTATCAAAAGTGATGTAAAGGAAGAGGTATGTACTTAAAAATGAAATGTCGAAATCATTTAGATAGAATAGTTTTGATTAGTCCACATACATTAAATTATGAATAAATTGCAGTTATCTGTCAAATGAAAATTTATAGGGACCTAAAATCAAAATAATTTATCAACAAAACAATGAATGAAATTTATATTTATATAATATTGAAAAAAACTGGGCTCAACCGGGATTTGAACCCGGGACCTCTCGCACCCAAAGCGAGAATCATACCCCTAGACCATTGAGCCTCTATATTAATGATGTATTTTTTAATGATCTATTTTTTTTAATAACTACCTACAGGTTTATCTAGTAAATGGCTATTGGGATACAACTAGTAAAGTACCTAATATTATAGCTGACATGCATGTAAATACCAAAGATAACGGTTTGAGCTGTGTTACCTTGAAAAGCGGAGATTTTGATTCACCACGTGACGTTACCAGTCCTAGTTCTCGTGGTTCCGATAGCGGTATAGAATCAGATTGCACAGAAGGAAATCTTTCTTGGTTGTTGAATTATAAAATTCAGGAATTACCTCCTGTTCCAGGTACACATTTCAGTTTATTTATTTTATTTATAAACTATTGAATTTTTCACCTGTTTTTTACTAACATTACCTAGGAGGCACAACAAAACAATGTGTATATACATTCTATTTAGAAATCTGTGAACGAAGCCTAGTGATTAATTTTTGATAATTTAAAGAATTTTCCAATTTTGAACCGAAATAAATGTGGAAATTTCTCCAAAATCATAAATAGTGGCAGTATACAAAAATAAATTTGCAAAAGAAATGCAGTTATAAAAAATGTATTATTATTTTATGAAGCTAATTTATATATTCAAAATAACAGTACTACGTAATCTATTTATTTAATTTTTTGTAAAAAAACTTATGCTTTTAATAAAAATGCTATTTTCTCTGGGTGCAACTTTTATAATGGTTGGATTATTATATTTGGAAAGCATTCTAAATATTAGTTTTTTCGAAAACATAAAATTATAATTCTACTTTTATACGCACTGGTGGATATTCACAAATTTACAGTGAGTTTTTGCAGTGTATCATCATTTTTTGTGAAACTCAAAATGATTCTTTTACACAGTTTTTAATTTCAATTTGTCCAAGTTTGCGTATGTGGAATTTTCCTTATAGAGCATACTCTAGGGTAGCGGCCCTCTGTGAGGGCGTGGAAGAATTTCAGGAAAAGTGGCAACAAAAACTGAAAAAGTCTGTAGTTTTTTAAACAGTTTTAGTTCTGGCGACGCGGCGTTTTGAGAATTGACTTTGTCAGGGGTGCCCAAGGTGTGGCAACAGCGCGACATTCATCTGTTCGGGGATTCCCCAAAACTCGATCGCAACTAATAGAAAATAAAAATAAAAGCAAAAGTAAAAGTCTAAGAAACTATGTTGCACGTTTATCTGCAGAAGAATAAATGAAATTCTACAGAAAATAGACGAATTGCAATTAATTTAAACTAGCACGACATTGAATGCCTAATTCCTCAACTTACACGCTACAGGAACGGGATAGTGGACATGTCTGCCACAGTGCCACTGTCCACCACAAACGCTACTTGTCACACAATATACAGTCTTGCATTTGCCTTCGACTGTGAATGTAGTTTTATTGCAACTATTATAGCGATTGTGTTGTTGTCATTGACTAATATGTTGTGTTTCATTGGTTGGTTCTTATTAAAATGGCTAAATCACAGCCAAAGAAAAGACTTTAATCATTTAACTCAATGCGTAATTTGTCATGTAGTTCTGAGTGATGATGTAATGCCACCAGGATGTTTGGAACGCAATTTGATTAGAAATCATGCTGCCTCAAAGGACAAACCTACTGAATTTTACGTTTCTAGGCAAAGTTGCCTTAAGAAAATGAGATTAAATTACAGTGGAAGTTTTCGAATGGAAAATGAAAAGACCGTTGAGGCTTTTTATAAATTACCTTGTTGATAGCTTAGGGCGAGAAACCCGACACAATTGGTGAATCACTCATAAAACACTGTTTGTTTACTACTTGTATAACAGTTCTCGGTGAAGACAGCTAGAATCAAGTTTATTTCTATATCAAACGATACAGTCAAACGTAGGATTTCTTTGCTTTACAGTGCGATGAAACAACAGACATTAGATAACAAGCGCAGTTGTTGTTTTACTGTTGATATATATATATATATATATATATATATATATATATATATACATATAAAGAAACTCATTGTAGAAATATTGTTTTCAAAAAAACCTTCAAAAAGCAATTAAAGTAGCGAACATATTTTCTGCTCTTCAAACATTTTTAGAAGCTAATGACCTTTCATGGGAGAGAGTTATTTGAATATGTACCGCTGGAGCTCAAGAGATGACAGGCTGCCGATCGGGATTTGATGAATTTGCTTTAAAAAAAAAGAGAATCCTAAAATAATTGGATCCCATTGTTTCATCCACAGACAAGCTTTGGTTTGCCAGACTCCCCCTGAATTACTCAACACTACTTTAAACTTAGCAGTTGAAGTAGCGAATCACGTCAAATCCAGGGCTTTGAACACCAGACTTTTTCGAGTGTTGTATCAAGAACTGAACAGTTCTTTTTTACACCGAAGCTCGTTGGTTGTCCAAAGGTAATATGATTGTAAGATTGTTCAACTTGAAATCATAAGTTGAGATCTTTTTGATGAATTCAAGTGATGAACTGTACAAGAAGTTTACAAATGATAAATTTATCTTTAACTGGCATATTTGTCAGACTTTTTCAAAACAATAGATCTTCTGACCCTAAAGCTACAAAGTCAGAAAAGTACTTTGAAGACCTATGATTCAATTAAGAGTTTTTCTGAGAAGATGGCTTTTTGGCAACGCCGTCTGCAGAATTCGAAACCGAGCTTCTCTTCCTTTCCAAAATTAAAAAACCTCCTCGATGATACTCAGTTTTCCAAAAGACCTAGTTAAAAAAATGAAGGACCCAATTTCTGAGAATTTTTGTCACTGGAAAACAAAATTGGAGCCTATTTCGTATATATAAGATCGGAAAACTGGGAATTCAAGTTAACAAGAGACCCCTTTCAAATCAACGTTGATATACTACCTGATCACATTAAAGAACAAATAATTGGCTTAAAATGTGATTCGAAAGCCGAAATGGATTTTCTAAGCATAAATCTGTAGATTTCTGGTTTTTATATCTTGCTGATTACCCCTAACCTAACCAAGTTGCTTGTATAATTTTCATCAACTTATCTATGCGGGGTAACATTTTCTGGCCAATATAAAATTTAAATATTGAGCCGGACTAGATGTAGATGGAAGGTGATATGTGGTGTTTATTTTGTCCAGTCCTCACACTAGTACTGACCAGAAAAAACAGCAAAAATTTTCTGGTTACATTATTGATTCTGATGTTGTGATTTTTTCGATGGTTTGTTTAATCATAATTTGTATTTGATCAAATATGATTTTATATTATATGATTAGGCTAAGTTCAAAGTTATTTTACTCAAACATAATGTAAGTAAATTTATAATATATAAGTTTAAATTATATATAAATTCCTAAAGGGGGGCGTGACCTCACACCAAAGAAAGTATTCTACAACTTGTTTAGTAGGACCGAACTTTGCAAATAGCCGTTAAAGGTCATTGAGCTCTGATGTGTAAGGTGTACTGGTGTGTATATTTAACTATCTTTATTTGCATTATTTATCAATAATCATAAAATGAATAGGTACAATGTAAAAAAGATGAAGTATCAATTGAGATGTATGAAACGCTTTCTTGTTTTTCATCAATTTGTTGATGTCAGGTTTGATAGGAGATAGTTGTAGTCTTATGTTAGGTTCGGCGTTTAGTCTTTTGCGGTATTTTGCTTTTGTAGCTACATAGGTTGAAAATCTTATTTCGTACACGTATGTTGTTGGGAAAGGGAGAAGAGCATTCAGGGCCATTTGGGCAAGTTGAGAGGCGTCGTTTTTAACAATGACTCCATACTTGTGTTTGATGGCTTTCCTAAAAACGATTCATATATCTCGTTTGACATACTTTCGGCTTCCGCACGCTGGGTGAAAAAGGAATTTGAATTCATGAATTCATTTTTATATTCTATTTCTCGGAAAATACATCTTAAACGATGAGCGCATTGAGAGATATTGGAACAATTCCTCAAATATATCATAATCATATATCGCTAATGCTAACAAGTCCATTGAATGCCGTAAAGCTTTTTATTTCTTTATTACTGAAGGCAATAGTTTTGTTACAGACCTGAAACACTGTTTTCTTTTTAAATTCTAATGATAAATTCAATCCGTTGTATCCGCCATAAAAGACAGTCGGAACAACCGAGTATTATCATACAAACGGTCTTTCAAATTAAAAGAAATATCTGTAAAGTTTGTAATTCCGCTCTAAGTTCGAATAACCTTCACCTTCGCTGTAAGATTTTGGTGCAACACGTTTAAACCAACTTTTCATTCTTATTTATTGATATCGAAGTAAGTAATTTGAATCTGCAGCAACGACGAGCAGAATAATATTGTCACAAATTGTTCGGTCGAGTACAGTGTACGAGTGAGTGGTGTTTCGCAAGATGAACTCGACTAAAACGATACGTATGGACTTGTTTAACAAATGAACGTGAATAGTGATGCGTGATGGGATGCGCTACTCGCCGAGAGAAATAGAACGAAATCGATCGACTCGACTAAATGATTTACTAATATACTCGACTAAATTGCAACAATCGAAGAAAAATATGGATTGTTGATCGGTGTTGATAATCAGAGGTGTTTTCATTTTTTCTGAAGTTTCGCGGATCCCCCTCAGAGGCTTCGCAGAATCCTGAAGTTTCATGGAGTACACTTTGAGTATGGCTGCCCTATTCTCTACAAGATGATGTAGGTTTAATGAGGTTATACCTCCGAATCACTAAAACTCATAGTAAGACAGAGATTTTACTACTATTAGAACAAAAAATTTCTATGGTAATCCTTAAAATGGTGTATTTGCCAACTGTTTCATGCCAAAAACGAATGATGAAATATTTTTTTTCTTAATCTAGAGGAGAAAAAATTACATAAAGTTCGAAATATAGAATAATATAACCAATGAATTTATCAAGAAATTCAATAAAAAATAATGCTTGAGCCACAGATAATATTCTGTGTGTACGTATCATAGTACCACGTCTTGGCATACTTTCATTCCAGATGTCTAATAAATTTTGTACCATCTCAAGTATGCTCTATGAGATTGAATTCAGGCAAACTGGGTGGAAGTGATATATGAAGAAACTTTGATTTCCTACTAAAACCAACTTAACTTGATGTGGCAAGAAATTGTGAGAGTATGTTGACCATCATTCGAGACCTATTAAATATCTATACACTCAATATAACCAACTGCCTATTGTCATTTGAACAAAGTGATGATGTTTAATTAATCACTTTCTCGTCTACTGTATGGAAACAATCCGTAAGGAGAATGATCCGTGACCTTTGTTGCTTTCACGCAGGTGTCGCTAGTAATGGAAAATCTTCTTTCCAGGGTTATGGTGTATTACGCAGGTTTCTATGAGCCGTAAATCAAAATCAAATAAAAATTTGCAAAAATGATAGTAAATTTATTTAAATAGTCTTATAATAATGCTACTTTATGGTGATGATTAAATGAAGCAAACAAGTCTTTTTAGTTATAGATTCGGCAGACGACTACATAATTTTTCATATACATTGATTATTGACTTTTAGTAAGCATTTACCTTAATCCTACCTTTAATCATACCATACTTTTCTACAAAGATCGCTTTTAAGCGCACTACCAATATTGACAATACCGTGAAAGCAGCAAAAAAGCTAAATTATGGACTGATAGCGAAAAAAATGATTTGTAGTCTATTCGTTGATTTCACACTTCTAGTCTTTCAATATTTTATCTAGTATTCTAATATTTTTTCGATTTATAATTACTCTATTAACTAGTTATATATTATACTAAATCGTATTTTAGATGCATCCGGGGTTGAAAGTATTAATCGGAACGTACAGATAGTACAGGAAAGCTCGTCTGTAATACCACAATTAGCACAGGTATATTTAATACATTTTTACATAACGTGTTTGATGGAAATTTACCTTTTAAGGTGCCAACTGTAATAAAAGCTGGTGATGGTAAAAGTCAAGGACACTACTATAGATATTCTGGTCTTAAAAAACCGCCTTTCACGTACACTGAACTGATAGAATACGCTCTTAGCGAAAAAGGAGAATTGACTGTATCTGGAATTTATCAGTGGATTTCGTGAGTAGCTCTTTTCATTTTAATTTTTCATTTCAAATTAATTTTTCTCAAGAAGGTGGAACGAAAATTTTGATTACTTTTGTTGTGTATACATTCTGTGAGCGAATCCATAACAAAAAAAAATAATAAAGTAAAGGAAGTAGACAGTTGGGCGAAATATAACTCAACAAGTAAATAACAGATAGGACAAGTAAGCAAATAAGAAATACTGCAAAAATAAGGTACAGAAAAGTTTAAAATGAGACCGAATTGATATCAAATAGGAGTCATTTATTTAAACCCTACACTTCTAAACTATTTATATCTTATAATACTTAATCACTACAATACTGACATTTATTTCACTATTTCCTTTACCTGATCTAAATGAGAGATGAACAATCCCAATGATACTTAAAGAATTTTTCGATGTTATTGAAATTAGGGCTTATTAGATAAAACATCAAAATGATCAATTTCAGTATTTCATGGAAACGATATGAAAATTAAAAATTTTGTTTCTTTTTACATTTGTATTTGGACTTTGCGACTTCGGATGCTATTTTCGTTTTATTTTTCAATTTGTTTTTAATTGTCCAAATTGTAGTTCATTGACTTCGACTCCGGGAAGAGCTTTTATCCACCCCTTCCCATCTCGTTCGATAGGATCGTCAGTTTTCTGTACTGCTTGCCATAGCTGAAATATTCCACTATTCCCTTTTCACTGGAAAGTATCATACACTTTTTTTCATTGTCGCGTTTTTTTGCTTCAACTATCAGTAGATCTGCTGGGTCCTGATGAAACAAGAAGCGTTTAGTGGTTACCTTAGGTTGAGCATCTTTCGATGACACTTGGCAGTATAACCAAACGCTGTAGATGTATACAGATGATGGGTATAAGGGTGCCGCTGATGATGTGGAGCTTTATCTTCAGCTCTAACTTGTATCGTCTTGTGATGAATCTCATTAGACGTTCTTTTGTCTCCCTCAATTTGTCCTCTAGGGTAGTCGACGTGGTTCTGGAACGTCAGTCGATAATCCATATATAAGGCATTGGTGATCCAGGTAATTCTTTCTCTTGTGATGTCTATATTGTCTTTTTATAATTTCCTATTCCTGGTCTTCCACGTTTCATGCCAGTCGTCAGTTAGGTTCAAAATCTTATTTATTTATCACCGAGATAATACGCCAAAATATTTTTGTCCACTTTTTAAATCGAGATGTTTCTAGTTATTTTTTGTATTTTTCGTAACTTTTGTAAATTCTAGCTGAGTGAGTCTAGAAAGTTGTTACTAGGTATGCTATGTATAAATTGAGGACAATGAATACCTTCAACATATGAAGGAAGCAGTAGAATGGCCAATTGGATTAATAAGATATAATGAAACAAATTATCCTTTTGTATTCTTTATGACTTCTGGGAATTTATCTAGCTGCAATTTATGACCTCAGCCTAAATAGGGAAGGATGAATATCGAAAAAACATTAACTGCGAAGCATTAATAAGAAACAGGAAAAGATTAGCAATAGGCGGCACTTATTCAGTAAAAGGAATACAGTACCAAGAGAAATGGTATTCTTGTATCCATATTTTTCATAGTTTTGAGTCACATCTACGAAATAATATATAACAAAATAAGGGAAAGTTTATTTATCTAATTGAATCCACTGAATACATGGTATTGTGATTTTTTATTATCACAATAAAAGTTGTATTTTGATCGAATCAATTTTTATGGATGGATGAACACGTTTATAGTGACATATATAAATTAAATAGGGTAAAATAGAGGGCGAATGAGGCAGTCGACCTCTTAGTGAAAATGTATTTTGTTGTACCAGTCACCAGAATTACGAGAAACTGAATGACGACGACAGAATCATAATAATTCATGTTATACGTGCATTAGTATACAAATGAGATGAAGTTCACGTCCAAACTTGTAGCATGTAGTAAACGTGAGAATTTCTTCATGTTTTTTGTTGATATAGAATCTGATCTATAATTACATAGATTACAAATTTTTTTGGGAACACAATAACCATTTTTTAGAAATTTCGAACAAACTTTAGTAGTAAATTAAACGGTCTGGTGCATAATTGAACGTTTTTCAATTCTTTTCGTGGATTATATTGGCGACGTTAATCATAGCAACAAATGCCATTTGAAACGATTTTCCAATATAATTGTTATTATTCGGTCACACTGGAACAGAAGAAGACTAACTAAGACGGTTATCAAACTTTTCCTTTTCCTCTGACCACGATGATTCATTGCATTGCATGTTTTTAGGTTACGTTACTCGTTTATTTTTAGTTTGTATGTTCTACTTTGAACCTTTTTTCCACTATAGTTTGGTGGTTGCGTCTTTTGTCAGTTGCCAAGTAGAGGAATTTTCAGTATTTTTTGGTCGCTAGTAGTGTCTAGACATCAGATGTGGATTGTACTACTTTACATTTTCTTCTAGGAGGAAATAGAAAAATATTTTTATTTACTAACTAATGATTGTCTGACAGTAATATATTAAAATTTTTTTTGAAGACTATGATAGACGATAGTAATTCTACAATTTACTCTAAGGTACATTACGTCCTATGAAAAATATAGGTAAAATTGCAGATTATGATATATGTTTTTTTATAAACAGCGACGAGTTGTTTATATTATTTTTGTTAGAACTAATTTCTAGGAAGATAAATTAGAAAAGTGATAATCAAGTAGTGAATATTTAATTACAAAAGGAGTGATAAGTTAATTATTATGTAAGTTAGTTAAGTCTAGTATAAGTGGTTAAAAAATTAAATGAGTAAAAAACAGTGTATAAAAATTTATCCCACAGTTAAAGAACAGTTTAAATGAATTGTGAAATAATATAAGCATTACAATACTTATCAACAGTAGGTGCTGACATCTTCAGGTTGAGATCGGAAATTTTTCAGACAGATGAATTACACTTTTTTTATTTATTTGCTGTTAAAGTATATTGAGTATGGAATTAATACAATTAATTGACAGATGCACAGTTTTTTAGACTTAATTAAGTTATAGAACTACAATTATTCCATTATATTCGATTTTTAGGATAAATAAATATTATTGTGAATTTCTATGGCAAAAAATTGATTTCCATTCCCATTTTTATAAATTTCAATAGCTATTCAAGTAGACCACGAACTTTTTTCATTCGAATCAAGTTGTTAAGAAAACCTACGAAATATATTTTTGAGGGAGTAAAATCATGTCGTAGTCGTGTTGGAATCGCTAATATACAGACAATTGTCAATATCTCGTACCAGGTACGGCGAATTGCGCCACTTTCACAAGAATTTCAGTGCCATAATAATATAGAGCCCATTTTAGAAGTCATCGAACATTTGAACGTAAAAACCTGAAAAGCGAGCTCCTCCAAAACTATAGTTCTGGGAGTAATTTACGTTTTTATATAGATATAAGTTAGTGTATATTTTCTAATTTTAAATGGTTCTTCTTTAAAATTATTTTTAAGAATCTTGGGACTTGTTATCAATATAACAATCACAATTGGACCGGAAACTGTTCATTTTAATGATAGAATTTGTTAATTATATTGTATCAAAAGTCAAACATCAACAAATTTATTCAATACGCTACCTTTCTCTTGATTGTCCCTCTACACTTCTTAATTTGATAGTCACCATACTCTAACAATTTCCAGCTGAAATTGATTCAATAAGAACTTGAAATGTCATATTGGTAGAATGTGATAGATATTTGGTACATAGTTAACGATTTCTTCAGTTGTATTTTATAATAACAAGCTGCAAAATAATGACAAAGTATAAAATCATCGCCATATCTCTACATAAAACAAAATTTGGTTCAGACTTTGCTTAAACGGTTTTCAATATTATGTAATCTAATTTCACGTCTTAGTTTTTTATTATGACCACACGGTTATTTACAGAATACCATGATATGAAACATTGTGTTATGTTATTTGCCTATAAATCGCAGCATTGCCATTGTTTTAACTGTCTTGAGCAAATTATACACTCGTGTCATGCTTTTTTCGCTCTCACACTGCATGGTATTATTTTGTTTCATAAAAATATTTTTAACTTTTTATAACGTCTGAAACACATTTATAAATAAACCTTTGTCAAAATCATCGTTTTTTTCATTATTACCAACTAGATCTGACAATCAAAAATGGATCTATACTTTGTCCTATAAAATTAGTAGTTCTTCTGTACACCATATGAACTGTTGAGGTGTTCTAACTATTTCAGCCAATTCATTTTTGGAAACTAGTGAAAAATAAGACTTCAAAGACGCGTGGAACAACAACTGTAACAAATGTATCTAGAGAGAAGTCTGTGGTCTGCAGTATAGTATTACGAGAAAAAGTTATTCATTATAAGAAAAACCGCCGTTTATTATTTCCCTAAACCTGTAACGAAAAATATTAGGGGTGACAATTCACTGAAAGCAAAAGACTTATTGTATCCCATCTACAATTGTATAGTTTCCAAGAACTGTCTCTGAAATTAGTAGCTTCTTTATTCTTGAATCTTTAATAAATTTTAGGACAGCCGCACACTTGAAGGTTTCGAGCAATGAAATCCTGAACTTTCATGCATTCAGCAAGTATGTGGATAGATTTTTCCTCTTCTTAATTACATAGTCTACAGTCGTTTTTTTTTGAGCGTCTTGAGGTGTCCATCCTGCTATAACATGTTAAAAGTTTTAATGCGGATTTGCTTTGAATCAGTAATTCTTCCTGTCTCTTCTGGTCTAGCTTCCCAGTACTGTCTTCGCTGTAGAATGTTCTCCCACCAGTTATTTTTTTCTGTTTTTATCAATTTGTTCCACTATTGTAACAGCGCTGCTTCCGCAAAATATTTTTGCTAGTTTTTCTAAATTCCTTCTACTTAGTTTGCTCTGGTACCAACAAGTGTTACTTGTGTCTAGATAGTTAAGTAGGCCTTACTATTCTTAAACCATTTTGGAATTGATTACAGAAGAGCTCAACATTTCAAAGGTATTTAATGCCTTCTATATTTCTTCCTGTTCCTTAATCTCCCCATTGCGTGGGGTTATTCTCAAGCAATGAAATTGTTTGGTTCGAAGCCCACAAACTCCTATTTCAGTTCTTTTCTATGTTTCGATGCGTCTCATTAATTTTAATCGCAATGTTTCTTTGGTATAATATATGGATTCAGGTTAAAATAAGTTTAAATGAGGTCTATGTTATATCTAATATTCTGAACTCACAAATACAATGCGTAATAATTTTCAAATGATTTTAATTTAAACAAATTTTCCTGAACAATTAAAAATTTGAAAGTTACCCGGCTATAAAAAAAATGTTTTCCGTATTATAAATACATACCTTTTGTGGCTACCTTCACCTGTCCATACTATCATCGAAAAAGAAAGGGGCGCAGAACTTTTCGTTATTAACGTAACGCCGGATGTGATCAAGCTTCGAACAATTAGCGTGTCTAAACGTTGGTCTCGCACCAATGGCTTGCTCCTTCTTTCTGCAATTGATACTAATCCCTATTTTCCCAGGGTACTGAATCGTGTTCGTTATTACAATGAGTATTTCATGTAATTAATTACTCATATTTTTCTAAATGATATTTCTAGTTTATAACAAATAAGGGACGATATGATGATTATTATATTTACCATTAATTCATGTTATAATTATCTCTAATAAAGACAAATCATATAAACATATAACTAGTGTCACATTGAAGCTGCTACACAGACCACACACACACACAAAACGCTGAATATTGTCATGGCGTCTTGAATGACACCACAACAAGCAATACAAAACTGTTTATATCTGTGTCAAGTGTCAACTGTTAACTAAAAATAAATCCTTCGTTTACAAAGTATTGTATAGTGCCTCATTGTGAGAGCACAACCATAAAAACGTCAGACAAATTATTTATATATGTTCCAAACCATCAACCACACGGGAAAAACGGTAACAGTTGCTAGTAGGAGTGACGATCATTATGTATGTATGTATGGATTTGGGGTCTCGTATAAGCTGCGATCCAAAGGATCTATTGTGACCTCCTTTTTTGTTGCGATACCGGAGAATCCTGTGTTTACAGCTGATCCATTAATCCCACTCCTTTCAAAACGTCTAGAATGTGGGATGGCTTTAATTGCCAAAGATCTTCTTCTTATATTTCATGCGCTCCCAGGTGTAGTGCTCTGAAGTTCGTTAGTGTTTCACAGTTCGACAGAATGTGGATAGAGTTTCATCCTCTGTGCAACAAAGCCTGCACGCCGCATTTTCTTCTAGGTCCAAGTCTTCAAATGCCACGATAGAACTCCTATTAATATTCGTAGATTGTTCATACTTAGGTTGATACATTCTACAGATCTACTCTGGTTATAGTTTCCCAGAAGAGTCTTTGCCAGTCTCAGCACTTGTAGGTTGTCCTAATAATTGGTTTTGCTATTATCCTATGGATTTTATGATATTAGAGCTTAGAGCTCTAATGGCTGGGCTGCTTGAGTATCGGATAGAATGATGATCTCATGTTTGCGATAGCTCCTCTCTAGATTATACAAACACATTTTTGAATTGCATAAATTTCTGTTTGAAGAATGCTTGGTACGCTGCCTAAACTTTCAGAATATTGGTTCTTGACTCATAGACTCCTATTCCAGTTCCATCTACTGTTTTTGATCCATCAGTATACCATTTAATGGCATTTCGGTTCGTTTCAGAGCTCCACATAAGTGGGGACGCGATTCCCCTTGTGGGCATCCCCTTTTTGCATTGATTGAAATGGTGTCTTATCCTACTTTCTTTTCTGCTGTTCTAGTAGTTGTACCATCCAACTGGAGATTGTCCTATCTCCTATATCCCGTCTAATGCTCTTTTGATAGCGTAGTCCGGTGTATTGTCAAAGGCGCCTTTAATGTCTAAGAAGGCACATACTACGTTTTCTTTGTTCGTCAGAAAGTTCTATTTGAAATGCAAATTGATATAGTTGGAGAGGTTTCCATTTCAGAATATCTGCTCTAATATAATTGTCGTCAGCTGTTTCCATCACGAGGTGAGGCTGATTGGTCTGAAGGGTTTGGGATGTGTGGTATCCTTCTTCCCTACTTTTGGTATGAAGGTTACTTTAGTCCTTCTCCATGGCTCTGGTAGGTAACCATCATTTCGACGTAAGTACTACACACAACATTATCTATCTAGGTAATGTAAATGTGAAATAAAACTAACATGTTGTATCCAAGAATATTGTGTTAAAACGTCAACAACGACAATGATGTTTTGCGTAACTTGTCGTAACACTTTCTGATTGATGTTCGCAGTCAGTGACTTAATGTCTAGTTTTATCAAATTTATTTTCTAAATATATTAATAAACATTAATTTTTATGAGGTATGAACAGGTTTTTTATTAACTATGTCCCTTCATTTATAATTATAAACTATAAACCAAGAAATTCGCACGAAAGTGGACACAAATCTATTGGGCCCTAAGAAGTTTGCACTATTTCGGAAAAAGTAAATTACTTAGACCATGTCGCATCGGGAGATGGGATCGAAACTCACACCGAGAAACTGAAAACAGTAAAGGAATGGCCGGAGCCAAGGGACCGAACGGAACTTAGAGCTTTCCTTGATCTAGCCAAGCCTTGCATCAGCTGATGGAAGAAAAAAAGGACGTTTGTTTGGGATGAGGCCTGTGAGAGAATGATACTATTGAGAAATTGCATTGGATGTAACAGGCCCGTTTTCAGTGATATGGGGACAAATACTCTGTCGTATTCGTAGACAAAGTTTTCCCAATACTGAAACAATAAGCGAGGAAAGTGGCGGAGTAGTTAGTCCATGAAGTTGATGTCGATTTTGTATACTCTTGGAAATTCATAGTGATCAAGAAAGAAACTTCGAGTCATATATCTTACAAGAATTCCTCAAGATTTTGGGTGAAACGCAAAATGTATCGGAATAAAGGATTCCTACTATTCACCACTGAAATAATTTCGAAAATCAATATTTCGAAAATATATTCCGCTGTTCTCCAAAGGAGAAAACAACTATTTTCCTGGCTAATGCCTCGACGAATATTGAATTACAACCCCTTTTGTCGATATTAACATCCCCAATGGCTCGCTATTACAATGAGATTATGTAGCTACTGACTAGTTTCGACGTTATTACGACTCATCAGAGCAATGTAACACCCCTCGTTCGAGCTTGAGACCCAAACGGGTGTATTTCAAAATTTGTTTTTTGTCTAGATGTACTGTTTCTAGTCGAATTAAGTATAAATATGTACAAAAAAATGTGAAAATTCTTATTACGCACGAGGTAAACACATTATTTATAGTAAGATTAGTATCACAATTTTTCCCATCACTGTGATTATATTAGAGGTTAATAAGTTTTTTTCACTTCCACTTTCTAGGGATCACTTTCCATTTTACAAACAAAATGACGACCGATGGAAGAATTCTGTTAGGCATAATTTATCTATAAACCCACATTTTAGAAAGGGAGGAAAAGCAGTTCAAGGTGCTGGACATCTTTGGACTATAGCTCAACGAGATCCTAAGAAATGTTCTCAAATCGTAAGTTTTACAATATCACTTTAAATTCTATATAAGTATTAGTTAAACTTTTTATTATGAAAACTCAGTTTTTATGCATGGAATACATGACTTATTCCCATCGAAGTAATTATATATTTGTTTTTGAAGGTTATTGTTATAAAAATTTAGCAATCACTATTTATCGATTGATATTCTTCAACTTGATACATTATTTTAAAGAAGAACACGACAGATGTCTTTGGCTGGTAATTCTCATATGAACTGATATGAGAGTTGGTTTAATTATCCTAATCAATTAAATAAGCTTGGTGAACCTATCTAATGTAAATCATCAACAGTTTGGAACATTTGATTTCGATTTTTGTATTAAGTATATACCTACAAACCTAAAGTTTATTTTATATGTTTCGTTTTGTAATGATTCTCTACATAGATTATAGAATATTACAGTAGAGTCTATTTTGTGTCTCGTTGCTACAGCTCACCCTACAGTTCCAGAGTTCTAATGATCTCGAGTAATTGGGATAATTACTTCTTGGAAAATCCTTCTCTAAGGCATTTTCTGCATTGGTTTGTAATACAAAGACATACTATAATTATATAATACGGACCTGTACTCCCTTAGTTAGAGTCTCATTAGGTACTTTCTAAGTCTGTGTATCATTTGATGGTATTAACCCTATTAATTTAGGTTGTAGATCTCCTTTCCTAGTTTTTACTTACTTAACAGTACGATCTACCGATATTATGACCTCAAATTAATAAAAAGTTTTTCTTTAGAAACAAAGGATAAGTCAGTTCTTCCAAAATGTGTACACAGAATCAAGTTGCACGCAACAGGATATTGCTGAAAGTGAACTACAAGCAGCCACAGAAAGTATTTTGGGAGATATGAATAACGTAAGTAGTAGATAAACTGTTTGTCTTAATTTTACAATTGAAATAAACTATTTTAGACTTACACTGTTGACACAAGAAGTGACAATATAGAAGTAGAATATATACATATCGGTGATACAACTACTGGGTTAGAAGGTAAGATACTTAAAAGTTGATTGCAATGTTGAATTTAATGAATTTGTTACATTTTTTTTGCAAAAACCAGTACATAACTTAGGTATGTCCAATATACTTAGGCACTCTTTATTCATTCATAAAGTACCAAATTATCACTCGAATCATTAACACGCTTATCAACTATTAACATCAATTTAGTATAAAAAGGTGTACACGTAAAAAATAAAGTAACGCTGTCTTTCCAAAGATTAGCAATAATTTTTGTTATTTTTGCCATTCTACTGTCTCATTTCAACCTTCAATAATATAGATCATCATAAAATTTGATTCACGTTAACAATGACGTATACTATTATTCTTTTGTGTCGTGATTTTTTCTGTGATGGCGCACTATTGCTAACTTATTTAATATTCTAGATACGAAGTTGGTTAAATCAACAAAGTAGTACTTAGTATTTTTCACGCTGATTAAGATGGTGAAAACAGAAAAACAATTGCTTATACCGTTTTCGAGTAAATCGGAAAAATAGAATATTTTTTAATGTATATTTTTGGCACAAACTTTTCCAAATTATTTGCAGAATATAAAAGCTCCTATACAACATTAGTGTAAATTTCAAAATAACAAAGATATTAGCCTATTCATCTTTCTATTAAGTTGGCTGTCGATATTTATCTTTTTGACAAGTTGGCGGTGTACGTCAAACAAAAAACATCATCAAAGAAGCGTATATCATGTGTAGAAAAAATAGTTTTTGAGCATTGGAACGATATGGTCAAATGTATCCCGAACGTGATCAGCCAGACAGAAGATATTTTCTTAAGTTGTATAGAAAATTCAGAAATAACGAAACTGTTTTTGTAAAGACGAGAACTAAGAAACAATTCATAATAAGTGAATAAGTAGAAGTAAATGTGTTGGCATATTTTGAAGCGTACAAAAATTATTCAACCAGAGATTCAGCAAGGGATACTTGTTTAAGTTTATCTACAATTTGGAGAATTCTCACAAAATTTAAGTTTGTGCTGACAAGTACCGACCCGATGATAATGAAAGAAGATTGATCTTTTCTCAATGGTTTGTAAATATGTGTAGGCAAAACTACAATTTTTTAAAATCCATTTTATGGACCGACGAAGCAAATTTTTCAAATAGGGATATGTTTAATCGTAAGAACATGCACTATTGGTGTCGAGAAAATTTATTTATTGCTCATTCAAGAAATCCGCAAAGATAATTCAGTATTAATGTATGGTGTAGTTTAATTGGCAGCAAAATAGTTGGGCCAGTTTTTTATGAAGGTGCAGGAGATACGTTGATATGCTATCAGAGGTACTGGAAGAATATTAGGATAATCTCAATTTAGAAACACGTAACCAAATTTATTTTTAACAAGATGGAGCTCCTCCCCATCATGTACTCGAAGTCAAAATATTGTTGGAAAGACTTTTCCAAAGTAGGTGGATTGCTACAAATGGTCCTACACGTTGGCCCCCTAGATGTCATAACATAACCCACTAGACTTTTACCGTTGGAATTATGTCAAGAACGAGGTCTATAAAAGAAGATATACGAATCTGGTCGAACTTCAAGATAGCATCAGACACGTTATAGCATCCATCGACGGTAGAACCCTTTTAAAAGCTACGCAACGTGTACTAAAGAATACTCGAAAATGTCTTTTTAACTAAAATATTTTCAAAGATGGCCGGTTCTACCGGAAGTCGACTGTAACTTTGTTATTTTCAATTTCAAATGTTTATCAATTTTTGAAATCTACGTAAAATTTTGGTATACTTTTGTCTAAAAACTTTTTTCGAAAAATGCATTCTTTTTGAGTTTTTAATTTTTTTGTAAAAAATTTGATTAAATTGAGAACGAGACATTTTAACGATTTTCGAAAGTATCAACAATTGACTAATGATAGTAAAATAAATGTCATTTATTACAAAGCCTACATAAAAAATTAAAACTTGTTAAAAAATACAATAATAATTTAAAACCTCAAATATCTCGGAAACGACTAAAAGTTGGAATAGGGTTAGTAAATACAATTTGATTTGATTTTTTTATAGACCTTGACAAGATAAAGAAAAATTTTTTTCTTGGTGCTTGTATCAACGGGTCAAAATAAAATTTAGACCACACCTGCATCTAAAAATTTATAGAAAACATTTAATATCTGGATAAAGGTAAGGTTTAGGTATAGGAAAGTATACGTGAATTTGCCTTGTTTTTCACCCCTGAATGCATTAAAATAGAAAAAACCGGTTCTATTAAAAAAGCAACCTTTATAAAATGAAAAATTTTTTAACATAGATTCAAATACGTCAGCAACCGAACAGAAACCATTTTCATAACTTTAAGGGTATCCTCATAAAAAAATAATTTATAAGGCTCTGCAACGGTGAATACCAAAATTTTACGTAGCTTTCAAAAATGTATTAATATACATTTGAAATTGAAAATAACAAAGTTACAGCCGACTTCCGGTTCTATGAAAGTCGGCCACCTATGAAAATATACAGATAGTTTTAACTCGTCGTGGGACATCCTGTATATATATACAGTGTGTCCAATTAAGTCGAAACCATATATGGGAAAGTTTTTATCCTAGTTTTATGAAGAAAAGTTATTCTTCATAAAAAGTTGTGCATGGTTCAAAACCTGGAATGGACTCATCAGATATCAAAATTTGTTAGTCGTATGCGAGGTATGTAAAAAATATGAATTTTTGCTCAAGAGTTAAGTACCTTTATTTTTGAGAATATTGACAATTGTTATCAAAAAAAGTTGATCATTATTGAAAATTATTGTCAGATATCCAATATTCATCTGCCATGAAAAAATTATTTTTTTTGTGTTCATTAACTTTTCTGTATCAGCATTGCCTTGACAAATTCAGGAAATTAGCAATTTGCGTATAGAACGATTTATTATCTAGAATGCACTGACAGCAAACGTCAAATCGCTAGTTAGATTTTATAAAATACAAGAAATGGCGGTTCGGTTAAGTAATGAGGAAAAAATTGAAATAGTGTTGATTGTGGGAGATAATTATAAGACTCATCGAGAAGCAGCAGCTATATTTAACAACAGACATCAGAATAGAAATATTTAGAATTCAACAGTTTCAAAAATTAAAATTTAAATTTAAGTGTTCACAATAATTTTAATAAGAAACGCCAGAAGAGGGTTGTCAGTGAGGACACGCAATTACAAGTGATGTTATCTGTAGTAGAACACCCTAAAATGTCGATAAGAAAAAGAATGACTTTGATCCGAAATGAAGTAAGTAGAGGTACAATGGCAAATATTATAAAAAATAACAATTATCATCCATACAAATCCCAGTTTGTGCATACATTGGAAGATAGAGATTATGACAGACGGTTTGAATTCTGCTAGTTGATACAAGGAGAGTTAGAAGAGTATCCCGTTTTATTAAGAAATATAATTTTTACTAATGAGTTAACATTCACATCAAATGGAACTATCAGTTCACAAAATGGTCGCTGGTGGTGTGACAGTAATCCTCACTTTACCATCAAAACACGAGACCAATATTCATTCAAGACCAACGTGTGGGATGGTATTTACAAAAATAAAATCATAGGACCATATTTTTTTCGACAATCAATGAATACCGAACGTTATCTAAGTTTTTTACAAACTGAATGATGCAATGATTTTATTAGCGAACTATCCCTAATAAACCGTCAACGTGCATGGTTCCAACAACACGGTGCTACATGCCATACCACAGTAGCTGTGAGGGAATATCTTGAATCGACTTTCAATAACAAAGTAATACACAGACATTCGCACATTTTTTGGCCGGATAGATCTCCAGATTTAACCCCTCTAGATTATTTCTTATGGGACTAATTAAAACATAGAGTTTAATAACAAAGGCCTTTTCAAAATATTGATCATTTGGAAAGGACAATTACAGAGGCATGTCAGGAAATTACTGCAGATATAATCAAGCATGTATTAAGGGAATTTAATAAACGAACCACTAAATTCATTATATTGTTATGAATGTTATTTACTACTTACCAGTTAACTTGTTTATATTTTCATTTGAAAAATAAAATATTATGATATGTATGCATTAACTATTCAATTGCAATGTACATTGTTACATAACTTAATAATGAACCGAAAGGTTATCATGTTTTTCAATAAAGTAACTGATTTACATATGCATTTATTTTATTTATAACAAAAATTTTTCATGGTAGACGGGCAATATTCGATATCTGACAATAGTTTTCAATCGTGTTTTTTTAATAACAATTTTCGGTTTTGTGAAAAATAGAAGTACCTTACTCTTGGGTAAAAATCATGTTTTTTGACGAACCTCGTATAAGACTGATAAAAGTTGTCATCTTATGTTTTCATTTTCACTTTTAGATCATGCAAAACGTTTTATGAAGAATGACTTTTTTTCGTAAAACTAAAAATTAAAAAGTTTCCCATATACTTCCGACTTAATTGGACACATTATATATATATATATATATATATATATATATATATATATATATATATATAATAATAATAATATAATTTAAAACAGGATTGTTTCTCTCTGTAATTATATCGGCTTTCTATTATTGCAAGATAATGTGGGACAATGCGGTCGTCGTAAGGTAGCGTGATGGTGCTCTAATTACTAAGTAAACTGCTTTAAACCCGGGTAGATAGCTTCTCGACATTGACGATGGGATCCGTCGTCGAACTATCCCTTCTATCCGTGGTAAATAGAGTCCGAATACCGACAAAGCGACCAACATGGTACAAGAAATTACCGATTGATTTTACTAGTTTAAAGTCTTAATCTTAATCCAATTGATCATATTTGGGACCAACACATCCGTCTCCTACCTGATTTACCCAAAAGCCTTCTTGATTTACAAATAGCAATTCAGAAAAAAATTCATGCCGGTTAACAAGAATTGCTTACAAAACTTATTAGTTTTCTTATTAAACTCACGTTGTGATATCCATTAGTTGTGTTTTCACTTCGTCCAAAGAGTTCTCTTTAAAAAAGTGAAAATAGAGATAATCTATATATTTCAATTAGTTGTTGACAATTACATTCATTATTTTGAAATTTTGTACTTGTTCATAACAGGCTGGTGTGGTTTGTAATTTCTACCTTGGATTTAAATATAATTTTGAAATAATTATTTTTTTGTCAACAAACAAAACAAAATTGGCTAAATCAACTAAATACCACAGCAAGCAAAGCAAAGAACACATTATATTATCAATTGAATATTTTGACAATCGAGTAATGTGTAAGTAAAACTTGGTATTTAATTATAATTCGAAAAAAGACAACAAAGCTCATATGCAACTTAATTATCGTAAAATACATACAAACAAATTTACAGATTAGCAAAACGATAGCTATGCATGAAATGCTAAAGGCTGTTTACTATTGAAAAGTCAATCAGGCACTTTGGTTTGAACTTCTTCATGTTACTAGATTGTGAGGCTTGTCCAAGTGATTGATCCTCGCCCGTGTGAGTTCTGGGAACTCACCTATGACGTGGTCTGCAGTTTTTTCTTCCTCCATGCATCAGCGGTATTCCGAGTCGACTGGGTCACCAGTCGCATTTCGTGCCTGTTTAAGTGAAGCAGTTGTTTGATAAGAAGGACATAACGTCCATTTATGTGTGCCTTAGCTCGTTTCATGTCAGGTGTTCACATACACCTCCGCAGAGTCTGCCCAACTGCAATTCATTAATAATATTTAGCATGTATGCTGTCCTAATGGCATCGAGTTGTATTGTTAGGTCCAAAGTTGGAAGACCCTATAGGACTTCAAAGGACATAGTGGCGACCGTTCCCATTAACCTTATGATACTAGTTTAAAACTAAAACTATAAGAAATTTATTAGCTCTGATTAGATTATTGATTTTTAATTCAGTAACCATTCGGAGAAAACGTTGTAAAAGTTACTGATTAACTAATTGTGTGTGTACGAGTATATAGTGAAGTAAAATAATTTCAGAATAATCTAAAGAAGATTTATTGTAGAACCTGAAACATGTTAGTACCACTGCACTAATGCTTCCAATTATACTGTACAAGGGCTGCTACTTACGTTTTGAGAAACAGAAATAAAAACAAATATTCATAATTGGTTATGGCTTTATTGTTTCTCAAAATATTCTCTATTGAGATTAATACTCTTTTGCATATGCTTGGATTGCTTATTCAGGTGTAGAAAAACGTTGACCTCGCAATTTATTTCTAATCTGCGGGAATAAGAAAAGATCATTGGGTGCCAATCAAGAACAGTACGGTAAATGGCCCATCAATTCGATGTTTTGAGATGTGTAAGAGCTCGCATTGCCGTGGTGGAGAATAATTCGTTTCCTGCGACTGGTTTCCCTGATTTTTTCGAACGCTTCAAGTAAACAAATCGTGGTGTATTATTTAGAATTGACCGTTATATTTTACTATAGTGGCGACATGTCCAGTTAAACTTAAACGATCATATTGCATGGAAGATCTGCGTGCGCGATCAACTTTGTTGATTGTTGTTTTGTTTGGGTGCATATGCATAGATCCATGATTTTTAGCCTGTTACGATCGTATAGACGTCTTTTATTTCGTATTTTTTTGCACCAATCGACACGAGCTTTTTTTGAGCGATTTTCAAATAATGCGGTATCCAGCGTGAACAAATTTTTTTGTTTATGCAATACTATCGTTACATCTTGCAATATCAGTTTACAAACATCGATGTGTTCTGATACAACAGCTGAAGCGAAGCGCGACCGTGATTGAAACTCGGTGGCTTGAGATGGTGCACAGGGTCTCAGTACGTTCACCATTAAAAATGTCAAACTCTATGATGTTAATGTTAGATTTGATATATTCACATCAGTGTTGCCAATCCTCAAAACTTAAGTAGCCACCCTCGTATGTCGCATCGTTTGAAGACTAACTTGGTTTTAGATACGCTCCTCCGACAGTGTAATTTTGAGTTTGATGTCGTGTGTTTACTATACCTAAATTTTGAATCGTTTGCTATATTCAAATTAACGAGAATTTATTCATAACATATGTTTATACAATATGCATATCTTTGAATACTGATACTATGTGATATTTCATATACTTGTGTGTTTATTATCGGTATAATAATGGATAACCTTGTTAATTTATCCCAGCACTTGCTAATATTTCAATTCTTTTTTAATGGCACATTAAATCTTCATAGAAAAACGCAAGACTAATATTTTTCGTAAGCACAATTTTTCTTATTTGTACTTTCCCACAGATTTTCTTGCACCTCCAGTTTCCAAACAAGACATTGTCAACGAATGCGGTCTAGGAAACGATATTTTCATAACAGATATAAATCCAAACGTATTGGGATTGAATATAGCTGAAGTAGAAGGCATGACTGATAACTATGAAGACGTTTTCGAATATTATACAACGAAATAATAAATGAAGATTACAGTGAGAAGAATAAAATTGTTTTTGTAAGTCTCGTATACGTGTGTTTGTAATGAATGGTTCAGTTTTTCGTACCATCGGTTTGTTTTTTAATTAAGTTCTTACTAGTTTTATTATTGTATTGACAAATTAGACAAAAAAAACTACAGAATGCCATTTGAAACCATAATTTAATAACTATTGCAAATAGTTAGTTAATTTTTTCATTAAAATACATTTTGGAAAAATATTATTATGAAATCATTGAATTTTTTAATATAATAGGTTATAGTCTATTTTTATGAATGAGACAGAATTAAAATAAGTCGGGGTATTTCCGTATGAAATAACATTTGTAAAAATATAATGGATATATTTGGTGTAAACTAAATATTCTCACCTAGTTAACTTGCTTATAACATCCAAACAGGTAAAGGTAAAAAAGTGCGATTTTTTCTAAAATGTTTCGTTTTATTGGTATAGGGGTTTAAACTTTGATTTTAAACAACTTTACGTTCATAAAGAATAATTCTAATATAAACCAGTATAAGTATAGCTACTTATAACAAATCCAAATCAGAATCAGAAGATGAACTGTTGCAACCTTACATTTTCTCTTCTTTAATCGTATGCTTTTATCTGCCTTTTCCCAGTTTCCACGCTTCACATTATTTACAGGTTGAAAAAAAAATGTCCAACATCACTTAATTTTAAAATTATTGTTTTCTTGGAACTACCAGTTCAATCGGGTTTAGTTAGTTATAAAGGGAACAAAAGAATACAGTTTTTTTTTCACAGAACCAGGATGGTTCTGTAAATCTTTTCTCACCCACTTGGTTGTTTTTCTAGAAGTTTCGAGTGATAACTTGCATTATCCGTTACCATTATACTTATAAAGAATAATTCTAATATAAAAACTTAGTATAAGTAGAGCTACTTCTTACAAATCCAAATCAGAATCGGAATCAGAAGATGAACTGTTGAATATTATTCGAACCATTCTTTAAAGATAATATTGAGAGAATACCCGTGGTTAGTTCTTTGCAAATGCACAAAATTGACAGAATTTTAAGTTTGTAGCTTCACTGAAATTTTAGAAAAATAAAAACCTTTAGTCGCCACATTTTAAGGGTGATATCTCGGAAAGTTGTGGGCTCAGGAAATTTTGTTAAAGGAAATACCCGTCTTAATTTCATTCGAGTATTCACCTCCTGGATTTTGTCGCATGAATTTAGAAACACACTATATATCACTAATAAATTGGTATTATATTCTATGTGGGTATGATTACAAAGTACAAGTACAAAGTGTTCTTTGGAACAAAATTTAGGTTGCTGTCCTTTTGGTGTTTCAAAATTATGGTAACCTCAAGAATATACAACTTGGACCTTCTTACTAAATGGAAACACATACAATCGTATTTTTGACGAAATTTGTTGGAAGAAATTTTTGGAAAAAAAAATATTCTTGCCTATATTGGCAAAAAGGTACTAATCTTATGATATGGCTCTGAAATCTTTAATACACAGGGCTTTTGATATCTCCAAACCTTTTTACATTGTTCTGTTCCACTTATGGTTATAAAAGAACAATAAACGATAGAAAACATGTATTGACCAAAGCACATTTATGAATATTTTAGGAAGTATTAAGATTATTTTGTAATAATATTTAAAATGGCCGTATTAAGTTTTACATTAGAAATTACGTTTTATTACCCTCTCGTACATAAAAATAGACAATAATATATTTCTAAAATGGAGATTAACGCATGTTATTTAACAAAAAACGTTTTAGTCAAGTAGAACAACAAAATGTATATATATATATATATATATATATATATATATATATATATATAGAATTCGTTTTTTTGCATCTACTTCATGTTTTAATATTCCAAATATGGTAATATTTTTATACATATTCAACTGCAAGTGTCTAGTGTTCACTTTTTTAAAATGTAATAAGTGCTTTCAATAAATATTAAATATCTATTTCGACTAGTTCTATTCAGCACCGTATCAATTTATGTATAATATAAATAATTACATAAGCCACGTTTGCATAAACAAACCATAATTTTTCTATTTTTCTAACTGATGCCAATAATTATTTTAGAAGAGCTTAAATATATTTTTATAGTTGATCAAATTCATCGAGCTATGTAATAAGACCAAAATTTTAGTTGGTGCCTTTTATAGAAATATATTGATTGATTGCTACGAATACTGCCAACTATCTTCGCAGTGATAGATTTACGTCTAGGCCCGTGAGGCCCAGGCCTAGAGAGGCAAAATTGAAAGAGTGGCAAAATTTTTCTATGGTACCAGTATATACACTGAAAAAACAGTTAACTCCACGTAAGAGAAGAACAAATCTTGAACCAAGAAATTGTACATCTTCCTTAGCAAAAACAGAATAGGTACGCACTCCTCTATATTAGCAGATTATGTAATGGATTATATCTTGAACTTTCTAATATCTGTTTTACCCTTCAAATTATTCTTCATTAAAAAGTATGTCGATGATATAATTTTATCCCTTCCATATATTGAAATTGATAATTTATTATTTTACTTCAATAGTTTCGATCCCTACATACAATTTACTATAGAAAAGGAGAATACTGAAAAATCGTTACCTTTTCTTAATACTAAATTTGTAAGAAACGAAAATAATAAAATTTTAATTGACTGGTATAGGAAACCAATAAGTTCTGGAAGATATATCAATTATCATTCATATAACCCACGTAACACTAAAATTAATTTATAGAGTCCTGAAAATTTCTGATCCAATTTTCCATGAAAAAAACATTAAAATACTTTACAAACTTTTTTATGAAAACTCATATCCTCCGTATCTTTTGAAACGAATTTGTTATAATTCATTTAACATTGACATTAACATTGAATCATCATTTTCAAACGTCATTTCTAACATATCTACTCCATCTATTTTTGCACCTTTACCATATATAAAATCAGTTACTCCTAAACTTTCTGAAATCTTTAAACAACACAATATTAAAATAGCATACAATCAAACACTTAATATTCAATCTATTTTTACTAAAGTAAAAAATGAAACACCAATCAATAAATTGCCCAACATAGTATATGAAATACCTTGTTTAAATTGTGACAAAAAGTTCATTGGTCAGTCAAAAAGGTCCCTGATCAGTCGAATAATTTCTCACAATAGTGATAGCAGATTATAGCCTGATAGATGTTCTTTAGCGACTCATGTCTATCACGAAGGACACAATATCAATTATGAATCTGCCAAGTTTTGACAACCCAAAAAAACTACAAAAAACGTTTATTTTTAGAAACAGCATATATTGCCCAAAATGATCAATGCATTAATAAGAAAACTGATTTAAATAACCTTAGTGTAATATATGCATATCTTTTAGATTTTGAAAAAACAAATTCTATGAAAATTCAACGCCATTAACAACCAACTAACCTCACCTAACCTATAAATTTCAACTTCAGTTATAACGACCTAACCTATAAAATTTATTGTCATTTATATTCTAGCCAATGAATATTCAACTACATTCATAACGACCTAACCTATTGAAATTTAATGTTATTCATAAATTTACCAATCAATATTAAACATGATTCACTAAAACTTATCCTTATCTAACCTATAAAAATTCAACGTCATTCAAAATCAAACCAATCAAAAATTAATAAAAATTCCTATCCTATTTCTATCAAAGTCAATTTGAATATTGAATTTTGAATTCCATGAGATTCAAAAATTTTTACAATCATTAATAATATCAAAATCACCGTAAATCTTAATTAATTATTGTACTTAAGTAAAATTTTATTGTTGTTATATATTTATACATATTTTTTATATTGTATTTGTTGTATTTGGCCATAATTTCAGTCTCAGACGATGAAAACATACAGGTTCGAATGCTCGGAAAATATATTGAAGTTAGTCCACTTTGGTGTTTCCTTGCCACGTTTCCAATAAAAACTACTGTTATATATATATATATATATATATATATATATATATATATATGAATCACTCTGTATATATATACAGGGTGATTCATTAAGAATGTCCAATCTCTGAACAGTAGATTCTAGGCCTCAAAATATGATGATTCTGCTCAACATGCCCTATGCAAATATTGCTAGTTTCCGAGAAGTTTAAATTTAAATTTTGATTTTCGCAATAATTTTTTATGTTTTCACAATTTTACGTTTTTTGGCATGAGGAATCATAATTTGCACTCTAATTTAACATTGCTAATAGAGGGCGCTACTTACACTTGTTTGTGTTAATTAAATCAAAGTAAACTTTTTTTAGGCTAAACTTACAACTAAAATAATGAAAAAATATTAAATAGCGTTAAATTCTACAAAAAAAAGTTACTCTTCTTTGATTCGTGTAACTCAATAGCTTATCGAGTTATTAGCTTCTAAAAAGTTAATAAATTTTAATTTTTTCATAAAATAATTTTATTATTCCTTAAATATGTAACAATAACAAATTTGTGAACAAAAATAAAAAACTTCAAAGCAAATGCTCAAAATGCCTAACATGGAAACAAAACTAAAAATATTTGTACAATATCTGTACAAGGAGAAAAATTCAGTACCCAACAGTCCATTGGGTATATTCATGAGTCGAGAGAACTGAATCATCTGTGTACTATAAGAAATAAAGCGAGCTGTCGTTGAATTGTTTGACAGAGAAAAAATATTGCAGATCACGCATTGAATGTCTTTTGTCGATTCAGGAATAAGAATACGACCCCAAACATCATAATATTTTTCCGAATTTTTTATGTTTAAATTTGACGGTGTAAACTATTAACGATTGCCAGAAGTTGAACACTAATGTCGAAAGAGTGTTTCAAATGTAAATTTATACAACCAGAAAAATAGCCAGGTTTTATTAGGTATTTTTAATTTTATTTTCTCTTTAAGTTAATTTTACTTCGGCACTTATTGTTCATATTTTTGTAAAAGTAGATAAATAAATAAAATATCACTTGTATTTTCTACTTTTATTCCCACTCACGATTTTCTTATTACGGCCCTCACCATTTTAGCTTCTAACCATCTGGCATCCCTGATTCTGGCCGATACGAGTAGTAGCAATCCTTGGAACGTATAGGTAAAGCCGGTACAATAAGATGTGTCCAAGGACGAAGGCTGGAACCTTACCTAAACTTACCTAAAGAAAAGAAAACGTTATGAACAGTATCAACAGAGCTTCGATAGTTATCACAGTTCTAAAAATTTATAAATCTATAGATAGAAACTTTTAGAAGTTGTCATTGTCATTTCGTTCAATTCTCGTTGAGGAAAATTCAACTGTTTAGTGAAGAGGGCAATTCTAAGTGCATACATTGCTTTTGCCATCCACCTTGCTTGGTGCAAAGCTCCTGGGATTCTAAAACTGAACTCTTTCTTACACCAACCCGCTAAATAGAGAAGTGATAACTCTAACAATTCCTTGTAGTCTTCTCTAGGATGACGGCCCGTTTTTAGGACCTTTTCTATGTAACTTATCATCTTCTGTCTTTGTTCTTCTAGAGGGCCTTCTAAAGAACTCTTCTCATCCAATATTGTTGTATATAACATCTTATCAAGTGAATTCCATTGACTTTGGAACTTCTGCACGTCTGGACCATTTGAAGGCGTGCGATAACACTCCTTTTAATATAAGTTCATGGGTGTGGTGACGGCAAGCTAACCATAACAGTGTGTGCTTTAATCCCTTGGATCAACCCTGTATTTGATGCAGTTGTATCGAAAGATATACCAATGATCATGGATGACTGTTTCAGCTAATTGTTCCGCTTGGAGCAACCGGTACACCAAGCAAATGCTCAAAGTTTCTTCCAGTTGGGGACACAGCAAAATTAGAAACGTCATGACCAAGACTCTTTGCTGTTGCTATGAATGAAGTACTTGCTTGCCGAACAGAAAACACCAGCTACAGAATTTATCTATCCCAAGACCGTCTACTATGTTTTACATGCAAACAAACCAGGTCGTAATGCAGCACACTGTAAGAACTCCCAATTACAAACTTATGAAGAACCCCAAATAACTGAAGAGATCTTATCAGAAACCTCTATAGCACCTCACTCCCAGAATGTATCCCCCATAAACATAAAATAAATTCCGCAAAACAGGACCAAACGCAACTACGAGCAAATAATTGCTCCTCCTCCTCACCCAGAAGGAAACGAACCAGAGAACCCTAAGAAATCTTCTTTCCCCAAACGAAATAGGCCAAGTAAAAAGCCTAAAAATAAACCAGAAATCTCTACAGAAATTCTCCTGGAACCAATTAGAAAAGTCATTTCAGAACAGAATCCTCCTTTCATATTGAACCACAACCAGATATCTGACTTTTTTGAAAATGTCTACGGTTCATCGGATCCAATAAGTATTGTAAAGAACTCCACAAATGATTTTACTACATCAATAGACATGCTAACAAAAATGTACCCTTTCTTTGAGCACAGATTTATCAAAATCAAATGCACTAAAATCAAGAAGAAACTGTTTTCTTACCTACAAATGAACATACCAGAAACAGACCTATTAGAAGCAGAAAGTGAATCATCTCAAACAAATATTAACTAACTGAACCAATAATTTACTTTAATATTTTTTTTTTCCTTTTCTTCTATTTTCTCTCTGTATTCTCATGGACCTTACATCTATTCTACAATGGAAAATCAATAGCTTTTATAACAACTTACCAATGTTGCAAACCATCCTATCCAAACAGAAATGCGAAGTTATTTGTCTTCAAGAAACCAATTTCAAACACAATAACAACAAGAGCCGAATAAATACTGAAATAGCTAGTGGAGGAGTAGCAATATTTGTAGAAAAATCTCTCCACGCTACAGAAATCACGATCCTTACAAACCTTGAAGTCGTAGCTATCGAACTACTCACTAATCCAAAAGTAAATATCTGCAATGTATATATTCCTCCAGCATATCAAGTAGATGCTAAAGAATTAGATTAATTATTGGAGCAAATCCCTCAACCTAGAATAATAGTCGGAGACTTCAATGCCCATAACACCATGTGGAAATCCACAGCAATAAACCACAAAGGTCACTAACTAGGAGATATTCTTGATGAGGCAAATCTCTTCATCTTAAATGATGGGAAACCAACTAGATTTAACATACAATCAGGACAGGGTTCATGTATTGACCTCACTATCTGTGACCCAACTTTGACTCCGGTTCTTTCCTGGGATCGGCTGGACTATGCCTACAACAGTAACCAATCGTTATTCATAACAATAGAAAACCAAATCACAATCACGACTTATATCCAAAATGGAACTTAAAAAAAGCAAACTGGGCTCTTTTCGAAACAATTATTTCAAATAGTTTGACAACTTACATAATTCCAACACATATAGATGAAGCTTTAAAAAACCTTATTAGTATTTTTCAGCGAGCAGCAAACATATAAATCGAAAGAACTACGCACCTGAAATAGCGACTGCGAAACAGCAATTAGGAGCAACAAAAAAGCTTTCAATAGATATAAAAGATACAATACACCAGCAAACAAAATCGAATTCTTGAAAACTCGAGCCGAAGCTAGACGTACATTAAAAAATGCTAAACGCAAATCCTGGATAGAATACGTCTCTACAATAAATTCTGAAGCACCCATGACGGAGGTATGGGAAAGAGTGAGAAAAATATCAGGACTCTACAAGCACCATAATATACAAATGTTAGAGAAAGACAGATAACTTCAAAATAGTCTCAATACTAGCTACCACTTACAAAAACTGCTCCATCACATGCAATTACGATGATACTGTGTTCGATGAAAACGAACCCATTAATTTACCCATTACTACTCAAGAATATGATGCTCTTTCAAGTCTGAAAGAAACGTCACCAGGACCAGATGAAATACCAGTTGTCTTCTTGAAACATCTCCTCTTAATTGCTGACGAATACATCCGTAACCTCTTCAATACCATTTGGCTACAGCATAACTTTCCTGAAAAGTGGCATGAATCCATAATAATTCCTATACTAGAACCCATCCTGAATCCTATAGACCTATATCTCTCACATTTGCAAATTAATGGAAAAAATATAAACAACAGATTGCTCTGGACTCTAAAAAAACGAAACCTTATTATACCGAAGAAAGCGGATTTAGTCTTCATAGTCTGGATAATATAATAGACTTGGAAAGTGAAATCAACGAAGCATTTGCCCTAAAAAACAGCTGTTTAGATATTTTCTTTGAAATTAACCGAGCTTTTGACATTGCAAGTCATGATTACATCATAAAAAATAATACGAATTCAACATACATGGTCACTGCCTGGTTTTTATCAAAAACTTTCTGATAAATCGAACATTTAAAGTAAAAACTAATGGCACCACCTCAGAAAAAACATATTTCAATAATGGTCTACCCCAAGGATCAATCAAAAGTCCCACACTCTTTATTATACCAATCAATGACAACCTGAAAAACTTAAAGTTACCAGTAAAAGCTCGATTATACAAAGATGACTTGGTCACAAAAAACTGGTTCTACTCTTTATCTACAAAGACTTTTCTCAAGACAAAAGAACATACCAAACGTACCGGTGTTGAAACTTCATGATGATGACATAAAAATGAAAACATCAGTAAAATTTCTCGGTATACTAATCGACCACACACTAAGCTAGAACTATCATATTAGAAATCTTCCCCTAGCTTGCAACAAACGATTAAAGTTACTGAAAATGCTAACGAACAAAGAATGGGGTGCAGATCGCCAAACATTACTAACATTGTACTGAACACTTATTCGATCAAAACTAGATTATGGATCAATTGTATATTCAACAGCTAACAAATCGCTTCTGATAAAACTCGACAGCTTTCACAACTAAGCCTTACGTTTGATAACAGGTGCATTAAAAACGACACCAGTGGAAAGTCTGTACTGCGAATCAGGGGAACCATTTTTGGGAGACAGAAGAATATATTTGAGCCTTACATATGCAGCCAAACTGAAATCCAATCCAACCCCCCAAAACAGCTTCTCCAAGAAATTCCCAAATCTTTTTTCAAATAAGCCCAGAACCCCAAAACCTTTTTATGCTAGAATTAAATTTCTTTATTCCTGAATGCCTTCCTATCGAGTCTTCTCAGACTCAACGATGGACAATAGAAAGCACCAAATTCATTACCAACCTCCAAATATATGCTAAAAGCTCCTCCAGCCGCATCCACTTTCACTGCTGAATTATATGCAATATTTCGAGCTACACACATGGCCGTTTCATCATACTCACACACTCCCTTAGCTCAATCCAAAAAAAAAATTCACACCACAAATCCTTTAGCAATCAAAATCACGCAACAACTGCAATATATACAAGACAACAACAAAAAAATAGTATTCTGTTGGATCCCCTCACACACTGGAATAAAAGGAAACGAAAGGCCGCTAAGGAAGCTGTAAATAGTGATAGTGCGGAGTGCGCGAACTTTTTAATTACTGCCGATATTAAAACAATCCTAAAGCGTAAAGTGCTTAATGAATGGGAGAACAAATGGTCAACGTCTACACATAAACTTCGCGAAGTGAAAGACTTAGTAAAACCATGGTCAATACTACCGAAAAATCGCAGAGATGAAGTTCTTATAACACGTCTGCGTCTAGGCCATACGCGACTGACGCATAGCTACTTATTTGATGCGAAACCTGAACCAAAATGTAGCAACTGCAATTGCAAATTGACTATTAAACACATAATCGCAGAATGTCCATTTCTTAACTCTGAAAGATCATCATCAAATCTACCACTCGGAACAATACGTGAAATTTTAGGATCTAAATACTTACCTTAAAAATTACCTTAAACAGATCTCTATAATAAATTTAATTTAACAAATATTCATAGAAAAAATACTTAACCTTTACTAAATCGGTTGATGCGAAATTTGTAATAAAAAAAAGCATACAAAAGATATAAATTCTTTTAAAATAATCTGGGTTGATACAGTCAACTTTGGTGAAGTTGACAAGAAACTTGTGTTGTATTGATTTCAACTATGTTCAAATGTTGACTATTTCTTTGACGTGGGTCAAAAAACCGACTTTCCATGGCCAACGTCCAATATCAACGTTGGAAATAAAATATTCGTAAGATGATATGCGCAATACGACCACGTCCAATCATACCAGCGTCCAACGTTTGAAGCATTGGACGCATCGTGTGGTACCGGCTCAACATCAATCAACGTTCTTTAATATCTAATAAAAACGAAGTCACATAGTTATATACTTGTCATGTTCCCACAGAGCTTTTAAAATCACTGGAATTGCCACTTCACAATTTGCAGTTAAAAGTAGGATCAGTTGTCATCATGCTGCGTAACATTAATCAACCTCGACTGTGCAATGGAACAAGACTGGCTGTAAAAAGGTGATGAATAACGTCATTGAGGCAACAATCATAAAGGGAAAATACAAAGGAGAGGATATCTTGATCGATGATTCCAACGGATTTACTATTAGGCCAGGGCACTTACGAAAAAAAGGCTTTTGGTGACAGAATTAATAGTATAAAAAACAACGCCATCGTGTTCTAGGGGTTAAATAAAAGTTATGTGCATGAAATTCAATATTTTTTGTCTATGCATTATTTTTTTGAACAATAAAAACACCAAAAAATCGGTCCAAATTTTTGCGTTTCTGTTTATTGTTTTTCTTCTGTTTTAAAATTTGTTTTTTTTAATAATTTTTGAAAGAAAGATAAAAATTTACATTTCGACTTTATTTAAGTCTTTATCAAAATATGATCCCATAAGATATGGACATGTCTTATCGGAAAAAACGTCTCTACATTACGGTGCCGACAGTATTCATTTTCTCTCTCGTTAGAGACACTTTATCTATACCTCGCTTGCTTCAAAATTTTCTAAAATATCAGTAGTGGGAAAATAATAACTAACTGAAGCGTTCGGAGGAGAGAGACAACGATACACTATTTGGTTCACTTAGTCGGAACACCTTCCACTTATAGAAACTGGTTAGAACGGACCTAGTATATATCTGTGTCAAACAGACTATACAATACAATTCTCTTAACCCATCTCAACGCTGCCTTATAACAATCGATGATTCGGTCAACACAGAAACAACCACAAAAAAGCATATGTCCACAATGCCATTGGATCTCAAGGGTAAGAGGATTGTTGGTTGTTGTTTGCCGATGGTCGATGTATGAGTGTTTGACTGTTTCTGCGCACGTACCTATGTACGTGGGCGCAATAAGATGCTATAAGTGGTTCCTCGGCGGTCCAATAGCCATACGCGCATTAGCCTGTTTGCCGATGTGCGATTCTGTGTTCAAGGGTTTGGCATATATACGAGTAAAATACTTCTACATGGATAATTTCTATAAGTGGAAGCTGTTCCGACTAAGGAAGACAGAGTGATAACGCTTTCTCTATCCTCCGAGGTCCGAGCTCGGTTCTGCGCAACCTGAACAAACTATCTGGAACGAGAGAGAAAATAGTATATTGTCGGCACATTAATAGTAGGATATTCCTTCCCACTTAAACTGTTCATATAAAAGTATTACATATATGTGATTTGGTGCATGAAAGTTGATTGTTGATTCACGATTGTCAATTGGTGAATGTCGCTTGTCAATTGTCGATTTTAGATTGTCCGTTATCGGTTGTCAAATGTCGATTATCTTTTGTTGATAAACTTTTGTCCGTTGTCGCTTGAAGATTGTTGATTATCGATGTTTCAGTATGTCAAAAATCAACTATCATCAATCAACATCCTCATATCCATTGAACCACAGTCCTCTATTTCCATCGTTCTTTATCCATATTAACGTTTAATGTTTGCCTCTATATCATTTGTATGAAGTATTGGGGGAAGAGAACCATCTCATTGCATCGAAAGGTGTCCGTTGAAAGGGAGCAAATTAAGGTATCGCTTTAGTAGCAAGTATAAAGATTTTAAAAACAGCGCCAGGTATTATTGGAGTACGATAGTAAATTAAATTCTTGTTTTATAACTATTGGAGAGACAAATTGTTTGTATTGGGACGAAGAATTCAGGTAATAATCATGGGAAATTACAGATAATGGTCGAAATCATTCGGGAATGATTGAACTGGATTGAAAATTACTGAAATTTGTTTAAAAATGATAGAAATTTAATATAGAATAGCACCACTGGGTATGTTACAAAGTCGTGGTGGTTTATGTTTCGAAGAAGAATAGGTACGCCAATTTTCGTCAGATGGCTCTGTACCATTCCAATTAATTTTATATACAGGGTGATTCATTAAGAATGTCCAATCTCTGAACTGTAGATTCTAAACCTCAAAATGTGATGATTCTGCTCAACATGCCTTATGCAAATATTGCTAGATACCGAGATACGGGGTGTTCAAAGTTTAAATTTAAACTTTGATTTTCGCAATTTGGGCTAAACTTACAACTAAAATAATAAAATAATATTAAAAAGCGTTAAATTCTAAAAAAAAAGTTACTCTTCTTTGATTTGTGTAACTCAATCGGCTATCGAGTTATTTGCTTCTAAAAAGTTCAATAAATTTAAATTTTTTCAAAAAAAAATTTATCATTACTTAAATATGTAACAATAACAAATTCGTAAACAAAAATAAAAAACTTCAAAGCAAATGCTCAAAATGCCCACCATTTACTTCAATACACTTTATGATCCCCTTTCGTAAAGATCACTTAATATCATTCGTGAATTAAGCCGTGGTTTAATTTTTCGTTTTTTTTTTCAAGTAGGTTTCTGTCACTTTTAGACAGTTTGTGTAGAAGCAAAAATTGGATAATAATAATAGTTATTTATCAAATAATACCTAGGCATAACGATTTTTCCAATAATCAATGCGCGATATGATTTGTGTGTTTGCTCAGTCAAATTATAATGGTCCAGCTGCGACTCGAAGATATTCACAATTATACCCAAATCGAAGGCAACCCAATTACAAACTGTACCGAAATCTTTAAAATCGCTTAGGAGAATCGGGGTCTCTACGCTCTAAAACTGAGCACGGTGCTACAAAAAAAATCACTGCCGATGAAAAAGATGAAATTTTAATTTGTGTTACGGAGAATCCAGATATCAGTACTCGCCGATTAAGTCTGCAAACAGGTATAAGCCAATCATCTATTTTTAGAATACTGAAGAGGGAAAAATTGCATCCATATCATTACACTTCTGTTCAGAATTTATTACCTCAAGATTTACCTAACCGTCTACAATTTTCCCATTTTTTGCAAAATAAAAAAATATTAACCCAGATTTTCTGGATACAATTATTTTTACTGATGAGGCAACATTTACCAGACGAGGAATATTTAATTATAAAAATAATCATTTGTGGGTGTTTAATAGGTCCTTTTGAACTGCCAACCAATTTAAATGGACCTCTTTACTTAGATTTTCTTCAAGAACATTTACACGAATTACTAGAGGATATACCTCGGAGTACCACCACATTATTCTTTACAAGTTCGTCAATACTTAAACGAACGGTTTCCGCATCGATGGATTGGTCGTGGAAATGAGTTTACTTAGCCACCAAGAGGTCCTGATTTAAATCCTTTGGATTTTTCAATTTGGGCGCAAATGAAGGCATCAGTTCACAAAGAAAAAATTACTTCTCTTCCTCAACTGCGACGGAAAATAGAAGAAGCCGCGGATGTAATTAAAAGTAATAGACAAGGATTATTTAATATCAAGAGATCTTTACGAAAGTGTATTGAGGTAAATGGTGGGCATTTTGAGCATTTGCTTTGAAGTTTTTTATTTTTGCTTACAAATTTGTTATTGTTACATATTTAATATTTTTCTATTATTTTAGTTGTAAGTTTAGCCCAAAAAAAGTTTACTTTGATTTAATTAACACAAACAAGTCTAATCAGCGCCCTCTATTACGTAAAATTACCAATTTTCAAAGAGAAATTATGAAAACATAAAAAATTATTGCGCAAATAAAAATTTAAACTTTGAACACCCCGTATCTCGGTATCTAGCAATATTTGCATGAGCCATGTTGAGCAGAATCATTACATTTTGAGGTTTAGAATCTACAGTTCAGAGATTGGACTTTCTTAATGTATTGCTGTGGCAGTTCATACTGATTTGAATTGAAACGAGAACAGCGAACGAATTTACATTGACAATTGGCGTATCCATCATTTTTCTTCGAAACTTAACTGAGCCACACAGAAACCTTTGAGGAGTCCTTAAAGCTAAATAGGGATTTACTTGAGAGTCGCGGAAACGTAGTAGAATTAATAGATTAGTTGATAGAAACAAAAATAATGCATTTCTTTTTCTGTCAATTTGTGACACAAAGTGACGTAAAGGAACAACGAATTTTTTAAAGTGCAAGAAAAAACATCATCTTTCACATGCTGCTGCCCTACCTCAAAATCGACTAAAGCCGCAGCCCTGCATATCTTAAATGCACTAAATTATAATCATATAACCATCAAACTGCAGCGTTGTACCTATAACAAAAACGTGGTTTATGAACACCTGTCATGGTGTCGCGGCACCAAAGAGCACTGTGGAAAAGGTGCGAAAGGGTCATAAATAGGAAGAAAGTGCAAGGGGCAGTAGGCATGCTTTGCCTCTGCTGCATCCTCGGATCAAGCGATTTTTATTATTTTCGACTATCGGAAATTGTCAGATTATGCTCTCTAAAAAAACGACAGCGCTCGAGTAAATCCAAACATCGTTTTTTGTGCAATTTTGTTACCCCCCTACCCCGTTAGGCCACGTTCAAACCATCAGATTAGCGAAATTGGGACTTCTTAAAGTGGCGGTTCGCGCAGTGACAGAGACAGGAGACTGAGACCGAAGATCGCGACAAGTGTCGCGGAGCGACCGCTCATTCAAGAGAGTCTGTCTATGAAGTCAGTGGTGTTTTGTGTCGTGATGGAAAATCAAATAACGAAGCTGCTATTGGAGGAAGAAGAAGACGATGATTTGTTCTTATATTATTATTACAAATACAAAACTAAAAAGACGATTACCTATTAAGGATTTATATTTAACTAGAGGTCAAGAATGATAATTTTCGCTATTAGTAAAGAAGCACCTGATGTTTGATGACAATATATTCAGGAAGTATTTTCGGCTCAATAAAACACAGTTTGATTATGTACTAAATTTAATGAAAAAAACAATGCAAGAAAAGGTAAGTTTGCCAATTCATCGAAATTATTCTGGTCGATTTCACCATAATGGCTTAGAAATGGTTCACTCGAAATATTTGGTAATCCAGTCTGTGCTTGGTGTTCTGATGAGGCTGCACTTATCGGAGAATATGTTTTGTAAATGTCGATATATCATCAACTGATTCTTGAAATTTTAATGACTCCAGCTGTCTATTTCGGTTTTCCTGTCTGTCCTTCATAAATTTTATAAATTCATCTTCTTTTTATCTCTTTCTCTTTGTATTCTTGGCAGTTGATTTTTCAGAACTGTTACTTAGTGGTATATTAGATCTCTCTTGTGTAGATTTGGAAGAGCCTGGTAACTCCTTTGAAGGAGTGTTGAGTTATGTACTGACGTGTCTGCGGTTTCGTGAGGAGTATCTTCATGTTCTACTCCTGGGGAGGTATTAGTAACTTTTTCTACACTGGCGGAACTTTGCTGTTCTTGTTCTACACTGGTGCAGCTTGCCGTTCTGATGGTGTGTTTTCTAAAAATGTTAAGCGTTCATAAAACTGCCACTTTGAATTTTTAGCTGGTGCTGCAGATCCCGTCGATTGTTTTTGTTTGCGCTTATATCTGTTTTAGGAGTCCCTGATCAGTTTCCATTTCTTACGGCATTCCGAATCTGTAATAAATAATAATATTATTTTTTTTATTTTCAGATTCATGGCGACTGGAGAAACATATGCTTCGCTATCATTCGAATTTCGTATATCACCAAAGAGGTGTTAAAACATTTAAAGACTGTTTTGGTGCCAATTTTTATGCCTATTCCAAAAGAAATTGATTTTAGGCTTATATCTGAAGGATTTTGGGACAAATGGCAATTCCCCAATTGCACAGGTGCTATTGATGGAAAGAACATAAGAATAAGAGCCCCTGAAAATAGTGGGTGGTTGTATTTTAATTATAAGGAGTATTACTCAATTGTTCTTCTGGCTATTGTAGACCATAATTACAAGTTCATTGCAGTAGACGTTGGCTCTTACGGCAAAGAAACAGATAGTGGAATATTCCAAAAGTCTACAATGAGAAAACAAATCATGAAAAATGAATTTAATTTTCCAGTACCAAAAAATCTACCAAATTCGAACATAATATTACCCCATTTTTTAGTTGGAGATTAAGCATTTAGTCTTGATACTTTTATGATGAAACCTTACGCTAGAAGAGTTGCAAAAAACGAGTAGTATCGGAAAACACGTTCGGTTTGCTGTCTCAGGTGTTTAGAATATTTTACACTCCTATCGGAACAGCGTCAGAAACATGCACTGACCAATTACTTCACGTCACAGCAAGGAGCAGTAGACTGGCAAGAACAGCATGTCATACGGCTTGCTTGAGCTGATTTGCGCTGATTTTCGCACACCACCTTTTCTTTCTTATATGTTTCCTTCCAAATATTAATTTTGTGCAAAATAAATAAAATAAGAATAACTCACCTGTTTTATTTATGCTTTCAGCTATGCTTTTCCAAATATTGTCCTTCAAATTTTCGTCTCTGTAGGAGTCTAGTTGTGCATTGTATAGCGGAGGGTGCTGCCTGATTAGTTCAATCAGATTCTCACAGTCTTCGTCAGAAAAACTTATTTTTAAACACTAAAGACGTGTGCTTTCACGAGCGCGACGGAGACACTACTGGTCCGGAGCAGCGACTGTCTCGCGTCTCGGTCTCCTGTCTCTGTCTCGCTCGCGAACTGTCGCGTATACATTGCCTAACGTCAAGTAACGGTCGCGGTCGCTGGTCTCAGTCTCCTGTCTCTGTCGCGGTGCGAACCGCCACCTTTAGATCGTAATCAATCCTCTTCATCTTAATCTGACGCGCTCAATTATTTTTTTTCCAATCTGACGGTTGCTCCTGAGCACACCCCCCTGTATTAAGGGCTGATACTAATTATTAGTATTAAAGGCTGCTTCTAGCTTAATAATTACTGTTATTTAATTAACTTAACATTCTTTTTTCAGCCGTTTCATCGTTTTTCTAGATTGCAAGCACGTAAGTAGTTGAAATTTTAAACATTGTATGTGTCTCAACTACACAAATCCATTAAAATATTAACTTTCTCAACCCAACAAACTTCTCTCTGTTTGTAACTGCTAAATAGAGAAATCTAAGAAAATAGTTGATTCACGTTAGAATAGTTATCCATGGGATTAACAATCGATTTTCTCGTATGCACTCGTATTAATTTTTCTTGATATTGTGAGCTATTTTTTCATTTTATGGTGGAAGACTCCATAGATATTTTTTAGATCTATTTCAGTAGAGCTAATTCAAATGAAACTGAATATTTTTTAGTCAATCTAGATATAAGCTTTTAAGCAGCATACAAAATTTAGAGCACTTAACTCATGTCTGTTTTGTGCTTAAATTACGCTAGATTTAGCCGACTTTAGTTTTAAGCATTGCGCTAGATATTAAGTTTTTCAAACATAAGTTAGTACTTTTAATGGCTGCAAAGTCATAACCCAGTGGCAACTAAAAGGTATACGAACTCGTCTAGGACACGGACTCTAGGTAGAACTCTAAATTTTGGTAAATTCGGCGGCGTCTTTGATATTGCCTTTGATTTATATTTTTTATAAACAGCGACGAGTTGTTTACGTTATTTTTTAGATCTAATTTCTAGGAAGGTTTTTTATTTATGTTTTTTTACTTTCTAGAAATCTAGAAATGTCAGTTTTGATATATTATATTCGAGCTTGTTCAACAGCGAAAGTTAGTTTTAACTAAAAAGTCATAGTGAACAAAACGAAATAGAAAAGTAACCAGTGAATTTAAAAAATAGTTATAAAGTAGTGAATATTCAATTATACAAGTAATGATAAGTTAATTATTATATAAGTTAATTAGATCTAGTGTAAATTTTTAAATAAATTAAAGTAAGAGACAGTGTTCCATCCTACCGTTGAAAAACAGTTTAAATAAATAAGGAAATAAGAAAACATTACAATATTTGATTCCATTCCTATTTCATTAACTGTGATGATGATGATTTTTTACCAAATATAAATGTATGTTAGAAAGAAATAAGAGTTCTATATACGAGGATATATTGATTTTTGGACACGAAACTTCTTAGGTCTTGGAGAACCAGAGTGTTGCCATTCCATCGATTGTTGCTTTGTTTCTGGATCGTAGAAATGTAACCAAGTCTTATCAATAGTAACAATTCGGTTTAAGAAGTCTACATCGTTTTCAAATCGAGCACAGGTCGAACGCGATGCTTCTACCCTTGTACGCTTTTCAAGCAACATTCAAACATTTGGGGATCCATTTTGCAGCAATTTTTCTCATGTCCAAATTGATGTGAACTATATGATGAATGCATTCGTATGAAATATTCAGTACTTCAGATATCCCTTTTAGCCCATTTCGACGGTCTGATAAAATCATGTCATGAACTGCATCGATATTTTCGGGGACTGACACTGGCTTTCTTTAGCGGTTATCATCTTCAATGGAAAATTTACCTCTTTTGAATCTCACAGTCCAATTTTTTCAGTCGCATATGAAGGACATTAATCACAAAGGTAAATCTGCTTACCTCTTAACCCTTTTAAATACAGGTACTTGATGATGGCTCGATACTCCAATTTTTCGATTTTCACCATTTCGGTGGAAATCTTTTTTCTTTTAATTCATTGCGTAACTCTGGTTTACTTTGTTGACGTCAAACTTTACACTGACACTTCTAATAAGTTATTGTTCGTTGCTATGGTAACGAAATATTTTGTTTATGCATGGAACTGATCTAGGCTAATTAGATATCAATACATCCTCGTATGTATATCTTGTGTGTATGTATTGTATTCAATGAGATTTTTAATAATTATTATTATATTTAAATGAATTAATAAATTAATATTTTTCGAAAAAACTTCGTCATTTGAACAGGTGTGACACAAATCTGTTTTCATGATTGCACATAATCTATTTACTCCATGAAAAAAATGTGGATCATTATTTATTAAATTTCGAATTAGAAATAGAAATACAAAACATAAAGAATCCAATGAATCATCTGGAACAATTGGAGGGTATTGATTGGTTAGGGCAGTGGAAACTGAACAATATCATCTAATAGAATTTTATATTCACCCCCTTGAATGCAAATTAAAGTTATTTGCTGTTTGAACCCAGCTTATATGAAATTTTTAATGAATAATTAAAATGACACTTTTTTAGATCTGTGATGTATATGTTTAATGATAATGTAAACGAATAAGAATTTGCTGGAAACGTATAGGTGCATTCTGGATTTTTAAAGTTGTAGGTGTTTTATACCACATATATTTGGTTCGATCCAACGAACTGAATTGAGTTATGCCGGGCCTTAATTTCAGAAGGAAGAAGTTGTGAACACTTTGCGTCTGACCATCCAGAAAATTTAAAATCGTATGTTAAAAGCCAAATTTTACACTCTCACACACGATAAAACTGAAAATAATAGGGTGTACAAATAACTTCACAAAGCAAATAAATCTGCACGCAGATGCTTATGGCAAAATCATTTACTTACCCCTTACTACCATTTATTTATTGAAAAATGAATAAATTAAACTCTATATCTGTTTAAGTTTTTATTTTTTCAATACAAATTATAAACCTGATTTAAAATACTGTACACAAAGAGCAAAAGTATAAGATTCATAAAATGTTTTTTTCACTTTGATATGGCAATTCCAGATATGGATAAAAATCTCAATATATAGCACACTTCATAAAGAACCTCATAATTGCCGTTTTAAGAGAAAAATATTTAGCCGCCATATTTTATGCTCATAGAAATATATTTACAATATTATTTGTATACACTGACACTTCTAGATTTATAAATACAATTTGTTTGGGCTGCTTCACCAACATTTTATTATCTATCTATTCGATAGAGAATTGAGTATAATAGAAATTCGGTTGGTTTTTAATTAAACTTATTTGAAAATAAAAATGACAATAGAAATTTTAAGATATGATTCAGGCACTTTCAAAACCAATTCATTACAAAAAAAAACATGAGGCTTTTAATTATTTTTTCTTGAGTATAATGAATATTGAATTTCAAAGTTTACTATTCTTAGAGCTATATATGGAAGTAGGTTGTTCAATGTTCGTCCAACACTACACAGAAGTTGATATTGCTACACCAGGAATTTCTTCAAATAATGTTTCTAAGTAAATTTTCATATTCATTTGTTGCTTCATAACTTTCCACTGAAATTATTCAACAGATCAGTTGAACATTCGGTAGTTTTTAAAAGCTGGTTTCCTGAAAATGTCTTTGCAAATAACGAAATATTAATTTCGAATAATCTCTCATTTATACTCACTTCTCTTCAATTTAAATAATAAAATGTTGGGCTACAATTCTTATTTGATGTGTTAAAAATTTACTCTACTAAATCTCAAAAAATAGTCATATTCATCTTCATAGAAGACATTAAGTGTCAGTACTATATTATATATTCAAGATAGTCACTTCCTTATCAATTATTGTTTTGTCCAAAGTCGTTTATTTTCTCATAAATTATAAGCTACCAAATATTACACAATACACTTATTAAAATAATTTCCGAAGACTAAATCAGAGATCAAAAAACATTGCCACTTGTAATAATCATAAACATTTATAAAATATTAATATATTGATGTTTTCACAACCCATTTTTGTTTTGATTGCACAATGCACAGACTAATGCGAATATGTTTAAATTAGAGCATCCAGAAGATTTATTTTGTTAATATTTAGGAAAAGTATAAATCATAAATGATCTTTTAAAACTTCCACAATGAGAACTTTATAATTGCTGAAAAGTATCAAATCCTGATTTTTAGATGGTGTAAAATAATTCTAAAGAATATTTTCTCATTGGATTGTTTGATGCTCACTTAATACTGCACAATTTTCAATACATATATTTTAAAACTTTTGATACATGAAAAGATCAAGAATTTAAATTTATAATCCGTTGAAAAAATTGAGTGATACAAAATTATGTTAGTTTCAGTGGCTTTGGTCAAAGTATCATTTCATGGTAGGTAGAGGCTAATATAATTTTGACTTTAATTCTTTTTATTAAACTTTGAAAAAAAAATGATTTCTCTCACTTAGTGTATGAGTACATTCATAATCTAAGGGCGAGATGCAGTGGGTATCTGGACAGTTAACAAAATAGTTAGATGAAGAGGTAAACGCCTAGGGAGAAACCACCTTAAATTATTGTTTATTCAGTAATAAAGTAATCAGATGAAAATTTTTCAATTGTATGTAGTCAAATTTTAAATTGTTGTTATTTTTTTGTAGTTATTATAAAAACAGTGAGTATTGGAACAAACTGCTGGTTGCTCTAATTAATTTTCACTAATATTTTTAATGGGTTTCATCAGTTTTTGGCAAACTTCAAGCCAATTTGAACACAAATCATATGAAAAGTTTTTCCACAAAATTCATGTATTTTTTCATCTTAAAGATATTTTACCTGAATTCTGTGGACCACATCACCTACGCCTATACATTATTATTGGCAAAAACTATGTTACAGAAATATGCAGGAAAATAATTCTAGCTCAACCAAATCAGTGTTTTAAATTTTTTATTTTATTTTTCATTTTAAATTAAATTGTATACTTTGTTTCATAGGAAAACAAACAAGAATACTTTACTGGAGAACACGAAATACTAAATCATCTACTATTGATATTCAATATGAGTAACAACTATTTCCTAGGGACCCCCTAGGGAATTTAGAATTTACAACAGAAAGGTAAAAATGTTGTCAATTTTTAATTTCGAAAGAAGATGACTGTATCTGTTTTAAATGACGAATACACAAAATACCCGGTTTCTTAAAATCCCAATACAGTTTGAAAATTTACCTATAAATGTCATGTTCCAGTGCTCGATATTAACAAACAAATAAACTCCCTAGATATATTAATACTATTTCAAAAAGTTATCAATGAGGCTAAAATTAAATGAAAAATCATCAAAATATAAAAAAAAATTTATAATAATCAGGTGGATGTATTTTTCCGTTTTTAATTTGCTTCAATGAAGGAAATTATAGATTTTATTTCAAGAATTCTAATTTAAAAGATTTGTTCCAAAGATAGTTCCTTTTCCAATGAAACATGATATACTTATACATTTGATGTCATAATGAATTATTTGAACTGAATATTTCTGGGAGTATAAACTAAATTAACTAAAAATACTGGGTATTTTATTTCAATAGAAAAAAAAAACAAAAAAAGAATATTGGATAGAAATCTAAATAATTTGTATATAATCTATTTTGTATATATAAAATGTTAAAAATTATCATCACAAGGAGCAAACTTACTTAAATAATAAACACAAATAAAAAATGTTTATCTAAAAAGACACCTACACCAAACTTTTCTATACAAAAATTTATTAATACGAAATCTATCTATATTTGCGATAATTAGATATACTCGTATTTCTATCACTGTTTATATATCAGAACTTCAAAGCATAATTGTTCAAAAATACAATTTAAGACTTCACTCAGCACTCACCAAAATTAGGACATATTTGTTATTTGGCTGAAATTTCTAAGAAATTGAGATTTCTTTAACCTAATCTGGTTGCTCCTAAATAATTCTACCTGAAATAATGTTACTTTTTATTATTGATAATAGCTTGTCAATACTTATTGTTACTGTTCAGTGCCAATAAAAAAGTAACATAATCATTTAAAGAGTTCAATTTGAGGCCCAGAGTGCCTGCAACTGGACCTCCTTAAACACATTGACGAGGATGATTATAGTTTGCTAGAAATCATTTCAACCAGAAAGACCATCAGTGGTCGAATGTAATGTTATCTGAAGATTACAGATTTTGTCTCTTTGGTAATAATTTACATGTCGCAATAAACCTAAAAATTTGAAGAATACTAAACCAAGGTAAATATATGATGGCGAATCAGGAATGAGACCATATCAACATTGTGATTATTATTAATTTCATCTTTGTGACGTTTGTTTAACATATAGTTAATTACCCAGTATCATTAAAATATTTATAAAAATTAAAAAATAAAAATTATGCGTTAATTTTGCCATATTAATTTTACAACTTGACCATTTATATTCGGTGAGCTGAGGGGTATATCTATATAGTTCATTTCTATATTCTGTCATTTATTTATAATGTATAAATTTGAAAAGTTGTCAAGTTAGTTTTAATGAAACCACATAGGCATGTCCTAATAGTAAAGTTCAAATATTGGTGATTATCAAGTTTTATAGCTCACTATGAGAATGAATAATTTAAATAATGGATGTGAACAATTCGATAATACTTCAATACTAAATTCTTATCATTTGGAACAAAATGTCATAAATTTGGTTGCTTTATTTGCTTTAAAAAAAATAGTGTTGTATACTGAAATAAGTTTGATTTAGATGTAAATTGTAGATAGATCATAGTCCAGATTAATATTTTTTTAAATATATCATTTTATACAATAAATAGCTTTTTTCTGTCCCATGATCCATTTTAGAGATGCCTAAAAATTATCGACAGACCTAAAAATTTTGTAAACTATTCATATTCCTAAAAAAAATAAAACCAAAACTCGCAAAAAATTAGATAAAATAAAGAGCAGTTGCTGATATTTCTTTGTTGAATTAATTTACTGTAAATGAGAAATTTAGTTTGAATATTTATATCATTTGTATTGTTGAAAATAATTATTATTTATTTTAAATCGATCGATAACAACATTAATTATTGAAAGGAATTTTATTAATATAAAATTTCTCTCTCTCTCTCTCTCTCTCTCTCTCTCTATATATATATATATATATATATATATATATATATATATATATATATATATATATATATATATATTTGTGTTTATATTAATCCATAACCATTGAGAATATACTAGAAGAGTCCTAATACATTGAAAAAGTTACTCTCAGTGTAGATAGTAGTACTGAAATGAACTATAAAAATCTGATCATTTTGTAGTATTCGAAACTCTTAATAATTGGTAAAAATATAGATACCTCAAGTAGATTCACACCTGAAGTGTTAACCCTATCGAATTGTTAAGTATCATAAAATGTTAATTAAAGATGAAAATTATCAATACTATCATTGTTAAATATAGAGATAATATTGTATGGAAATTATTATGAGTGTAATGAAAAATTGTAATCGTGTTACTATACAATATACAAAATTAGAACAAAATAATGTCACTTTAAATTTAATCACATAGTTCGAAAATAATAATTTTTGAGAGGAGAGAAAAAACTGCATAATTTTGCAAATACATCATTACAAGATTATTTTTTTGTTGTATACAATAGTTTATTGTGAAACTAGAGAGAATAATAGTATTTTCCTATGAGCTACCGCAGAAAGCTAATCAATACATTTTTATAGTTCCAATCAGGGAGCAGAATTTTATCACACAACTTTCTTTGTTAGATTATAAGTCGAAATATTAATTATTTTATGTAGGTTTTTACAAAAATAGATTTGGCAATGCTCGTTTCTGATTAACTGAACCCCTTGCCTCCCGCTTATTTATTAAATATCAAAGCCACTAAAAATATATATACACTGTGTTAGAGATTGAACGCTGATATTATTACCTGTTACAGCTTTACGTAAATTTGAAGAATATCTAACATTAGAGAATACTTTGATATTGGAACGTTTATCCTCCAAAACGAAATCATTGTAAATGTTGCATTAGTCGAACTTTGTTGATACAATTTTTGTTTGCTCCTGTGTTAAAGATAAATTCATTTAGAAAAAATCAAATACTAAATGAGCACGCTGGAAAAACGTTATTGACAAATATAATTATATTTTTATTCAAAATACTTTGGGTAGAAATTAATTTAGCAAGAAAAATTGACAACTGCTCTGTAAATAAACTAGAATAATCTATAAAAAATAATAGCTGAGCTGATTCAAAATCTCAAAAAAAAGAAATATTCTACACATAAGCTTGAACTGTTTTCGTTTATCATATATATATATATATATATATATATATATATATATATATATATATATATATATATATATATCTTTAATGATAACTAAATAATTGTAATATAAATACATATATAAATGAATCACATTTACTGTCAACATGAATGTAACTGGGTGTACTTTTATCTATTTTATATGTACATCTTTGCTGGAAATGTGAATCCTTCCTGGAATAAACTTTTTGATAAATTGCAACTTTTAGATGACACGAAAAAGCAAAAAAGCTAGAATTTCTGGAACCGTTGTTGATATTCATACTGAAGACATTGTTTACTACTGCTATACCAACATTCACAATTACACTGACTCGATTATTTTCTATCTCCGAGGATGATAACGTTGTTAAGAAAACACTCGTTAGACAGTGTTTTTGGAGAGTTATTGAACGCAATAAATTAAAAGAATTCTAGAGGTAATGTCCTTAAAAATTTTATTACTAAGTTACCCATTTTCATTGATTGAGCTGCATGCACATTAAAAAGATTGTCATAAAAAGTACGTTTACATAAAGACATATAAACGAATACAGTTTAGCTTGAGGCAAAAACAAAAAAAAAGAACAAAATGTAGTTGAATACAATTTTTACATTGTTTTGTGTTTTCTTTCTTTTAACTAGGTTTGTTTTTAAACGTAAGTAACCGATAATAATACTAGTATTGTGAGAGTGTAGGCACTGAAGTGATAGGTTACAGTTGTACCAGTAACCTGCTAGTCTTTCACAAGCCTGTAAATGTGGTGTTGTGCTCCATGTTCTGAAGTAGATACCTCAAATACGTAAGCTGTACATAAAAGGGTCTCTTGGGTATCTCTGTTACTTACAACCTGAAAGTAAACAAAGTGATTTTAAGCATTAAAAAAATATTGTGCAATTTCAAACCTCTAGTTTTTTCTTTTATATTTTTTTTATCAAAAATTTCACACTGAACTGCGTTTAAATTACATATGAATATTTAATTTTTTATTCCATGTAATTAGTCAAATATCACATTTAGAATACTGAAATAAATACTACTATTCCATCTATGAGTGAAATTTATAAACTGTTAATTACCAATAAATCAAATCAGGGTGAGGTGAGTAAAAAGTTTTAGTCGATATTTGACGCAAAACATTTTGATTGTTTCTTTATCTCTTATATCGGTTAGAATATAGAGTATACATTTATCAAATTTTAAAATAAACATATTATCAAGCTAGAGTGGGAGAAAAATGTTTAAGTAATCATGAGAAAAATGCAGAAAAATAGTAGTGAATGAAAAACAAAGAATAACAGCAAATATCAACGGTATAAAACTAGAGGTAATATTAAACATAAAATATAAGAGAACTGGTGAGCCATGTAAACAATATCATGCTTTTTAATCTATTTTGTCATTAAATTCAATTCTATACTAGCATAAATCCCATTTTTCTATAGATTTCTAATTAAACTTTCTCATTGTTCATTATTCCTGAATATTTTTTCTGATTTATTTTAATAAAAATGTGATACAATGCGATATTTATTTTTGAATTTGTCTTTCAACATAATAAGAAAGCTAAAATTTTGGACAGCCCTTTCTAAAATATTAATCATCTAAGGTACATTACTTCACATTCTCAGATTGGTATTCTTGCCATGAATAAGTTTTGTAAGCGGGAAAACTGGGAGATAATATGACGTTGAACGTTGTGATTTGGCAGGGATGAATTATACTTTGAGAAAACATGATCAATCAATGAATCTATAATTTATTATTGTATTTGAGTCAGCGTGTATGTTTTGTTTATTCGTTTTAAGATAGCAGCATCTGATAAATACAATTACAAAGTAAACTGTATGATAATTTTATTTCTATTCAAAAATAATTTCACTATGCCCTAAAAGACAAAATGTACCTATACTTACCTGTAAGATTGTAAAATTTTCTAATACACTGTTCATCATGTATTTTTCAGGTAGGTGTTTTAATTTGTGAATGAAATTTATCATATACTCGCACATTGGACTTCGATGAATTCTATATACAAATCGTCCATTTTCGTATCGAGCATATTCTGTTTCCACTTTTTCCACGACTTGCTTTCCAAAAGAACATACTTTCGTGGAGCAGGTTATCGTCATATTATCGTTACTTTCATACCTAAAAATAGGCGATATAGCTATCATCATATTTCCAAAATCTGAAAAGTTTTTCTTTTGCACCATATGAACTTCATCATTTCAAAATGTTAAGGGAATAATTAAATTCCATTAATATACACTATTTAACTAATGTTAAGTTATAAGAATATGTATGTAATAGGGTGGTCGTTGATAATTAAATTTCTTGCGACGTCCCATAAAAAGCTTCTTTTTGACGAAAAAACACTGGACTTTTTTTATGCTCTACACGATCTAAGTTGATTTTTTAGTATAATAATTTTTTTTTGAGAATTTTTCAGGAAAAATAAAAATTTTATTCGAAATATAAAGAATGATAGAACCCAAATCAATAAAAATAATAATATTCGATGAAAATAACAACCAACAAAATTCTTAATTGAAAAATTTTCCCAGTTGATTTAGTTTATCAATTAAAAAAATTAAAGATAATCAAATTGATATTTTTATTTTAAAATTACATTAGTACAAACGTTACTTAAATATTTAGATACTCAAAGCTTTCTTTCGCATGATTAATGTCTTCTTTTCTATAATCATCTAAGAATTGAGTAAGGAATTGTTACTGTCCTTCATCTTTTGTAAACAAATCGTTGTACTCTTGTAATAGTTTAACATTTAATTAACATGGATCGTGTAGAGGTACGTGTTGTTTTCAATAAAAAAAAATTTCCCAGTGTTTTTCATCAAAAACAAGCTTTTTAAAGGGTATCGCAAAAAACTTTTTTTAGCGACTACTCTAATATGGAAAGTATTACTTTTTCCATCATAACGATTAATATTAACTGTAAAATAATTCTCCATTCCTCAGGGGTATAAAATGTGGACCTCTTAACGAATTAATACAAGTAGGTTGAACAGTTGTTACTCTTTACTTAACTCGTAGTTTAAATTACCTTTCAAGAACAATTATACGAGAACTAGATACTTCTAGAAAAACGTATGGAATGTACATATTAGCATTAGCGGCTTCTGTAAAATAATAGTATATTAATTAAGATGACACCGTCAGATAATTTTTCATTTGAAACATCTAAATTGATCTTTTGTTATTCTAAAAATACTCAGTAGCTATATATCTGCAAAAATTTGATAAAAATATTCAATTGAAAATATTTCGGTTTCACATCAAAGTGTATTAGTAAGGAAGCCTAATAGGTCAAACGGGAAGTTTAGATGACAGGAAAAAGTTTCTTACGAAAACCAAAAAACAAGCACATATAAATATTGAGATATTGAAAATCTTATCAAGCACGTAAAACATTAATTGAATCCAGACTAAACAATTGAAAGTGACAGGGACCATGAAATATTTTGAAAATTGTAGAAAAAGCAATTTGGGAATACCGGACTGCGTCAGATTTTACAAACGGCTCAATTTTATCCTACTTCAAATCTGACGTTTATTCTAAGTGTTTTCCAAATCATCTGATACAAATAATTTTTTTGTATTTCTTTTGTTTCAAAAACCAAATGCGAGAAGTATGAAAACCTTTAAATTAAATATTATCAAATGAAACTGTGATAAAACAATAATACATTCAAGGAATTGTACTATGTGACAGAATCAGAAATACAGAATAAGGGTTTGTGAAAATTAGCAGAGTATATTCTATCAGTAATTCTTTCTTATTCTCTTCTAAATAGAAAAAATTCAAATCCAATCGAGAATATAAATGCAGAACATTTTTTTTAAGTTTGTAACCCTCCCCACTCCATCATGTTACAGTGAACTTGTCCAAGTGTTGAAACAGATTCTTTTCGACAAGACTGTTGCATAAAATTCCCGCGTTGGCTCTGTTACTATATACATCGACAAATGTGTGGTTAAATTGATATTTTACCGACCACACATGTTTATATATCTGTCATCCAATGCTACATTAAATATTGTTCATCTTCAGAGATGATAAATCTATTCAAGAGAGTTCTGCTCATTCATAATTAAAAAAAGAAATGATAAATTACTTTTACTTCTAATAAGTTTATAGAAAAAAATATAATAAAAAATTTGAATGCTATTATCTAATGAGATTTAAGAAATAATTCAATGAATATGTATTTATTAAACTGTTTATCTGTTCATATCAATTATAATAATATAGATACGAGTATAGATTAGTTTTAAATATTACTTTTGCGATGTAATATTTATAACGAGTATAAATGGTTTTATAAATGTATCTGTAACCTTAATTATATATTCAACTATATTTTTTTAGATCAAAGTATCAACTACAATTATAATTAGATGTATTGGATTATGTTCTTTAGACTTAAAAATTCAATAATATGAGATCGTAATACCGAATATTATAGGTCAAATATGAAAGATTATAATACATATTTTAAAATACAATAAACCTTAAGCAGTGTTTTTAGAAAAAATAATATCTTTTATATTCGAATTATTTACCACCTATATTATTACACTACTGTGAAATTTGGACCACGTAAGTCTTTCGTCTAAAGAATAACTGGAAATCACTCATGGCTAAATCAACAGACAGTTCTCCTGACGGGTAGGAATATCATAAAATGTATGTTTTTTTCATTTCCTACTCTATTTTAGAAATAATATATCCATAATTATTTAACATTTCTTACGTTTCCCGTGTGATTTTTACTTGCTTTGGAAATTGTTAACCGTATTAGTTCCCAACAGGTAACAATTTTTTTCACAAGATCATGTAAAATTGTGTTTACTTCTAAGGAACTAACGTAGATAGTTAATAGACATTTCTTGTTTCTTTTTGGATCCTACGTCTCAATCTCTCAATATTTTTAGCAGTAACTGGAGAACAGCTTCAACATTAAGCGTTATCAGTTCTCTTTTAAATTCGCTATACCAATGAAACACATTTGCTTGTGTTGTTAACTCAAGTTCACCTTTAAATTCTAGTAGATCATATCTCATATACATATGTTTTCAATTGGTTGTCCAAATATTTCGAATAATTTTCTAATACAGTTTGTGAAAAAGAAAAAAATTAAAATTTACATAATAATCCAATACCATTAATTATAAAGCCCCTGAACATTAATGATGTAAAATGAAGATTCCACAGAACCAGAACAATGAAATATAAACGTAAATAAGAATACTTACGAACTTGTAACCCCGTAAAATGCACCAGTCTCATCTTGTATATTAGAATTTAGATCTGCCCAAAATTTAACGAGGAAAAAAGCGGCTTGAGGTCCTTTGTCATATAGCTCCTTCAAACCACCTTTTTTCTCTGGAAATTTGTCATAAATCTGTCGAACGTCGACTGCCTCTAACATGGGATCTGAATACGATGCTGGTCCTCCTATGTGTACGAAAAGGTGTTTTTGATACTGAAATAATAAAACAAAGTGTCAATGTAATTCCAATTTTATTGCTACAATCTTGTTGTGAAGATATGTTTTTTATGGGCTAAAGTATTTTCTTTGCAAATACATATTAAAGACCATTCATGACGTTGTCTGATCAACAGGGTAGTCGAGGAAGATAGGAAATGGTAATTTTACAGTTAGGCCATATTGTTTTTTGTTTAAGTTTCGTCAAATTTCTATCTTGTTTATACAATCTTCCATTCCAATTCACAGACATTAAACAATTCAAGTTGTCCCTGCTACATATGAAATAAGTTATACAGTTTTTTACACGAGCGCAAAAAACTTACAACAAGAGGTACGAACCCAAGTAAATAAGGCCTCAAGAATATCTGACTGTCTGCGGGACGTCATATGGAAAATGATATATGTCCATCGATAGTGATATCCGCATATACAAAACAACCGTTAAGACCTATTCCTACATATGCAGAGGATACTCGAAAACTTCTAAAGGAGTGAAGCTTAAGAGATCAAATGAGAAGCAAAGCTATAAGAGAAGATCTGATAATTCAGAATGTAAAGCGATTCACGAGATCGCGTCGAAAATATTGGAGAGACCACGTCGACAGAATGATGAAAGATCGATTTGCTAAATGGACAAAAGATGAAACACCAACTTCGAGGAGATCTCCCGGCCGACCTCCCAAGTGATTGGATATCTACTTCTCAAGAATCTGAATGCTGGAAGAAACAAGACTGACTTTTAACAAATGAGAAAAAAAGTTGACAGTTCCTATATTTACTATGTTATGATAATTAGTCTTGTGTCTGGTAAAAATAATTCTAGTAATTTTAAATTATGTGGACATATTTTTATAATTACAATTTTTAATTGAAACTCTCATTAATCAACTCTATCCAAGCTAGATAGAATATTTAAAATAGCTGAAATTTACAAATAATTGCAAATAAAAAAGCACAATGAAATTAAATGTAAATGGAACTAATAAAAACTGTATTAAACAAAATGCTTACTGCTTCATCTCGATTCTGTGATTCCATAAACGCTGAAAATTCTATAAGCCTCAACTTTTGTGTTGCAATAGCTCTTCCTTCCCATACTGGCGGAGGTGCTGGTTGAAGGGCTCCAACTTCTCCTGCGGATACTGCTGTCGCCGGTTTACCTGCCGTATATGCCGCCTGAGCAAATGGTTTAACACTGCAACAAATGGTTTACCACAGATGAAAATATATTAGCAGCTGATCGTTTTATTTTTTTTATGTATAAATTTTGCAAACAAGTCAATTATAAATCGGCATAATCATATGACAATAGTTTCGATTCAATTTCTTACTATAACAAACGTAGTTATTGCAAGACTGAATAATGTTTTATTCACCAACCGGTGGGCATACCTTTTACCTATATATCAAAGGAACGTAAAAACAGTTGAAATTAGAAATATTTTCCATCTTAAACCATTCCAGTCAATGTCTTTTATTAAAAAGAGAAAATCTAATGAGTAAGAAATTATAGTATACGAAATATATATACATTAGGACTTAAATGAAGCATGGGTAATTTACGCTCAAATCAATAAATTAATATACGAGGATATATTGAAAAATTCTTAGCCTACTATAGAACCAAACAAAATTTCAATGTCAAAATATTTTATTACTCAACATATTCTCCTATTTATTGGATACATTTATTACAGCGAACCTGCAACCTAGACCTTTAAAAAAAATGTTTCTTCTTGCTCTGCAAACCAGACCTCCACAGCTTTTATTACCTCCTCGTCGGAAGAAAATTTACGACCTTTTAAACTTTTTTTCAGTTGAGGAGAGAGATGATAGTCGGTCGGAGCCAAATCTGGTGAATAAGGGGTGTTCTAGTAATTCAAACCCTAAATCATGAATTTTTTGCATGGTAACATGAGATTTGTGTGCAGGGGCGTTGTCTTGCAAAAACAAAACACCTTTGAATAGCTTTCCGCATCTTTTCTCTTCGATTTTTTCCCTTAGAGTGGTCAGTAATGTCGAATAGTAATCTCCAGTGATTGTTCTACCCTTATCCAGAAAATCAATCATGATTACTTCATGGCAATCCCAAAAAACTGAAGCAAGAACCTTTCCAATAGATTTTTGGACACGAAACTTCTTAGGTCTTGGAGAGCCAGAGTGTTGCCATTCCATCGATTGTTGCTTTGTTTCTGGATCGTAGAAATATACCCAAGTCTCATCAATAGTAACAATTCGGCAAACAACCCACCTTTCTAGTGCTGCAGGTAATCTATATGAGCGCTCAAAAGAACAAATGAAACGTTAGCGTAATACAGAATTGTTGCTGTCACCACAAAGAAATAACATATTACGTCAATAATTAAAAACTTAGGAGCTTAAGTTAAAAATAGATTTAGGTTAGGTGTGCTTAAGTAATCTGAATTCGCTGGTGACATTCATATTAAACACATTGTAGCCTACTACATCTAACAGTTCACTTTTGGTCTCTGGTTATCGAAATGCGCATTCTACAATATAATTGTGAGTATTACTGCAGTGGTAACAGTGAACAGTGTGTTCAGTACTAGGTGCATTGCAATTGTTTAAAAAAATATGTTCAAGATGTCATTAGAACTCACATTGAGACTAAAAGATTTGGATCATTTTTTAATTGCAAACAACTTGCAATTAAATATATCATCAAATATAGCATTGCGGGCAATGAAAAGTTCGACTGGATTGTCTTTTTTGTGGAAAATATATCTTATCAAAAACTTTACTTTTGAGTTTTTCTTCACACTTACAAGAAACACATATACACATAACAATAAATCGAACTTACATAAAATCTAATGCTGATACATTTCGGGAAACTCTGCTCCCGTTCTCAAACCTATAAAATAAATAAACTATAAACATTATAAAATATGTATACAAACTGTATATAATAATGTATAATGTGTGTAGTTACAAGCCATGAAGAAAAACACAAAATAAAGGAATCATTACAAATGCCTTATGGTTGTGATTAATTTCATATTAAAATATTGTAAACATTATTCAAATTAATCTCAATTTTAAAATATTTCTTATTATTAGTTTGATATGATCAATTTATGGTTGGAAGATGATGAGATTTATGGCATTAGTATTATCATTAAAGAAGAATATCTGTAAGTCAATGGGGAAAATCTATCTCCTGATGTATTTCTATAAGTAGATTTATTTACGTTTTATAGATGGTATGTTACACATAAAAAGGGTATCTCTTGGTAGTAAAATTAATTGTGTGAATAAACAGAAAATAAATATGCAATTTGTCTTCATTGCCACTCTACCAACACTGTTCACATTCATTCTGTAGTTTGTAATTTCTTGGTTCTTTTTACAAATTTCTATTTATTCATCCAACGATGTTAAAAGCCTATCTACTAAGCATAGACCTTTCAACATTAATAACCATTCAAAACCGAAGCTTTTCTCCGTCTACCCACTAATAATTAACAACTAAAATAGTGGGGAAGTTATGAAGAAACGTTGAGTGGTGATTACTCTAGCAATATCCAAAACATTCAAGTGTTTTATTATTAATTATTTTGTTTTTGAATCATTTCGTTGCCTGTTATGATGAGATTTGTTTGTTGTTTTCTGCACAATTATATAATAATTTGTAAAAAAATAATAAATCAAAAACTTACTCTTGCGATGTACCAGGTTGTAATCCGGGTTGCCAGAATTGCTAAAAAAGACAACAACAAAAATTAACCAAGCTATAAGGAACATTTATTAACCAGTAAGTAACTGAATGAAAATATTCTGCATTAGTATATTAAGAATAAGCCCATGTATAGCGTTACAGCAGATCTAGATCTACGTTACAGCTCCACCACACAGCAAGTAAGCTCAGATAATTCAGTTTTTAGAAGCCACCATTTAAACAGTTTTATCTAACATTGATTTTATGGGCATAATCATAAAATCGAAGTTTGTAAAATTGTTCAAGAGTTCATAATTAACAGGTTAAAAAACAAAACAATATAGAAATTAGTTTACCAACTTCCCTATTTAGCTATGCAGAAGCTGGGAGAGTATTGAATATTGGAATTACATAGGATATTTGATAGAAAAGGTGTTATTTTTACAAAATAAATTATGAATTTCATTATACCATTATTTTGATTGTAGATACAATTAAATTTGATATATATCTTTATATATTCTCTGTCGTATGTATAAAAGTAATATTTCACCCAGTTGAAATAATCCCATTTTTATTCGAAAATCATTAATTAGGCGAATGAAAAATTACCAACAAAAGTAGAGGTTATGTTGTGAGTTGGGTGTACATGAATGTTATCTGATCTTTAGGGAAATTTCAAGAGTTTTTGAGGAGTAAGTAACTCCACAACTATAATAATACTGTGCGACACAAAATTAACGCTTATTTTGCACGAAAAAATCCTGTTGTAAACAATATCTGAATGGAAGTCAATAGACTGGAATTGACTTTAACAACTTTCTGAATGTTGTGAAATAACACAATTTTCCAATAAAAGAATGAAAGTATGCTTGAATTATTGTTTATTTATGACACTTTGCGTTATTCCGCTGTTATTGTTGATATCTCCCGTTATCAAGAGTGATACAACATAAGGTGATATATCGTTCACGTGAAGAATGGGCTAATACAGAAGCACTCATGGAAATGTGTGTTACATAAGTTCAAGTGGCACGCTGTTTTAACGTGACCCAACTCCAGGGCCAGGGCCTTGACATGTTGTTGAGAGACTGGTACGAACCAAATAATACCTGAACCAGGAATTCGCAGAGTGGCATATGATAATCAATATCGAATTTTGATAATGATGGTACTACGAAATAGATTTACTGCAAATACTGCACTTCAACGAGAATTTGTTCATCGATATAAGTATGACATACATCAAGATATCGTGCATCGAAGACTAGCAAAAAGCAGTATTATTATGAAACATAAGTGAATGTGTAAAGATGGAAATATTGAATACAGTTATTATAATATATGATCAATTCCTTACCTCATTTTATTTGTGTTCTAGAAATCACATTTTCAAAAAAATATCATGTCAAAGTACCAATATTGATAATGTAGCTTAAACCCACCAGTGAGTTATACAAATAATTTCTTGTAATTTCAATTGTTTTATATACAAAAATGAAATTATTAAAGGGAAAATACATATAAACAAGAAAGCAGGACGGCGGATTTTTTAGTAAGAACATTTTATTCATTTTCTTCCCACGATAAAGGGGTACCAACTTACCGCTCCAGGATAGGATACAGGGTTATGAGTTAAACCAATATTGAGGCCAGCTGACTTGCTGTGCATAGCAGTGGTAGCAGATACTATCTGTGCACTCGACATGTTTGACATCGTCTGTAGAGCTTTCTCTTTGGCCACGTGATCCTAATAAATTGAAAGTTTTACCATCACCATAAAAGAAAGTTAGTTAACTAGATCTAAGCCTTTGCCAAATGAAAAAGCTGTGAAAGTAGCCAAAGGTATTAATACTTCGAAAGAAATATAACATCGGCTGATAAATTCTCGGTTTTACAGTGGAGTCAACTTCTTTTATTTTTAAAACAAGGGAAAAATTTCAGGACAAAAACACCATTGAAATAAAGTTTCGCTCGATAGACATGGCTGATGATGCACCATGCTCTGTTAGCCTAAAATAAACCATTAAAGATTACAAAGAGATACAAGTTACAAGATATGAAGTTTTTTGGTGAGAAAACTGGTTGCAAAGAAAAAATGATTTTTTAAATTTGTAAAGCTTGTTTACTGGCACTTTTACCTGGTTGTACATCTAATGGAAAATGCTCAAAGGACAAATTATACAGGAGTATTAATAATCTTGGAACTTAACAGCCGATGTTCGAACGTTAACAATAACTAATATATTCTGAGCATTCCTCAAAACAAAACAGAAGATATGGTTAAGACGGAATTTATTATTTTTGTTTGTTGTTGAGTGATAATATGTCTTCTTAACTTATTTTATCATTTTAGTAGAAAATGGCGTTTCTCATCATCTAGTAAAGTTTATTTTAATTTAATGGTATGGTTTTTATATAATCTAACAAAATCTTAAGAAAAATTTCCAAACAAGGCATATTTTCAAATCCAAATAAAATATTTGAGTTTAAGCACCTATATGCGATACAATATTATATCAATCAAAAATATAGTCATTGTGCTCTGGTTAGAGTGCAGATTATGGAGACCTAGTTCGTGTGCAAACCGAAGAATCCTGTCTTCTTAATTTTAATACCCAAGTTCCTTCCTAGGACGCCCTATCGAATACAACGAAGAGGAACGCTTTTGCACGATAAGTGGATTGAGGTTTTCTCTTCACCTTTGCATCTTGTACATTGAGCATCTTAAGATGCTTTGTCGTACAGCAATAGCCAATAATAAAACCTATGATGAACATTAGCTGATTTCTTTCGAAAGACTGTTCCCAGTACCTTGGATGACATGAAGAGGGTGTGTGTGTGTGTGTGGCATGCCGGTGGTTGCCACCCTCACCCTCAAAAAGCTTAATATACCTCTTCTGTTCATTCATATTGAACTTTTCGATAACCCATTTGCCTTTTTATTTTCCTGGACAGAATCTCAAGCTAATCAATGCAATACTTAACAACCTTGAAATCCTCTCCATTCTCGACTTATCGCTTCACTACAAAAAGCTGCTCCTTCTCACAGGTGTTTCTTGGACCCACCTGTACATGTAACGAACCCTTTTGGGTTTGGGAGAGTCACCTTGTATGTATCGTATATCAGGGAAGATGACTTCAAATTTGAAGTTGTACTTTAAACTTTAAACTTTAAACTTTAAAAAAGCCTCACTCAATTGTAAGGTAAGTCGTTATTAAATTAAATGCTGAAAATATTCTTCTTTCCTTTAACGTTTGGTAATAATTTGTCTTCTTATGTTAAGACTGGCGTCCTAGATGACGTTTCTTTGTCCTATCCAGCAGATCGAAATACATGCCTTGGTATATTCATCACTTCACTTAAAAAAGTTCCTAACGTCTTTAGGCAAACTGTCTGCCTGTCTTATCTTGTCTTGCAAATACCGTCCTAGGTGGAATTATGTTGAACGGCTCGGAAATTCATCTACTCTGGCAGTCGGACCTTTCTTCTATGCTCCTAGCATTGATCCTGAACAAACTGAAATAATTTGCTTTTTTTCATGATCAACTACTGACTTTGGTCTCTGGAACATCCGGTTTCTTCGAATCTTTGAACTATTCTTATTCACATAGGTTATTGGTTTGGAAAAGTTGTATCAAATGATTTCTTTGCTTTGCTTACTCATCCTTTTAGGTCTCTAAAATCTCTTATCATTAGTGAAGTTTTGCTTATAATTAAAATGCAGGTAACATATGACATTTTCGTATTTGTGTACTTAAAACATAAACATAAACTCAACTTATTTCTGAAACTAATTGATTTCGCCATATATATTTGATAATGTTTATTAGAAATGTTTAGAAAAGTTTTAATCATTGAAACACCTTAAATATTTTTGAGAATTCTAATTAAATAGATTTCATTAATACTTTTACGAAGGAAGTTTTTTATATTTGTACTACCTTCAAAGAATAATCTTCAAAGTTTAGCAGCTTACTTTTATATAACCACCTTATTTTAATCAACAATAGGGGACATTAGACAAAGTAATATGCCGCAATACACAAAGTTATCTTCACAATGGTCTGGGAAAATAATTATCTTTCAGTGATCTTGAATATGAAGCTCTGCAGAAATATTAATTTTGAATTTCTGAAAATATTTTTGGCATACGTAGGTTGTTTGATATGGAATAGATTTAATATTACAAGCAATTACAATAAATATATTCCAAGAAAACAATATTTTCAAAACAATTGACAACTATAGTAAATACACAAAAATATTTTCAATTACTGCTTCCCATTAATAAAATGTTATCTAATGAGTATCATGAAATAAATATATAAACACAATAAAGAACAATCGATGAATTTAATGGTAGATATTATCACTTAATATTAATTATGAAGAGAGAAATTAATTTCACGCTCTATAATTTTTCTATACAATGAAACGGGCTGGTACGTTTAACAATTTATTATAAAAAAGATTATTTGATAGTTGTTCTACAAACGAATTGTTATAAAAATTCATTTAATTGTGGTTTTTATGAATATACTTAGAGTTATAGAAATCTGACCATCCAAAAGATATCATTTCATTTCAAAAATTTCTAGTACATATCATAAAAGTCTTGTTACAAGATTAGGCCTATCACACATGTTTAGTTTCATCTGAATTTTGTTTCTTCAAGTGAAGTGAAATACAGTGATAGTAGATTTATTTGATATTACAACGTACCTATTAGAATCTTGTTCGTGGTAAGTGAAGAAACGTAACTTGTATTAGCAAAGAAATGGAGGATCTGTTTTTGAAAAATTACACAAAATATACCGAGAGCAGCTAAATCATCATCCTCCCTCGAATCTATTGTGAAAACTGAATAAATGAACTACACTAGTTTTTGCTCCACAGTGTATTAATTCAACTGAACGTCTTAGAATTTGAGCACAATCAGTTGGAACATTCCGGGTTTTATTCAATTACCTTTTTGCTGCACGATTACTGCACTAATCATATCAATTCGATATCAAAATTAAGAGTATAATGGTTTCAACTATTGTCTTACACGATTTCATAAGTATTTATTATATCTAGAGTGAAAATATAGGTAGCTAACTAACATCAAGAAAGGTTGAATAGTTGGTTTCGGAAAGTTTACAAGAAGTAGTGAATATGCAGTGAGGATACAGTTATAAGATCTTATCAGTTATGGATCAAAAAGACTGAACATTATAGTTAAAGGCATAGACTAACAATCAATAAGTCTAATGCATAGAAGTCAAATCACATTTTTATATATTTTCAGTTTTATCTTTCACATCAAATTTGGAGATCATTTTCTGAATTATTTGTTTCTTTTTCTCAAATTTAAATTAAATCACCTGAGTGTTTTTAACAATGAATAATAAAAGAAATCCGTGTATTGACACTTAGAAACATTTTTGCATTAATAGTGACCATGGATAAAAACCTTTTTTAGAATTAACGTGGCAAAATCGTACGAAGGGAGTAAAAATGTATCAATCGGCTAGTTTGATATCCGTATACACGCGACGCAATTGTGCATCGACTAATTGGCAAGGGGAAAACAAATAACAGTGAATTATAATTCACATTATTGGACCGACTGCAGAAGAAACTCGCAGAGAGAAGATTCTGCGAAGAATTCTCTTTCATCAAGACAATGTACTGTGTTACAAATAGATAAAATGCCTTGCACACCCACCATATCCTCCAAATCTGGCTCCAAGCGGGTACTGGCATTCTTCTTCAGGTCAGTAAAAAATAGAAATCTTCATCTTCTAACTATTCTCCTTATTTTTCCCTTTTACCGTTTCAAGCTCCAGAGAAAGATTCTGGTTCTTCCCGATCCCGATGTTTCCTAACTCCGGCGAATATTTTCCTTTCAATTAAAGTTTTCTTTTCTTACCTCCTATATCACTTATTTGGTTTCTTCCCCTCGGTTTACTTGTTTTTTTTGCCTGATTTGATTGTGAGACTATACCCATACCAATTTAACTGATTTCTCTTGTATTTTCTTTCTCTATATTCCATTTGTATTTTGATTGCTTTGTTTATAATTCATAATCATCAATTTGTTTTTACAGGTATAAAATAATGAAAAAATAGCAATAAAATGGCTCAAACAGAAACCTATTTAAACCAAAAAATCTTTGGAATGATTGTATCACTATCTTGATGGATAGGCTGACATTTTTCTAAAAATCATTTTTTTCTTTACCAGACCGGTGACTTATTGAACGATGTGTTGGGTTCTAAAAGCTTTAATTGAAAACAATCGAAGTTCACTGATTTAATACATGAATAAAAACTTTACGGTACATTAAATTATTATCTACAATTGCCTTCTGATTACCATAGATTTGTTCTCACAAACAATTTAGAATTAGTTAGGATTCTGTACAATCTGCGTGTTCATTCAAAAGTTTCCAGTTGTTTAAAATCAGGTACATGCTAGTCCCATAGATTTTACTTATAATTTTTTAACTGACAAAATTTTCAACGAATATTTTGCTAGTTAATTTTCAGAAGCAAATCCCTAAGAAATAATTAAGGATTTGAATTTGTCCAATTTTACTGACGATGAATCTGATTTCGAGGTTGCCTTAGAAGAGACAATTATGCGCAAAAGCCATGACATAACTACAGTAACTGCATATTCTCTGTAGGAACTAATCTTACGTCACTTATCATCTTTACGTTCAGTTGACAAATTTCACTAGTTTTCAGTGATAGTCGGCTAAACCCGGGTGCAGGGGATTCAAAACACACGGAGGGCAGAAAATGAAACTGAATTTGAGGAAAGCTCGGCGTTAATCAGCGAAAGTATAAAATTGGAAACAGGGTCATTTACAAGGCTAAAAATGTTTGCTCTCATATGGAAAACATATTTTCAGTTTTCAGTACAAATTTAATTTGCCAATCTGCATATTTCTGCTACATTCTATCACACCGGCACCCAAGCGAAAAATTTTTACTAGAATCCAGGCCGGCCGACCCGGTATTTAGTTAAATGAATATTTATCTCAGACTATGAAAAATTACGAAATTTCCGCAAGGCACATGTTACTTCATGTCATTAAATTGTGATTTTCTAACATTTGTATGGGTTTTAATGTTATGATCACTGATATACCATGCAAGTTGATAAATTTGGTATTGTATATACAGTTTTATTTAATTTTACACAATATTGTTGAAAATATATAGCGATAATGTGTACCGGTATAAATAAACAAAGTCTGATTTCATTGGAAACTGAAAAAACTAAAGTGAATTGCAGTATAATTCCATTTATGGATATAGTTGATTTAACCGTTTCAACTAAAAGCGATTCTTTTAATGATGATGGAAAAATGTGATTAGGTAACCACACACAAGTGGAATTTTCTAAAAAGTTTCGATATATCTGAAAATTCCCTCAACACACGGTTCGATATGTGGAATCATATGCCAGTTAATTGGATTTTATAGAAGATTACGTACTGTTTATTGTAAAATACTTCTAGAAATTAACAGAGTACCTAATATACGATCTTCATGTTAATATCACCATGTTCCATAATGGTATCAATTAGTATACAGTACAGTATCGTAGATTTATTCTCCCTTATTATTATATCTGCCTCTATATTGCCATTCAGTCAATATAGTGCCTATATGTTCATACACATTTACTTTTTTCATGTTCTTCGTGAGTAATAGCCATCATTACTAGCTCATTGAATAATATACTATTACAGACATATCAAATTTATTCATTTTGGAACGAAATGGAACTATAATCGATTATTATTATATTAATGAATCAAGATAATGATTTTATACATTAAAACTTTGTTAATGGGAAGAAGTATACCTAATAAACTTTTTTACGAGTGACATATTTTGATTCATATTATCAATATTAATGTCCCGAGTGCATGTCAAATTGTCGATAATTTCATTTTCTCGAGTGCGCGAATGCGCACGAGAGGAAATTATGAGACAATTTGACATGCACGAGAGGGCATTTTGGCAGACTATTTCCTGAGAAAAATTTAATTTAAAATAAACAATAATTGTTCCTTTTCTTAAAATATAAAATTAAAACCAAATGATGTTTATTAATCCTAGACGAAAATTTGGCACTAGTGCAAATTATCGATAATTTGCACTAGTGCAGTATTATCGCTGAAATTTGATCGTTGCTAGGTAAACATAAAATATTACAGCTTTTTGGTTGGCTTAAATTTTTCGAAGGAAATAGTCACTGATATTGTCCATAGTATATAATTGATATGGGGACTTAAGTGAGCCTATCGCCACTTAAGTTTTGAGATATGGCAACACTGATGTGAATATGTCAAGTCTGACATTGCCATCATAAAGATTGATACTTTAAATGGTGAACGTACTCAACTCGTGATGTCAAACGAGTGCTATTTGAGTTGTTTACAGATACTTGAAATATTCATCTTGACACCATCTCGAGCCACCGAGTTTCGCTGGTTTTCCGAATCCAATTGCGCTCGCACTTCGCTACAGGATGAATTTCGTGATTTGACAATCTCTTAGCAAAAAGCTCGTGTCGATTGGTGCAAAAAAATGCTGTTTGGGACTTTCAAGATAAGCACAAAGTACTTCGAAGCAAATGATCGCCTTCAACAGCATTTATTTGCCAGATGTGTTCAAAAAAATCAGGAAAATCAATCGCAGACGACGAATTTTATTCAACTACGATAATGCGAGCTCTCATACATCAGTTCAAACAAAACCGATTTTGAGTCAAAATATGGAATTTATGGGTCGTTCGTGTTTGGCCCCCGATGATTTCTTATTTCCGCACATCCAAAATAAATTGCGAGGTCAACGTTTTTCTACACCTGAATAAATGGTTAACGTGTTCAAACCACATGTTTTGGAGGTATCTCAATCGGAATGGAAAAAATGCTTCCACAATTAGTTCAAATGCATGTATTGAACTTAATGGAGCATATTTTGAAAAACAATAAAGCCATATCTAATTATAAATATTTGTTTCTATTTGTCTACCTTAAAACTTAAGTAGCAACTATAGACAGATCCATTTTACAAGGTTAAATGATTGAAACAAATAGCTCAGTTTCCTTTTAGCTAATTAGAAAAGAAAAGTATTCGGTTGCAACTGATCATATGGTCATACGGTCTATAAGTCTATAATTCAATTTCGAGTAGCTGAATGGAATATTGTTCGCTTACAAATTTATATTAATAGTCAAACAAACATTTTAATAGTAATTTCAAACTTTCTACTATATGGAATTTTTTCAAGTAATTTACACAGTTGTTAGTGAGGGTGTTGCAACGTTTGAAATGATTCCTATGGTCAAGCAATATTCTCCCTGGCGTGATGATTCATCTTTTATGGGCAAAAATATTAAAATAACATCAGTAGGTCTTTAAGTAGCTCAGGTTTTATTGATTCTAATTTACATACGAAAAATACGTTGGATTATTATACTTAAAACAAAGTGAAAACGCATTCTAAAATTGAAATTAATCTACTTCAAAGCAACAGGTTGAGGCCTTTTCGGCGGAAGGAATGGTGGCAAAACTTTTCCCATTTAGCACATTTTTTATTTTTAAAAAGGCCTAGAAGTAGCATGGTGCTAAATCTGGTGAGTGAAGTGGATGTAAACTAACAAAAGGCTTTGAGCGGTCAGAAAGTCAATCAAAACAACTTTTGGAAAGACGCGTTGTCATTATGGAGAAGAAAGCTATTGATTCATTTTTCAGGTACCTTTCGTGACACATCATTTCGCAAAAGTTCCAGAATTCCCTTGTTAAATTCGACTTTCACAATAGATGAAACCGATGAGCACGATCATGATGTTCGATTTTGATTACCCTTTTTAGGAGATAAGAGGTAATTGGTTCTCTATTGAGAACTGTAAACTTTTGTCTAAATGAAATCCTAATCTGCATGCAAATTGAAAGACCCCTGTCGAAATTATTTTCATCAATTTTTGACGTCTAAGGACTTCTAGACCGTCCGTCGTCTTTAATTCACTTCTTTCTACTTAAAATGACTAATACAACTACGCAAAATTTAAAGTTACATTATTACCATATAAAGATTTTAATATTCCTTGATTTTCCTCTAAACCTTTTCAACTTGAACAAGACATGCTTGGTTCAATATCGAAGCTTCACTATATTTTTTTATCACAACTCATAAACCTATCATAATTTTGAAACATCTAGTTTAGCTCATGCAGTATTTATCTGAGTATGAGCAGCATCAAACCAAAATTTCTAAACTCAAATTAACTGTAGATGTGGAACCCGTTTTTAGTTTATTAAAATGGGTATATTACATAGGTATATTTTGAATTTTCTCTGCCCGTAACCTCTTAATACCTCTACAAATGTAATTTTCAATGAACTTTTCTTGTGTGGTTAGTATCAATATGAGAACATTAAGAAATAATGATAAGACAATGTGTATTCTTATATGCAATTTATTAAGAAGATATAACTTACCACTTTGAGTTTTGCTTGAATTTCCCGCAATTTCCGCCTAGCTAATACTTGTATGTGTGAACTAACTTGTTTTCTCGTCCTTGTTTTTCCTGTCCTTAATTTTATATATCTGGCTATTAGTTCGTTTCGACCTGAGGAAAGAAATATAGATTGGTTTATAATAATATCCACCGTATGTAAGTTTATATTATCTGTAAACATAAAAACTTCTGATACGATAATTATCAAGCATTGTGGGTAGAGTATTTAGGTCATCATATATTTTGTCAAAATATTTTGACAGATTTACCGCTACCGGAAATTATTGTCAGCTTTAGTATTTTAAATAGTATGTGCTCGCAAAGCAAAATATGATTAATTTTTCACAAACTAAACAAATTTAGAGCAATTTCACGTCTGATTTGAAGCATACAGGGTAAATAATAAGAAAGTGTATTTTGCTGCTGTGCTGCAAAAAGTGAAATTAAATTGTCATTTTAGGGAGAAGGGGAAAAGGAAAATATGTAAATTTGTATGTAAGATATGGTTTGTTTTAGAAACAGCCATGAAGTGCTGGGGTTGTTGGGGTGTTTTTGCTTTTGGGATGGTTTCTTTTGATGTGGCGTTCGCCCAGTGTGTATGTCTACCATAAATCCCCTGTGAAATCAAATCATTGTGTGTATTGACTAGGTACAGGAAAAAACGGAGAAAACCTGAAATACCGACCAAATTCATTTAGTGACGATATGAAAATCGACGAGAAAAGCTACGAAATTCTATGGGTATATAGTAGGGCGTTGCTAATAACCCAAGGAGGAGATATGGAAGTTTCCTCTTAGTGTTTCAGGAAAGGGTCCATCTGGTAGTAGAGCAGGGAATAGGAAGGGCATTGTTGGATTGTGTAGGTCATTTAGAATGATCAGAATGAGAAGTATGTCAATATTGACAGAAACGGAGTTGCTAGAGCTGAATCGACACTTTTATTGGCATTATCTGAGGATTGGCTACTCGCAAGACAATATTCTTTTGATAAGATGATTGGGTAGGGTGTAGTAGGCGTTTGCTCTATAAGCGATTATGGGTCAGATGTATGTTTTCAAGTAGAAAGATGGGTTCGTCTGAATTTTTCTAAGAGTGCATTGATGAGATTCAACTCCGTACGATATCCCAAATTAATGGCTTCCCTGCAAATATCAAGACGTTCTTTCCAAAGCATCAAACAGACATTACGTGTTAGAAGTCTTAACCTCTGGGTGTTAAGATGGTTGAAAAAATGGCTTGCGTTTTTTGAGCATAAAGTATCACTCTCCATTTCCCACACCAACTGAAGAATTGCATCATGAGATTTTGAAATAAAATATTGAGAGGGCTTATGTCTGTAGCGTCCGCATATAATTCGACCGATTCTAGCAGTATTTTTCTCTTTTTCTAAGATTTGATAATTACTAAAATGATTTAAAATATTGCAAATTCATAAATAATTATTTCTTCAATATAATGTTCAATCAAGTTGCATAACTATGTATTTCTATTTATTATTCACTGAATAACTCAAGTCCATAAACCAGGATTATCAATAGTGAGCATTTATTCTGAGAATAACTCTGTGGAAAATTTGATTTCAAAAGATAGTACATCATAGAAATCGTGTACATCATTCAGTTAATATCAGGTGCTACACAAGCAAAAAGATCAAGAAATCCATATCATTTTATACAGAATTATTAACACGCGTATGCCAGCTGACGAAAGTTAACCTATGGTTTTAGTAGATTTTAATTAGTCTGCTTCGTTTTAGCTTGGAGGGGTTAAGTAACTTATTTTTCTTCTGTATTCTTCACAATAGAAAAATTGATATAAATGGTGATTGATTAGTGTGACGTATAAAAGTTTATAAGGATGTGTCTAATATTCGTAATAATAAAAATTTTTGATTTAGACTTTAGACTCTTTTATTGAAAAAATTATGGGAATCAAAGTAATAAACAATCCACAAACTAATTTACGATTATGCATTTTAAACAGAACAAATTTTCTATAACTAAAAGTTGCAATACTTTTTACTAATATGTACATAATTTTGTCGGCTTTTTTTTTTAAATGAATAACCGTTTATTTCATGTGAATATAGAAAAGTACTATCAACATACTTTTATCGAGCATTCCCTATACCTAAAACCTTTACCTATACCTTTGGACTCAAAAGATCTTCATTCTTGAATTTCCTTTCATTGTACGTGTTACGATTTTTATGGAATATTGGTTATAATATTTTAAATACCCTATAGAACATATTAACAGCTTTAAATTACTGTAATGGGTAAGTTAAACTGATTCCAAATATGCAATAAAATATAGAGTGTTTCACTGAAGAAAATGTAACTTTGATAAGGTACAGTATTCTGGAACACCCTGTAAAATTGTAAATAATTTCAAAATGTGAAGACTAATGACTATAATCCCTCAAATTTTCAATTTGATATCTCAAAGGAGGTACTGAACTTTATCACACTAATCAATCACTATAGAATATTGAAAAAACCTTTCAAGCCACACTGTATCGCAAGTTTTAGTTATAGAAATTGTTTAATATGCATAACCGAATATTAGTTTGTGGAGTGTTATTGCAGTCATCCGTCGTTATTAAAAATACCATAGTTAGAATTATTATTTTTTATTACTTTGATTTCCATAAATTTTTCAATTAAACAGTCTAAATTGAAAATTGACACATCCTCATATACTTTTATGCGTCACATACATAGACCTCTTGACGATTTTCTTAACCAGTTAGTTGTATGCCCTCGTCGCCCAAATCCTTTCGATGTATTATAATTATTATTCACTCAAGTTTATGCAATGGAAATAAAACAGGTTGTTTTGCCTCTCACGACAATATTATAAAATCAATAACTGTAAACTCCGGTCTGTCGGTCGGCGTAATGGCAGTCGGCGATAGCTTATATCGGCCGCCGTCGCCGATTTTGATCTTTAGGTTAAACTCCACTCTCTTCAACAGTTTGGTGATCACACGAACCGGTTGCTCTTACTGCTACCAAGTGTTACCAGGACCGGTTTAATTCTTCAATATCGAGGATCAAATAGTAATTTTATACGCGGAAGGATTGGAATATTTTTTTTACATTATCAGAATCAAACGAATACAGGCACCATAAATAATAATATATTCCTTCAAAAAATAACATTATGTATATTTGAGACGGATGGATGTTATTATATAAGATTTGACTAGTTTAGTATTTCTAATAACATTTATGACGTTAATATGAACTAGTAGGAACTAAATTTATAAACAATGAAAATAAACAGAATAAAATAAGTGAAATTGTAAGTAGTAGAAAGCTCCTCGCACGTTATGCATGTTGACCTAATTTTTTTCATAGCTTCCTTTATTGTTAGAATCTAATCAACATAATATAATGTTCCTCTCATTGATCTAAATAGTTTTTAATTAAACCATCGTATAGATTCACCCCACGATTAGTGAATCTATACTATCTTTTTGTGGCAGTCTAGATGATTATTTATTGTCTAATGGTTCAGTGCAAAATCCGCCATCTCCTTGCAAACAATAAGATATTTTTTTTCATTATACTTAAATCCCACAGGTCTATATTTTGAGCAATTTATTACAGAACCATAAAAATCATTGACGTTCAGTAGTTATAGTTTTTATTGGATATAGTAAAGTTACATATCAGTATAATCATCGAAACACATCTTTTATGCTATAGGAGTGTACAATTGTGTTTTACGTCAATTGAAATTCAAATGAAAGACGAGAAATAATGAATAAATATAAATAAATTATAGTATATTATTCAACAAGCGTATAATGATGGCTATTACCCACGAGGATGAAATTGCAACACGAGCCGGAGCGTTTATAAAAATAATCCAAAATATATTTCAAATGAACATTATTTTTTATTAATGGTAACGTTATTAATACACAATAAATTTATGTTTATTTACTTACATAATAATTATTAATAGTTATATTAAAATTGTTAAAATTCATGCCAGGGATAACTTTGTCAGTCATCTGAGTCTGATTGAAAATCATGGGACTTGGACTTGCACTAGAGCTAGTATATGGTTTCTCATTGTACTTAGAGCCAGTATAATGTTTGTTACTTTCGTTTGAAATCTGATTTCCTCTTTTTATTTTATTGGTTATGTTGTCATCTATATAATCTTCGGCAAATGTCGTTGATTTCCATCCCCCTAACTGCTTTACTGCTGTAATGTTACCTCCTGCGCTAACGCAAATGGTTGTAGATGATCTTCGGAACGAATGTCCTGTGTACAATTCGGGATTTTTTAATTTTAAAAACATGGCAATGTGGTTTCCCATAGAAGATAATTTGTTAATAATTTAAAAATAATGATGGGGATTTAGCATGAGATGGGCGAAGATTTATATACTTTTTGTAAATATCGTAAAATTCACCTGATACAGTAAATGATCTAGAAATCTTTGTTTTTGTGAAAGGTATTTTCACTATAAGAGCTTTATTATAATCTTCTATATCTTCAGTTTTCATAGAATATAATTTATTAGAATTATACCATTAGCCCCATGATTAAGGTTACTTAAAAATAATTTGATTAAAGAAAGTTCTAAGCTGAAAATTACGTTATTGTAAGAATACCTTTGTCATTAAATAGGTATGATCTAGCGCTACTTTAATAAATTTACTGACTTCTTCGGTCGTAAAAGTTTTAGATTTTTTCGGTTGATGGCCCTCGGACTGACGTTTTAAAAATGCCTGTAACTTCATGTAAGTCTCTAGGTGGATACTATGGTAAATATTCAATGTACTCTTCAGCATAGAATAATATGCCCACAATGATGATGACTTGTATTTTTTAGCAAGTTTAACAAAATATACTAGGATAACATTTTCAGAAGAAGACGATGTTTTTTGTGCCAGTTTCCAATCCATAATACTTTGGTACACCGTATCATATTTACCTTTTGACTTGTTAGGTAGGAGATTTTCTGTAGCGCTAGCCGCTAATTTTAAAATGTCTGGCGGTGTACAAGACATATCTTCTAAATCTGATTCTCTATTAGACATTTCTCTAATGATACCAGAGATAAGAATGTTCACACCAAATAACTCCCAAACCGACTGACAGTATATCTACAAATACAATAGTTGTGGATAAAACTAATTATGACATCAATCAATACTTTCTATAGCAGTAATTAGGAACACTACATCTATTTCAGTTGATATGTCTCATACAATCATGTGTTTGAGTTTGAGCCCGGTCTGGCTGGTCAGTCTGCAACGATAGCCGCTTTAGTAAGTGTGCAGTATCTGTCATGAAACAAGAAAATCGAACAAAGGATGATGGTTAGGTTTTGATTCAAGTTGAAGAAAGGTGTGAGTGAACACTGTTTAGAAGTAGTATGATCGAATTAAAAGTAGAAATAGAAGATATAACGATGAAAAGCAACAAAATGTCCTTAGACCTCCAAAACATAAGGAAATATGCAAAAATTTAATAAGGTTGTTCTTCCAATCGATTGACGATGGAGGTTTTAGTGAAAAATTCAAAATATGGATCTTTGCAAAGTATTCTAACAGTACTATATGAATATTCAGTAATAAAAAATTAGTGTTTCAATTTGCATGAAAAAAGTTCCTCTTTTATAATAAAATTGTTACAAGAGATGAAAGTTTATGGATATAAACCTGAGAAAAAAGTTTTCTTTGTAAAACCAGTAACTCTATAAAGACCTGTCAATCTAAGTTGAAAATCGAAGTGACGTGAAAAATGGACCGATAATTTTGTCCTGAATCACATTTTATTCGCGAGTTTTTGATAGTTAGAAGTCTTCTTGTCTATCAATTTTCACACATGCTACTTCTAACTTTTGCGAAAATAAAAAATGTGCTAAAAATAAATATTTGCCCTGACATTGAGATATCTGGATAAAAATATCTTCAAATATAATGTGACTTCTTTGTCTATAATTTAGAAAGTTATATTTCAAATTTAAAAAGCCAGATCCGGCCCTGTTGAGTTGCTTTCAGGAAGAATGAATTAAAGTCTACTCGATTTTTTTTATTATTTGTTATATCGTGTTATTCTACCTGCCGGCAGTATGCCTTATTCCAAACGATTATGTTTTTATTTGCTTTAGCAGAAGATGGTCGATGGTCTTTTGACTTATTTATTCTATCCAATCTACATTCTATTTTAGAATACGATTAGTAAATATATACATTACGGTTAAGATTTATCTATACAAAGAAATAAATAGAGTATAATATTTATTCTGTTTTATTTGTATTGAATGTAATTAATGGTGAACATTTTAATATATTAAAGTCTTTTAACAGTCGAAAAATGGAATTAATGGGTCATCCGGCGTACAGTTCTTGTTGGGCTCCCAATAATCTTTTCTTATTCCCGCAGATTAGAAAAAAATTAAGAGGTCAACTTTTTCCTACATGTTCAAATCATATGTTTAAAAGGTACCTCAATCGGAATGGAAAAAATGCTCGACAATTGGTTTAGAGCCATGCAAAAGGGTATTGATCTTAATGGAGCATATTTTGAAAAACAATAAAGCATTATCCAATTATAAATAGTTGTTTCAATTTGTCTATCTCAAAACTTAAGTATATAGCAGCCCTGGTACTAATTTTGGTACTTTATCCATTTTAAAAGATTCAAATATCGAAACAAATAGCTCAGTTTTCTATTACTTAATTAGAAGAGAAAAGTATTCGGCTGCAACTGATCATTACGGAAGTCTATAATTCAATTTCAAGTGGCAGATTGGAATATTTACGAATTTATATTATTAGTCAAAAACACTTTTTACTGTTTCAACATTTTAATGATAATTTCAAACTTTCTAATAAAAGGAATTTTTCAAGTAGTTTACACAGTTGTTAGCGAGAGTGTTGCAACGTTGGAACTGATTCTTAAGGTCAAGCAATATCAATATATCAATACAATCACTACAAATCAGATCTTAATATACTCAATATAATTTTTCAAGTGAATAAATTTAACTTTTGACTTCTTTTCTAGCCGCAGAGTTTCAAAATTATAACCTAATAAAATTTTTAATTCAACTTAAATATTCTCCTGAGAAAAGGCTGCCTCTTGTAAACATATCCTTCGAGTACCTATAGTTTTTACATACGAAATATTCAATCCAGAAAAATAATTTTTCGTTAATTGCACACCTCTTTATTTTTTGAAAAAGTTGCCGATAAGACATTTTTTGTGGCTAGAAAACTAGAAAAAGGAAGTAATCGAATGGAGCTGAATAAAGCGAATATGGCGGACAATATATCATAACTTGGTTCAGCTAATATCTCTGCAACCATAGCGGACGAATGAGTAGGCGCTAGTGATGAGTGAGACTGGTTTTGGTTTTACAGAAAAAAACCAAAACCAAAACTGGACCCTGCAAGACCAAGACTAACCTTGTCTTGATCTTGTGTTTACTTATCACTAGTAAGTGCATGGTTATTATGGAATAAGCACATTTTTTTTAAAAAAATGCGACCGTTTTTTTTCAATTTTCTTAAAATTTGTCATCAAATCAGCATAACAATCGAAAAATAATCGCCGTTCCTAGATGGTCAATGAATATTATGTCACTGTATGTCTAATTTAATTAGTTATTGTTTTGTTATTAAATTCTATTATTAGTTGCAATTTTTGTACTGTTGAACTACATAAAAGCATTGGCTAATTGGCTTACTAAAGAGCTAGTTAGTCACAATCAGAGTGCTTCCACCCCACTACAGAATGTTTTAAAGATCGGCATTGATGGTGGTGATCTGTTACTGGCTACAGATTTAGGTTTTAGCTGAGTTTATTGGGGAGGTTGATTTGAAGGACAACACCAGTGTGCTATCGTCGAAAAAGCTATAGATCGGATTTGCAGTTTTGTCGAGTATATTGTTGATGTACAGCAGTAAGAATGTGGCAAGATTCATCCCTGGGTAACACCAGCGTTGACCTTTAACCTTTCTGAAGAATGTTCATCGATAGCGACCTGGATGGATTAGTTTTTGAGGAAGCTACTAACCCAGTCGATAAGTAAAAACGACAAACCGTACGATCTCAATTTATTTAAAAGTTTGGCATGTCAAACTCTGTCAAAAGCCTTCGATATGACTAGTGTGATTGCTCAAGATTTCCTATATTGCTCTATAGCTTTAGTCCATACGCTGGTGAAATATGCTTGAAGAATCCCGATTGATCTATGTTTACGAAAGCCGTATTGATGGTCGCTGATGATGTTAGCAGACTTAAGATTGGCTGGTTAACGACTTTCCCCATAACCTTGGCAATGGATGGGACTTAAGCAATCGGTCGGTAGTTGTTGGGAACCGTCTTTTTTGGTATGGGCCGAGATCGAGCAAGTTACCAGTCTGCAGGAAAAAAAGGCCTCTTTTATACGATAGGGAAAAGAGGTTACATAGCGAACTTGTTAGTTCAGCAGCGCAATTTCTTCAATACAATTGGTGGTTCTCCATTCTCCACGAATCGAGAGTTTACTTTTAAACATATATGCGAACCAACAAATCCGCTTCGTCTTTTGTGGTCACTGCTATTGACCCATCTTCTCCAGTCAAAGGTGGAATTTTGTAGTGTTGTACTACATAAAAACATAGAGTCCTATGTAATCACTTAATTAAATTCCAATTGGCGTACTAATAAAGAGCTAGTTAGTCACAATCTGTAGCAGTATAAGGATGATATATAATTTAGAAAATGATCGCTAGAGTCATAAAGCAAGAAACTCATTTAGTAATTTGTAGATCTACTGAAAAAAATTGAAGACTTAAGTAAATGGACAATATCAGATAAGTATATGCAGATATAAAAAATAGGGTGTTGAGAAGCTTTCGACATTAGGTTAATAAAAATCATAATTCTCACAATATCTGGAAGACCCAATATTTGATCTATAGAGCTTCATAAGAACAGTTCTCACTTTTCACTTTTCAACAATAAAATATCAATCACATAATTTTTGGATCACACCTCGTATAAATAATATAATCAGAATTGTCATAAGTTTGATGAGAAAATTGGAATGCTCCTGAAAAGTTTTTTAATGTATATTACAACGATGTTAGATACGTTTGCTGTTCTTTATCCTGTAGTCTTGTATTCTGTTTTTATAAGTATGCAGTTATCGAAAATCCTATTGGCGTTATTAAAAAATATCTGAAAAACTTGGTTTGATTATACAAGAATGAGGAAATGTGATAGATGAGATTTAGAAAAACTACATGACATATTAGAAATAACTGCAGTAAATAATTTTAGCATTTTAAAGCACAGAAATAGTAAAATTTTTCTCGCCCACAGCCACTTTTCCCGTTGAAAAATTACACTTAATTTGACAGTCTACTTTGAGCGATAAGAGTTCTATTCTGATCGAATTAATTGAGACAATAATGTTTTTCTGTTCTCTGTTAGTTTGCGCTTGCTGGTGACGTTCCGCACTGCTTCAAATTGGTTATATCTACTATAAATGAATACATCTGTGACTGTAAGAGATATAGTTACGGCACCTGGTGTAAAAAATTTATATTTCTAGAAGTTTAAAAACATTTCAAGATTTTCTAAAAGAAAAGTATAATTTAGGCGCGAATGTAAGACAGCTTCAAGACCTCAAACTCAACAGTGCGGTAATGGCTTTTGGAAGTAGACCGCAAGACAAAAAAACAAAGAAAAAACTATTTCTTACTCAGAAAATAACTTTTAGTTGTTCACGACTGGAAAATGGTAATCTTTAGTGTGAAACACATTTATTTGCATATCAATCAAATGTTATTAGACGAAGTGAAGTTGGAACTACACTGTTAAGCACATCTAAGAAATGTTTGGTGTTTTTTTCACAACAAATGGCATGGAGATTCATTCCTATTGAAAGCATTATGCATTGAAATATTACATCGTAAGATGGTTGCATTCGTGGAAACATTTGATGGTCTATATTTGAACACGACTTCCTTTGTCCCTTTGTCACAATGCGAAATTGGTCCTAACTTTTATTAGAGAAAATAAATTATAAATGCTTGATTGTCTTGGTAATCACCAGAAATAGATTGAATTGAGTACTTAAGGAATATTCTCCAGAAAAGATAAGCTAAGAAGGAATGTACTACAAAAGAAACAATCATAACAAGTGCAATAAAACTGTGGTTCCACAATACTGAAGTCCAGAACATATGTGCTAAACTAGTAAAGTCAATGCTGGAATGCGTTTTTGAGGTCATTTTTGCAAAAGGGGAAAATATACTAATATATAGATTCTTAAAACTGATACTATTAAATAGTGAGTAAAAACTGATATCTTAGAACAAATTTTTTTTTCATTTGTTCCAGATAATTAAAATTACAAAACAGGAAAGTAAGAAAAGGACGAATGATTTGAATATAAGTTCAGAAAAATTCAGTTTTACGATTTCTTTATCTATTTTTGATATTTCACTTATTCTTATTGGCACAAAATTAAGAAAATTAAATGTAATTGAGCACCTTCCGACTCTGATTTTTCAGTTCCGAAATAAAATTATTTATCCACCTTGGTAACTGCGAGAACGCTTCTAATTTTCTCTTTTCTCTCGCTTTTCCGTGACGAATTTCCGACGTAGTGCCGCCGTACGTGCGTGTTTATAAATCAATCAAATGAAGCATCCAAATTAAAATATTACCCTTACTCGAGGAGAGAGCCTGTTTAGAAATAATCCACTCCAATTATATGACTGCTGATGAAATATTTTGGAGGGGTTTGAGCGGTTAAACAGAGTTATGTAAAGTGAAAGCTTTTCCATTTATCATTGAAACGGAAAATGGAAGCTCGTGTGTATTTCAATTAAAAAAAATTATTCTAAGATCCATTGTGTTCAAAACGATATTTATATTTTTTGATACATAAAATAGTAGACTCAAACTTGATTATAGTCAATTCCATGTACAGGTGATCAATCAAAATTATATTGACTTCAAAAAATTAACAATAATCATATTAGTTTTCGATATTTATGAATGAGGAATTACGTACAAAGAAAATATCATGAAATAATGTACAACAAAACGCGTTCCCATTAGGTTTCCTATAAATAATCTAAGCTATCGATTCAAAGTATTACAAAGACTCTAAATCTCTATAAGTTCCGCGATAACATTATACAATATTCGAGCAGAACTACTGTACATAACATGTTTCTAGACTAATTACATTCGTACGTTCTTTGAAACAAATCATACTTGTATTAAATATACTATATCAGCGAAACATTAAGATCAAAAGAGCAACTTCACTTCTCATTCTATTATTTTATACGATGGCGGTTTGAAGATATATTACTTTATCAGAGTGGGACGAAACTTTCGATATGTTTATTATATTTTTAGTGTGATAGATAGATAAATAGCTAAAGAATTACTCATGAAAAAGGTATCGGCAAGGTGGGTATCGTGATTGTTTAGGTTTATTAAAAATTAACTCGCTTTAAACAGAAGGGGAAACGATAACTGGCCACCATATTCACCTGATCTGACTTCCTTTAATTTCTTTTCTTCCTTCCTATTCTCAAATTTTAAAAAATGGCTTGGTTGAAACCGATATCCGTCAGATTAAGAGGGAAGAGAGAAGCGGGGATAAACGCTTTTGAGAAAATGTTAAAAGGAGATTATGATGATTAAAAATCATCTAAGTAAAATACATTTCGTTAAGTCGCCCTTGTACATGTGGTAATTATAAACATAGTATAATTATATGAATACATATCTTCACACAGATATTATATGGATCATTTTCTCAGTTTTAATAATCAGAATGATCAATTTTGTTGTTTGGAAACCAACAAGTCACTTACGAACCTGACAACGAGGTAGAAAGAAAATTACCACCCACCCAATATACCCGTGATTAAACATTTCATCATAAATGAAGTACATCAAGCAATAAACTTTAGGGAAAAGAAACGGAATGCAGGAAACGGAAGAATGTTGTGGGTGGTCAAAAAATTCGAAATGAAATTCGTGAATTTCAACCATGGCGATCAATAAAGTGTCAGAAGGTGCGTTGTCTTTGCTTTTTCTTCAAATGCTCAGATTTGGCGATTCTTCCCTTTATCTTAGCAAGCAATTATGCGTAATACTCTTCGGTAATTATTACTTTTTCGAAGATAGTCAATGAGCACAATTTCATGACTTTCCAAAAAACAGTTACCATCACTTCTCCAGCCTGAGAAATGTTCAGTCGAAAGCGCTTTTGGTTCAAAATAAGCAGACACAGTACCCAATGCGCAGATAGTTTACGCATTCACATTTCTTCAGTCAGTATATGACAAATACATTCCTTTTAATATGCCGATAGCCTCTTTTATATGTCTAACCTTAAGCCAACGGTTTTGCGGTATCATTTGGCGAAATTCTTCGTTAATATCTATGGTTGTTGTAGATTTTGGTCTTCCCGATTTCTCGTCGTGAAGCTGGTCCGGCCACGTTTGAATTCCAACTGTCCAAAGTTTTATAATCTAAGTCCTCTTTCTTTTGCGTAGGCATATTGTCTTTCAAAAACAAATATTTCATGACAACTGTATACACAATTTCTTACATTTTCAGTAAAATCTTCACAACGACTCACTTATAACATTATCAAACAGAAACAAAGTGATCAAAATGGTTGAATCTTTAGTAAGAATGTTTCAACGTGTCTGCAAATATACTTCTCAACTAATATTGACAGGTGAGATTGGAAACATAATTCGAAAGCGAGTAACTGTTGACATACAGTCAAACACCTTTTCTCATGAAAAAATTCAATAATTTCTAAAAGATGCACCTGTCGGAAAGTTTTTGCTAGTAAAGTTTGTTTAAAAAGTCCTATCGAAGATTGAATTTTTGGTTTTAATCTCATGCTGCTTTTGCTATTGACATTCCGTTATGATGAACTCAGAAATTTATGGAATTACCGAATCGGGAATTATATACAGGCCATTGTTTCCAAAGGTCATTTAGAGCCTAAATACAATAATGCTTTGAAGCTAAGTCATGTCCCTATCAACTTTAACTTCGATTTCTGCTACTATTTCAATTACTGAAATTGTGTTCAAGCCAACTAGGAATTACTATCCAAAAACTGTGTAAATACAACTGTAAAGTACAATTTTAAGTTTAATATAAAAATTGTTAATGTAATACATATAAATTATTTTATTTCTAAGTCCCATTTTGAACATATAAAAACTACGCATTTGTAGAAAAAGTACAGTGTACACCATGTGAGAAAATTCATATTTCTACCTCACTACCGCGCTCCGCAGAAATATCTATTTTTCCTTACTTGTTGTATAATATAAAAAATTCGCAATATTTTAAAGTCACACGAGCATCGTAAACTTTTCTCTACAAAATAAAATGCAATCTAAAAATCTGCAAATGTTTCAAAGCAATAGGAATTCCATTAAATAGAAATTTCTAAACAATTAATCCAAACGGCAATTCGTGATTATTATGGCAATCAAAATATGCGCACCTGATTGATATTGAACATATTTTTGAGGAATGGCTCACCTAATATATATATTACAAAAAAATATCATGACTCGCTTCTGATAAGATACTGACAAATCGTTAATAATTAACAAAGTTGGAATACCTCGATAGAAAAATACACAACAATTGAAATTTGGAAATCATAAAATTGAAAGAACATGTTTCAATGCTAAAGTAAACATCAAATTTTATTCAATGAATTATTAGACGGGGAGCTGGGCCACATAAAAAAGCTTGTCATCGATACATGGCTGAGTTCTACTTTGAAAAGAGTTTTAATTATGAACAAAGTTTTAATTCATTATTAAGAAACGCAGCAAATTGTTCGCAGAAAATCAGTTAATGGCTGGCAGATGGAGTGGGTGGAGGGGTGATGTGGCCCTATTTTGTTGCTTGGCGGTGTATATATTTGCCTAATATAGGTGGTCGAAGCTTACACAAGACAATTTGTTCAATTCTAAAATGGCATGTTCGACTGATGACAAAGCTAGTGACAATTCAGTCAGTGACTTTTTGAATACGTTTCTATAGAGCTGTTCTCGATTGTCGGTTACGGTCCTATATGAAGAAACATTGAGTGGTAGTTTTTAAATTTTAAGCGTATGTTATTCCATTTAGAGGAAGATCTTAGTTCCGGCCAACCCTCAGAAGTCGTAAGTAAGAAAACATTAAACTTGTGAGAGAATACATAAATACAATAGGCGGTTAGCAGAATAATTCTGAAAGAAGTTTGGAAGAATTATATCAAAACATTTAACAAAAAGAAAACTTTGTATCCTTTGAACTTGGAGGTTACATTGATATAAATTCAATTACTATAAAAGAAGGAAGTGGGTCATATTTTTTGGATGTACAAACTAAATCCCAAAGCAAAGTCGTAGATCGTGAAGGTTAAACAATTAAGTTCAAAAGAAGCCTGGCTCCTTTTTTCGAAAAAACAAGTTTAGAAGCCAATGTTGAGGTAGATAAACAAAAAACAATTATGACTGGCTGGTATACTAAAGTTTGCTTTTCACAATTATTTAGAGCGTTGAAATATCTGAGAGAAAGATCCCGTATACAGTTCTGATGTCTCCGTACATCCGAACAGCCATCGTATTGTTCTGACTTAGCACAATGTTAATTCGGTTTTTTCCGTTTGTAAAACCACAACTAAAAGGACATAACTTTGCTTCTCTTTCTAATCCCTGACAATTAAGGCAGTTGAGTCTTCCAAAACTTTCTTTTGTCATCTCTACTCGGGAATTCGTTCTTTCATTTTCACTCACCCTGAAAATGACCCTTTAACAATAACATGAGAATAGCTACATTATTGTTTTTTTGATTTAGGAGTTGGGTGCAATTTTTGCTGTTTTGAAGAATTTGAACTAGGGCAAACATGAATTTCGCTAGTGATGAAATGATATATATTGGGATCTGGATATTGGGAGAATGCAATAAAAACGTCTTATTCTCAGCTCTATAGCACAACGTTCTCCTGAAAGGCGGCAACCTACAAAAGCAAGTTTGAAGAGATTGATGGAGCGGTTCAATCGCACGGGTTCACTTAATTATGAAAAGCAGGAACGATTAAAAAAACAGAAGAAAATGAAATTAATGTTTTATTGGCAGTAAATGAAAACCCACACACAAGTGTAAATAGTATTTTCAGCGAACAAGAACTGAGCTACTACGCTGTGTGAACAATCCTTGACAAAAAAATGCATCCTTACCACATTTACTTGCAACAAGAATTAATTGACGTTAATTTTGAAAAAAGACTAAAATTTTGTACGTGGGCTTCACGAAAAGTTAATCAATGGATAGACTTTTTCGTTTTTTTGTTCTATTTGGAGATGAAGTCACGTTTAATAGAAATGATTGTATTGACAGGCACAACTTTCACTATTATTCATCAACTAAACCATATCACAAAGTCAAATTAGATGGTCTTTGAATGTATAGGGAGGTAAGACCATATTTTTTCAAAGAACATTCAAATGCCGAGATGTATTTAGATTTTATAGTAAACCAATTACCTCTTTTATTGGAAGAAGTCCCATTTCGTACACGTCGAATAATCTAGTTTTTGCACGATAGTGCGGCTGCTCACTCTAATCAATTAATTAATGATAAACTGAATTTACTATTTCCTGGAAGGTGGATCGGCAGGAATGGTTCAGTACTATAGCCACCAATGTCACCAGATTTCAAGAAAATGGTCTCATTTTTCTAGGGTCACATTGAAAATGAAATGACGAAATATCTCCAATAACAAGAGATGATAAAGAGAATGCGGAATGAAGTTTGGAATGTTTATATAAAAATGCTTCGTAATGTGAGTAACCCTTTTAATTATCGCTTTCAAGTTGCATAGATGTTATTTCAAATACCTATTGTGACAATCAATACGTGTTCGTATACTGTAATAAATAGGATAGTTTTTTATTGTTTTGTTTCTGTAATTTATTTGTAATATACACTTTTTCCTTTTTGATTGCAATGCAACGTCTACAGTACTAAACAGGAATAATTTCTTTTCCATAAAGTATTTTATCTTTTAGATATTCGTATGCTTTGGATTTGAATTCAGAAAATGTTGAAATGAAAATGCCCGGCTGTCTCTACCTAAACATAACATTCCGTTCATTTTGTCCTTTTTCGAAATGAATTATATTTTTGAAAATTTTAAATTGACACCGTAATAATGTATTGTATAGAAAATCCAAACAATATACAACTGACTGCTTGTTAAATAACACTGTATTCAATTTAAGTTCTAACAATAATTTTTACGTAAACATTACCTATACGCATACAGTTTTGCTAAATTTTCATTCACTGTTTCGTGCTTTTTACGCAAAAAATATATTCTATATAAATTGAAATACTTTGGTTCCAATATTTATGTACATATATTGGATAAATCAGTTTCAATTTGTTTATTTTAATACTACAGATCGACTGGTTGGAAAATGACCGTGTTCTTCAACCACTTTACCCACACGCCTATTTATATCTAAGCGTGAGGAGCGCTGCACGTACTTGTTACCTGTACAGCACTTAGACTGTAGCAGTTGCTGATTTTTGGTAGCACAAAACGGTATTTTAGTATAAGGCTAAAAGACATACGCCACTATGAATAATCTTTTATTTAGCAACTACTTTAGGTCGTAAAACTACAGTAGTTGGTGCCTTATTGACTCCTGTCGATATAAATTGAGACACTTTCAGGATAAAAAGTTATAATAAACTATGACTACACTACACAAAATGTTAAACACAAAACTTGTCCTGCGCCCAAATACAGTAAATAACACTTGAAACGTAAATTGAATAAAAGAACTATGTTAATTCATCAAGAGAAATTAATTTGACTTTTCATTTCTAAATTCACTGACAACTCCCTCCCATTTTTTTGAGATCAGGTAGTCGTAAATTTATTAATCATTTTTGAAACATCATCGATTCTAAAATCGAATGATCATTCATTGGTTTGAGAATATAATTCTCGAACATGTTGGGCCCCTTGAAACTTGAAAAGTTTCAAAATGCTCGATAAATGGGACTGAAATAGCATTAAAATGTTTGTAAGCATGTCAATATCGCACGGTAAAAATTAAAAATCGAGAAAGGGAATTCAATGCATTTTATATTAAGAAAAATTAACGATTCCTATTGGAAACTACATTCTAGTAACCAATGTAACTACTAAAAAAATGTAAACAACAAGGTGGTTCATATAACTTACAAGCCTATGTTGAATATCAGTCACTTTTCACCGAGAAGTGACTCATCAGACTCAGGAAAAGGGACTATTTTAGAGATGGCTCTGGTGTATATACCAGTTGCTGTTTTAACTTTTACTACCCTCAAATTCCCATCAGGCCCCGGCATCGTTTCGATGATTCTTCCTGTAGACCACTGTAGAGGGGGTAGCATATCCTCTTTAAGAAGAACTAAAGAATCAACTTTCAGATTAGGGAAAGACTTAAGCCACTTTGGTCGATTTTGTAATTGATTCAAGTATTCAGTCGACCAGCGGCGCCAGAATTGTTGTTGTAACTTTGTACATTGTTGCCATAGTGACAGCCGATTTTCAGGGATGGTGGTATTATCTTTTTCAGGAAAGGAAGTTAATATTTTCTATACTTCGCGTCGGTTAGTATTTCAGTCGCGATTTTTCACAGACAATAATATTAGGGTTGCTACTTAAGTTTTGACATAGATACATAAAAAGAAATATTTGTAATTGGATATGGCTTTATTGTTTTACAAAATATTTCCCATTAAGATCAATAAACTTTTGCATGCGTTTGTCTCAGCATCTTTTCCATTCCGATTGAGATATTTTCAAAATATGTAATTTGAGTGCATCAACGGCTTTTTTAGATGTAGAAATACGTTGACCTCGCAGTTTATTTTTATTTGAGGAAATAAAAAGACATAATTAGCCAAACAAGGACTGTACGGCGGATGATCAATTAATTCGATGCTTTGATTATCAAAATATTCGTGTGCTAACAAATTTTGTTGGATTTGATTCGTCTTGAAAGACCTAACCAGTCGATTGTTGTTTAGTTTCGAGTTTGTAGTCATAGCTCCATAATTCGGCGGCGGCCACAATCTTATAGAAGTCTTTTGAATCGCAGTGATCAAAAATTTTCGTCAGCCAAATGTATGCGAGTAGAAGTAATGACCAGACATGCCTCAATTTCACGGTAGACTTTTAATTCATCTGTAGCGAAGTGCGACCATGATTGAATTTGGAAAACCAGTGGAGCACAGTGGTTCAAGATGGTGCCTCATCACCAAAAAGCGAAGAAAGTTGATCGGCACACTGCTGCTGATTTAATCCAGGTCGAAATTTCATAGGAAATCATCGTACGAAAATGTTCGCGATTTAATTCTATTTTTTGACCAAAATGAATGTTTCAAGTATTTGTAAACCATTCAAATAGCAGTCGTATCACAACACGTTCAAAGTACGTTCACATTAAAAATCTCGAAACTTAAATAGCAGCCCTTGTAATATATAGGATCCGCAAAAATTACCGATGTATAACAGTCCATTTTTCAGAATGTGCTTCGAATATAGAATGTTAAATTAAACACAACGAAAATGAAAAATAATAAAAAAACTAAGACAATGGTAATAGGGAACACTAATGAGTTGTCAACATTGATTTTAATCGATACACTAGAGGTAAACAACTTCCAATAGTTATGAATTTGGATTACCAAAAATTAAAGAAAAAGACACAAATTCTAGAATACTAAGTGCAGCTAATGTATAGCGCAATATCATAAATACATTTTCAGTAAAGCGAGAGATGTCCATAAAGGCAAAAATGGGTGTATATAACTTATAACTGTGTGGTTATACCGAGCTTTACTTTTCGCTGTGAACACTGAATACAAACAAGGCACAAAATCAAAACATAAACAACGGAAATGGTGCAATGGCAAGAGCCACGCGGATAGCTTGCGCAAGCATAATTCTTCGGTCAATTCATGGCAAATGCACTCTTTTAATATGCTGATAACCTCTTCTATCTCTTTAACCTCAATCCAACGGTCGTCAAGTACCATTTGGAGAACTTTTTCGATAATATTGCTAGTTGCCGCAGCTCCCGAACTCTCGTCGTCAGAAAAGCTGATAGGGTCACGAAACCCACTAGCAACACGCCACGCCACGTTACGCCACCCCACACACAATACATTTTTCCACTTAATTCATTTGCCTGCCCTCCACACGCCAAGCCACGCCATCATGGAAAAAACTTATGCACACATATTCGACATGTGGCGTGGAGTGGTTGCTAGTGGGTTTCGGCCTAAATTTTTTTTCGTAAACGTATTGCCTATCAAAAAGATTTAATGATAGTCCGTTACTAATTTTTTCCATTATCAGAAAAATCTTCACAAAAACTCACTCATACGATTGTCAAACAAAAACTAAGCGTCTAAAATGGTTGAAAGTTTAGTGAGAATCTCTCAACATATGCACAAAACTACTTATTTTGATAGGTGCTCACATCTTCAATTTGAGGTCTGAAACTTTTCAGACAACCCTCGTAGTATATGAAAGCTGAACTAAATTATTAGTTAATTATATTATTAAAAAATGGCACCAAGCAAAAATTAATTGTTCAGAAATGTAGATAGTTCTAATTTAAATCTTAACTGAGAATCATTTGCAATAAAACCCATTTCTAGATACATTACAAAAGTTCACGAATCTTAAATGAAAATTTTCGTCACGATTAAACTTAAAACTTCAAACAAATAAAAAATATAACGACGAAAACACAACCTCATCTTAAAATCAATTAGCGATAATAATACCTAAAATTAATTTTCTCAATTTTTCCCAGATTGAGTGTACTACTATCGGTCTTCTTTATATTTTCTTCGACAGAGATCCTGTACCGCGCCGTTTTGGCTCTGCCACTAAACTCGCGCTCCTCGTTCACTAATTGCACATTCTTGACATAGTTTCGGGCCGCACCCCCTTGTCTCTTCATCCCTTATGAAAAGCCTTTAGGGTAGCGATTCGCCTCAGGGACGCCGAGAAACAAAAGCACAACTGGGGTACAAATAACTTACGGTCGACCGAACGGTCGGCTACATATGTGGAGAGGTTAAATTACTTTAACACTGACATATTAGTCTTGATACCATTTAGAAGATGATAAAGTAAAAAATAATGGAGAGTGTATTCGTATTTATTCACAAAAATGGCTTGAAAGATGAGAACTAAAGGGTTAGAAATATATCAAATATATTCAAGTATTCTAATAATAATGTTTCTCGGATATAAATCAGAACGTTTATACGGTAATGGATACTAACAAAAATAAAAAATTTCTATCGAATTGTAGACATATCTATTTGCAATCATTCATTGTCCTATGTAAAAACAACATTCATTAGTTAGTTAACCGATACAGATGGGGATGTTTTGTTTTAAGACAAATATGGTATCAGGATACTTAGTTATTCTTCTTATTCTTAGTCTGACGAGGGCGACGTGAAGTGAGGCTCTTCAATAAGAAAATTATTTTATTGTAAAAAATATTGATATTCTAAACATTGAGTTTTAAATTTTTTCAAACAATCCAAAAAAGTAATATTCAGCTATATTTGTCTTTGCCCTCACAGTCAGATCAAGTGAGTATGGCAGATGGAGCAATGAATCGTAACGTACTTAGAGTAATTTTTCTGCAAAAATAGCAGACGAAATTACAGGAACACTGTCGTGATAGATCAAAACTTTTTATTTAACACATTGGTTTCTCTTGAGTTTGGTATCAAAGCGTCTTATTAAATCAGCATAAAGCAGTTTTCGTTTTTTCTTCTTCTAAATCATCAACAAAGTTTACAAGTTTCAACTACTATGAAATATCAACGGAAAAATTCACTAGGAGATATCTAACAATTAAACATTGAATTGAATTTTTTATGCGATGAAACTGTTGAGAAGCATATAATCACAATAGCAAAATTGTTGCCAACATCTATAAAATCGCTCTATAAAAAATAGTGGCCTCGGTAAAAACCTGAAAAATATTTTCTATATTGTACGCCTACCGATACTTGAATAAAAAAAGTAGAATTTTATAAAATTACCTTAATTGAGGGCAATAAGAAAACATTTGTAGAGAATGGAGTATTGTTATGGTAAAACTCCTAAACTCGGTTCCCTAAACAGATTTTTGCATACGTAGTTTTGTTTACCATCAACATAAAAATCATAATTTCGAATAATTGATATTTATAAAATGAAATTCAAGCCCAGAACGTAGGAAGTAGACAACTAGCAAACTGCATGTCGATGTCTTTTCTTATGCTAAATTATTGTAAAAAGTAGAAATTCTAAGCAGTTTTTATTAATATCTAGTAGAACCGAAGTTATAGACCTTCATTTGGATTAATTTTGTGAATTTTTTTTTATATTTTTTAATTAATTATGTCATTTACTGGCGAGCAAATGACTTCAAAAGTATTTTACAAGTTTATCTGAAGGTCACTTTGGTCGTAAATTATTATTTTCGACACAGATATACAGTATTCTTCCCAAAATGATTCCATACAAATCACTATAGTAATAATTAAATACGAGGGTTGCTACTTAAGTTTTTATATAGACAAATAAAAACAAATATTTATAACTGGGTATGGCTTTATTATTTTCCAAAATAGTCTTCATCAAAATCAGTGCACTTTTGCATACGTTTGAACCAATTGAAGCGGATGACCTATCAATTCGACATTTTGACTGTTCAAAATTGTTTTTGTTTGAAGTAATTTGTTAGAGCTTGCATTGTCGTGGTGCAGAATGATTCGTATTCCGAAAAAAACGTTTGCTTCGAAGTTCTTTGTGTTCGAACAACTTTTGTTGGATTTGACTCGCCTGGAAAGACCCTTACAGTCGATTGTTGTTTAGTTTCGAGTTCACCTACATAGGTTCATGATTCATCGCCTATCACGATTTTATAAACGTGTTCTGAAACACCGCGATAGATGTTTTCTGGCACATCAGCCGATTTTGAACGATCTTTACAAAATTAATCCTGCAGCGAGCTGCGACCACGGTTGGATTCTGAAAACCAACGAAAAACGGTGACACAGTGAAACGTAGTGGGTTCGAGATGGTGCTTCATAACTAAAAGTCGAAGCGAGTTGATCGGCACACACTGCTTTTGGTTTGATTACGATTTAATTCCATTTTTTGATGAATGTTTCAAGTATCTGTGAACAACTCAAATAGCACTCGTATGACAACACTTTCTGAGTACATTGACCAATAAAAAAGTCAAAATTTATGATGGAAATATCAGATTTGATATATTCAAATCAGTGCTGCCATATCTCATATTTAAATAGCAACCCTCGTAGATATAAATATTATTTTGAAATTTGGATGTACGCTTTCATGAAACTTTAGATAAGAAAACTAGTTGAAATTACCAAAACAAAAGAAGACTATCACAATTTAATATATAGCGAATCTTCTGAAATAATTGTCAGATCACTTTCCGGATTGATATGTTGATATGGGAATGATTCAGTATCAAAAGTCAATATATGATTCTTTTCAACTTTATTTATAAAACAGTCATAGATCCACAAATTTCATCAATTTTGATTCTATATATGTGAATAAGTTTTAGGTTTGTGTTAAAAGTAAATACCCAAAAGGTCCACCACAACTTTACGTAACAATTACCGCAAGGTATCGTTGTGAAACAGATTTTTCAGTTAATAATTACATTAAACATGTATCCAAATGAAGATTGGATTGCGCACAACGGAACTGCCACAATGCAAAGATATTCATTTTACCAGAAATCAGTGCAGCTCTCTAAGCAATTGATTTTTGTAAAATTCATTAAATGTTGGGGCCATTATTATAAAAGTCCTTTCATCAAGCTAATACGAACTGAGGAAAGTTACAGGTATCCTTACTATATATACACTATCTGGTGAATTACCACCTGAAGAACATCGGGAAAACTCCCGACTGCTCTCGTCGTTTCTAAAGGAAACTGCCGATAATATTCTCTGTGAATGCGAGCTGTCCAACATCAAAAGCTTTTGTACTTATATTCACTATTCTTAAAACCAGACGAAGTAAGCGGTATGCCCTCAGTCAGGAATTTGTTGCTAGTCCAGGGTCAATGATATGATTCTATTCTTCAAATTAAAATTTGAAATGAAAAAATAGTGCTTTCTTATAAAAATATATCTAAAAATATTTTTTGTTCTTATTTAAATTACAAGATATTTTATTTGGAGTCTTCTTATATCCATAAAATATAAAGTATTTGGTGGATGTTTCGTGATCTTAAAAAGTAGGGAACAACCCTGCTATAATAGGTTTGTGATATATGACAGAGAGTCAGTTTTATCGGGACATACGAATATGAAGCACAGAAAAATTGGAGAAGCATAAGTATAGAATAAGACAGCAATCTTAGGAAAACCCCTTTCAAAAACGGTTTATTTATGATTTATTAAAATGTAACTCCCACAACTATGTGAATAAGTTTTGTTCTTTATAGTCTTATATAACATTCAGCTAGATAGTAGAAACATTCAATTGCTGTTTATTCGCGTACAACGATTTCTGAATCAAATCCTGCATCGAAAAAGTAATTCTCTGACATTTCCCTACTTCAATTGAGCTCCCCGAGTGAATATTGGCATGAGATCAGTGTAGACCTACAGGTGACGATTATTATTGGCACTTCTATCCAATTTGAGTTGGCAAACTTCCCACTTATTTTATATTGTATATTTTGTAGTAAAAACATTTACATGTCTAAAAATAGATATAGGATGAAATTTTATTCACAACACCTTTATTGAAAAGTAAATTATAATTTTCATAATTTGTTACCACCAACAATAGGTTAAGCATTTTGCAAAATAAATATCAAATGATACGTTTGTTAGGGTCCAGAAGAACTTTCGATTTTTAGCCATATGTTTGCTGATTTGTGGACAGAATAATAGTTTCTATCTACGATTTAACTGACTTTTAAAGCACGAATTTATATTAATGACACCAAATACTCCAGCGAAGTTTTTTTCATTCAAAATTGTTTTCCGTGTCTACTGGGAGTCAGGAATGGTATTTCCCGTGTCACAACCACCTTCCAACTCTGAAAATGATTTTTATTGGCAACATACGAAATTCATTTTTTTCCATATCCTCAAATCAGTAGGTAATCAACCAAATAACGATGACAGTCAAACACAAAATAAACGACGCAGGTTATTATTCAAATTTTGATAAGAATCATATAACCGACTCCTGTTAAAGAGTAATGTTATCTTTTCAGTTAATTCGAAAAGTAAGGCACTTATTCTCCTTCCTCGTACATTACTGCTATTATCCCAAACTATTATCTTCTTCATTTTATGAAGTGGAAAGAAGGAGCAATTATATAACAGTTTGTATATGAAAAGTACATACATATTATTAACTAAAGAATGACAAAGTTACACTGGTATACATTTACACTCAAGATAATTTTCTATGCAATTATATGGTACGCTAAACTAAAAATACAAGTGGTGGTCGCTTAATTCTACTCTGAAAATGTACATTTGAAATAACGCAAAGAGGATTTTTGGTGGACACATTGAGTTTACCATTAGTAACAAGTTCCTATCGATCAAAATCAAAATTTTAAATTTTTATGATGGACAAATTTTACCGAAAAAATGTTCAAACAAGAAAAATTGTAGATCATAAAATTATTCAAAACTCTTCTCTTATTTCTTTATCTAATAATCCCATTTTTGAGTTATCTAAATGTAGAAAAATTTACATAATATATAATAGGCATACATTTTCCCGCAACTTGTTAGATTTTCTGGTAATGAAATATTTTATTTAATCGCAGTATTGATAGACACATTTTGGAGGCGGCCAATTTTATCTTCAGTGATGGGTTTCAGGAAGGATTTAGAGCTATTGCCATGATATTAAGCTTTAGCAGTATCTTCATGGTACTAAAAATAAAAGCGTGCTTCAACAGCTTTAACCTCGTCATTGAAACAAGCTAAAGCTTCTTTCAAAATGGTAGTAATAAAATAGTAAAAAGTAATAAAATTTTTCTGCTTTCTGCTTTCGTACTTGATTGACTGATTGTTCATGTACTGGCTTCTCCATCCTCATACTATTTTTTCATTTCACCGCTCACCGTAACAGTTTCGCCTTTAGTCAAAAATTTTCTACAAATGAAACGAAACTGAAACATTTTGTCTTGCACCCACGGCAAAAAAACAACACTGTACTGCACTGGACCGTTATAGTTTCTATTTCATTAAAATCATCCACTCACCTATTTATCAATCGCTACAAATCATTTGACCCATTTATTAAATATTAAAGATTTATTTGTTTATTCAGAAATATTGTGTCAGTCTTATTTTGTTTGTAGCAATAGACTTGTTGCCGTTATCAATTAACATTTGGGATGTCGACACAGAAAAAATAACAACGTCCGCCGTACAAACAAAGTGAGAAACTCAAAAGAAAATCTTATTATTAAGACGAGTTATTTACATTTAAAGATGGGAAAAGTTACTCAAATCACTCAGAATTTGTCAACAAGGATGTTGGGAATTCGAGCTTTATAGTCGTGTTTCAATATCGCACGATACTCTCACCTCATCCTATTTTATAGTAGTAGCACTAGCAGTATTTGTATCTAAAACTTAGGATAGCCTCTTTAAGGGGCTTGAAAAAAGATTTCTAGAAGAATAATCCTAAAGGCACATTACCTTCGCGAAGACGTTACACCATAGCAATTAGCAGAGGTATCCACTCCAAGAGAACGTTCAAAACTACTTCATTCAGCAGAAATAAGGGTATTGCCATCCGAACAATAGAGCAAACAGGCGTTATTCAAGGTCCTGCGGGTAGACGGAGTAAAGTTATAAGAAGCATGAATAACTAGGGAATTAGTTATAAGCAGTATGGATAACTATTTTTACTTATATTAATTTTTTTAAGAAGTATATACGTATCATGTGAGTTAATATTATCTATATTTTAACTTTTAGAATATCTCACAAACAATGATTCTTAAGAAAAAAAGTATGAGTACAGTTTTTTTGATAATTTTTTTATCTAAAATTTTTGCCTGATCTATTTTTTTATAAAACTCGTCATAAAAATTCAAAAAATCTAAAATTTTGTATCTTCACCTTTTTAACAAACATGGGATCGTTGGGGACTTCTGACAACTAACTTCTAATGATAGACCAAATTTTTTGTTCAATTGTATAGAATGTATCATTTTTAAGCATCTTTACATTTTCAAATTTCTAACTCAAAGTGGCATTTGCAACGTGCTCTAACCATAAGTTCAACAATATGAACATTTTCGACGTACTTTGAACAGAATTTACAAATATGCGATAATAATAATAAACCATGTACGTAAGTAAAGTGACAACTTCTGTTTTGCCATTATTTATTTAGCTATTTAACTATGATAATTGCGATTTTACACTTAGGTTGAGGCGGTTATCAAAGAAAATTAGAATTGCAAAATATGCAAGCGGCGTAGATAAGCACGCAACTATTCAAAAAATTTTTCTATGGAAATCGTCCTTATTATTCAAATACAGTTAATAACGTTTGTAATTTGTGTTTTGTAAAAGCGATAAGTTGACGTATTTAACAAAAATAAAATTTCCTTATGTATATATATATATATTTTCATTCGAAATCAATTTTAAAAATGATTGGAATAACTGCTATAACCCAAAGAAAACATCGCTAATACTAATGTTTCACTAAGTATATTTGTTGATTCAATATCCATGTAGATTGACAAAGAGTCAGTTTATTTCAACTGCAAATAAATGAAATCATCCAAAGTGCACTTACAATATCATAAGTACATTAATATACGTCAATTTGGTAATATAATCTATGAAATATTTATTATAGTGATAAATTACTGGACTATTGTTTAGCAATTACCTTTCGAGAATTTTAGAGTAATTAATTTTGATTCTCCTGTTATTTAAAACTACTTACAAATGCTATTAATATCGATTATATATATAAATATTCAATATATATCAATGATTAGAACTGATTATTATTCTGTTACAGATGATTAAAAAAGCTAATTTGGTTTTTCTCTTTAAAGTACATATAAAAACACTGTAGGCACTAAAGACACTGTAGAAAAATTAAATAGACTTTATCCATAGTGGTCATGAACTGCCACAGAAACTAATTACAAACCATAGTCTTGAAACTCAAGCTCTACAAGATATTAAAGTTATTTTATTAAAAACAAAGGGGAAAATTACATGAAATTCGAATTATTCTCTCACAAAATACTACCGTTCGGAATGGCTTTCATCCGTCGTGATCTTCTCAATGTCAGGAATGGTAACAAAACGTTTCTATTCTAGCATATTTCTTGTTTTCGGGAAAAGCCAGAAGTTGCCTAGTGTTAAATCTGGGAAATAAGGCGGATGTGGAAGACTGTAGCGATCAAAAGCTCGGGAATTAAAAGCGATTTCTTTTTGTCACAACTAATTATCCAAGTTCATTTTATTGTTTTTGATGAAATTTTGGATCATTTCATGAGTAGACTTTCTACATTTCGTTAAGGGTATAATCATGAGAAAAATGTTTTTAGCCGATAATACATATACAGGGTGTTTCTATATTCGACCGACAACGAACCACAGAGAGATCTCAATAAATGAATCAATTTGATATAGGAATACGAACCCTTACGGGGCCTAGTTGCAGAAGATATAGGGTGATTTTAAATCAAATCAAAAATTTGCTATAAATCAAGAATGCCTTTAATTTTTTTTTTCAAATTTGGTGAAAAATATGCTCCTTAATAGAGTAATATTTTCACATAAGTAAACTTTAGAAAAAGTTAACCAGTGGCGCGCTGTCATAGTTAGTTGTCACTTTTATCCCCCTATTTTTTAAGCCACTGGAGCAAATTATTTTTTTTAATTTTATTTTAAATCGCCCGATTATTTTTAGTTAAAAAACTAATAAATTTTTATGGAGCTAAAATGAACAGTGTTGTATGTTGTAGAAATTTGCCTCTAAACAAGCAAGCGCGTAAATAATTTACAAATTAATTAATTATTCATTTAATTTCGAATAAAGATTAAGCGTAATTAGTTCAATACAAATAAACATTATTCATAATATCAATTTCAAAAAAAAATGTACTACAAATACTTGAGAATAAATCTGGATGTGATTGAATGATTTCTGCCGCAGCTTGAATTCTAGCTCTTAGATCTCTTGTTCACATTCTATGATTGTTTCATACACTAAGGACTTCATATAGCCTCTTTTAAAAAAATCGATAGGATTTATGTTTGGTGATCTTGAAGGCCAATAATACATAAGTGTTGAAATGATTCGAAACTGGCTGCAGTACTAATTATAGGATTATTAAATCGGACGATAAAATCTTGGTAGCATTCTTTCAAGTTCTTCTAGTCCATCAATTAATATGAATTCAGCTATGCTAAAATAGAAGTGTTCTCAACAACAATCAACACTACTACTTAATTTTAATATTGCTCCTGTCAGATAACAGAAAAAAATAGCAAAATCGTTGGAATATATTAGCTAATTCAATTGAATAAAAGATAGAAATTTGATGACACAAACAATAAAAAATCGTAAGTTTTTTAACGACCAATTATTTTTATTTTTATTCCTGTCATCATTAGGCATGATATGTTCAAGGTATGATGAAAAATATGAAGAATGAATTTTTATAGCAGCAATTATTTACACTGTAACTGATTTTTTTGTATGCTAGACTAATGCATAGATTAAAGTTAAAGTCTCTGTGCTATGACCAATAGTTCAAATAATTCGGAAATTTCAATATCGTTAACATAATATAAACAAAATTTTGTAACCATCATATTTATATTTTCTTCACTATTTCTTAATCTTTCCAGATAACTTTTCATTTGGTTTTCATAGTATACTCTGCATCTACTAACGAGGAGCGAACCCATTCATGTAATCCAGTAGTAAAAGTACTTTTACATTTACCGTCTAATTCCGTGAAAATTGACAGACATACGAGGTATGGGCATTCAATAACGATAGTGAGGGTGCTACACAAAATGACTAACAGTAAAGCAACAAAATTTAAAAAAAAACGGCAACTGAAACTTATAATTTATTGGAAGAAGCATATGAGAGAAAAATGTTTCCGGTTTTTTTTAATATGGCCGATTCCTGAAACTGTTGGAGTTGATAAAGAATATGTGCGGAAAGGAAAGTCAAGGGTTCTCCATATTGCGTCGGTTAATTCCGAATGTGTATCGTCTTCTAACCAAATTCAACATACCAGTGTCAAACCTTATTTGTCATTTCTCACGCTGTACGATTTCTATCTAAATGAAAGCGTCACGCGTTCAGAAAGTGCTGTTAAAAGAAGACTTCCAGCAGTGTTTCAATCAATGGAATGTTAGCATGGAGCGTAGTAAGGATAAAGGAGGAGTAAATATACAAGTTAGTAATTAAGGGTATTTGAGAGTTCCACATCAATTCTTGGCAATTCAAATGGTGTTAGTCTTCCTAATTGAGAGACCAAATTGCCCAATGTGAACTTAGAGATATAGCTTTGAAATTTATGAACGTCTAATGAGCTTTGATATAATTTGTAAATGTTTTTCGTCGCAACATTGCGTTATTACACTTGTGAAATTCCATACCGGATATGCTCTTCTGGTATTTAGCGGGTCATTTTACTCCAAATTGAAAAGAATTCTAATATTCAATTATTCTGAAGTCAAAAAGTCACAATACCTGTGAATATCTCTGATGCGACTTGGAATACACAATCAAATATCAACATGTGCAGAAACGATGTTACTTCCAGGTCCCCTACTAGTATAGAAATATACATTTTTCCAATATCTTATGAACATTTCATGAGGCATTACTTCTTATTACTTAGCCTTCCCATATCTAAATACGTGAAAAAAATACCATTGCTCTGTCAACTATTTGAAACGTAAAGAATGCTAGTCGTTAAAATCTAAACGACTCATCAATGTCTTTAAATGTAAAAACGTACGCAAAATATATACCTGATGTCAATAAAGACCGAGATTCACTAAACTATAATTACGAGAAGTCACTACGTTCTACATTGAATACCAAACTCATGGCAATTATAATAGATGAATTACTTTCAATATTAAACTTAATCTGTTCAAAATGATTGAATATTTTGTAACAGAATCACAAAAAAACCTCTAGTTATTACCCTCCTATAGTATGGATTAAATGCAACGATACTTCTTCTAAATGTCGTGTGATTATTGTAAACATAAGAAATGTTATGAAACTAGTTTCCAGATTGATTCCGATAGTCTTTTATGGAGAATTCAGTATGTGTTCTATAAATATAATAGATACTTGAAGTTGTTAATATATTTACGTTCAATAAAATGTTTGTTGCGATTCCTATACAGCTATTGGGTACACATGTGAATACGTTACATTCATTCACATAGTGTAACAAAATATATTTTTGATTATAATAGTAATTTTACACAAACTATTATACAGGAAGATCGATTAATGTGATTAAATTTAGTGCTTCCTTTCTCCTCTGAGATATGGATTTGAAAATTTGATTATATTTTTTGATTTGATTATATGCATCAATAATATTCGCATTTTCAAATTATTTTCAATCGGGGTGTCTCAGAATGTCGTGCCATATCAAAGTTACATTTTGTTGAATGGAACACCCTTTATTTCACTGCAAATTTGGAATCATATTGACTACCCCATTTCAATAAAATACATCCTGTACAATGTAAGAGAAATTCGAGAATGAAGATTTATTGCTGCTAAAGCATTGGTTTATTCCACTGATATTCAATGAATCTGATACAGATTGAATCAAAATATTGATACATTATTTTCTCTGTATTTCATGAAAGAATCGAAAAGTACTACTAACATACTTCTTCTTTTATCGATCATTCTCTATACCCAAAATTATCAGTACATGAGATATTTTGATTTTTCTGTGCAAAACAATGATTATGTACCTATATCGAATCATTTAACAATTAATTGTGAGTTGGCTATGATTTATTTGCCAAAAACTGACATTTTATTATTGCTATTTGGTACTGTAGAGGTTGATTTGCAAATACAAAGATAAAACGAGTATATTACAAGTAGATTAGAGAAATGAAACAATACAAAACTATACTATTTACTACACTTCACGTATACGTCTTGATTATCACAATAGGTGTTCGAAATGACCTCCAAAGACATCTATTGAAAGAGTTACTCACATTACGAAGCATTTCTATAGAAACATTCCGAAATGAATTCCATATTCTCTCCATCGTGTCATCCTTCGTTTTAGGAGGTATTTTGACACTTCATCTGGTGACCTTGAGTGCTACTATACTGCACCATTTATTTCGATCCAGCTTCCAGAACAGTTAATTCAGTTCACCATTAATTAATTGATAAGCCTCAGGCGCACCATTGTGCAAAAACTACATTCTTTGATGTGTACGAAATGGGACTTCTGCCAAAAAACAGTTAATTGGTTCGCTATAAAATCTAAACATATCTAAGCATTTAAATGTTCCTCAAAACAATATAGTCCTACTTAATATTCACCAACAATACCTTCCCACACATTCAACAACTATGTAGTTTGACGGTGTGTTACTATCTCCTCATCTCCAAATAGAACATAATCGACAAAGTTGATGAACTTTTTGTAAAGAGCACCTACTAAATGCTAGTCTTTTTTCAAAATCAACTTCAGTTTCAGTAGTAGCTCAGTTCTTGTTCGCTGGAAATACTCCTTACACTTGTGTGGGGCTTTTCATTAACTTTCTGAAAAACATTAATTTATTTTCTTTTGTCACAGAAGTTTTTACTAGTTCATCCTTTTCATAATTAACTGATCACGTGCGATTGAACCACTCCGTCAATCTCTCCAAGCTTGCTTTTGTAGGTTGCCGCCTTTCAGGAAAACGTTTATGGTATATTCTTGCTGATAGTAAGGCGTTTTTATTGCATTCCTCCAATTTATCACAGAAAAATCAAAATATCTCAAGATCTAATAATTTTAGGTAGGTATAGGGAATGCTTAATAAGAAAAAAAGTTTGGATATTCACATAAAATACGGGGGGGATTTATTTGAAAAAAATCCAGAAAATAATGTAACTTCGTAAGATTTTTATGGAATGACGAGAAGTCAAGCTTATTCCAAATAAGTAATAATATATATATCTAAAAAATTTAACTTTGATATCGCAAACCATTCTGGAGCACCGTGAATAATTTTAAAATGTGGAGACAAATGATGGCTATAATCCCTCTAATTTTCAAATTCATATCTCAAATGATAAAGGAGGCACTGAACTTCATCACACTAATTAATCACTCTGTAAAGTATTCTTAGTAAATTTGATAATCTATTAACAAATATAAATGGTAGTTGTGGCGATCGATAATATTTTTCCTATTTTACAATACCAATATTAAAGTACCCAGAATTGTTTCTAAAGAATTAGTTATTAGTTAAACTATTTTAACAGAAAAACGAGAAACGTGCTTTACAATTATGTTTAGTGCATTTGACTATTAAAAATGGAAGAATTTTTACCTTACAACTCTTTGGTTGTCCAAGATGTTTGTGGAGTTTTACATATCAATCTAGCGACTAAGCACAATTTACGAAAAGTTCATATCACAATATTGGCTCAATTATTGTTAAAATTGAAAAGAGGAGATATGTCAACCACTCAGTAAAGAATGACAAGTGAATTTTAGAAAATAAGATGAAAATTAGTATCAGGCAAAATTCTAGGCTATTAGACGAAAGTTATTTTTCAGACACTTTCGATACGGTGTTTATATTATTAGTTTTAGCCATACTTCTGATATCATTTGTCAAAATTTTTTATTGATTACAGATAATTCTAATAAACATATGGAAAATTGTTGAGTGAGTATAGAGAATTTCGAGCTACGTTAAAAAACAAAGAACTGATAAACCGTGCCTACAAGAAAGCATAAAATCAGCAACGTAAGAAATGTTGAATAATAGTGGAAATCGTATTAATTCTAGGATAGCAACTGGTGTTGGAACACATTTTATGGTTTGCGAAGATTCGCCAACATTAACAATGTCGAAAAAGCGAATGACTGTAAAGACTATTAGTTTTATTTCTAAGGATATTGCAGGATCAATTAAAGCAATTACCCTTAAAGATTACCGTATGGTTACAACAAACTGGTACACCACAAAATGTGTACCTTTGTTTTTGAGTCAGTCAATATACGCGAGTTAATTTTCCATCAGAATAATAACGTAAAAGTCATAGAACTACCACCCTATTTGCCTGATTTAGCCATGTGCGATTTATTTAACTTGAAGAAACATTTACGTAGTAAATATTTCATGATAGAGGAAGAGGTAGATGGGTCAATTCATTTTTTTGAGCGTAATCCAAACTATTGCTGACATCAAGTCGTGGAAGCATTGATGAAAGTGGTGTTCACTTCGAACATAAATAATATCATTTACCTAAAAAGGTTTGTGGTTTTATTGTACCTTAAGACATAAAGCGTTATCTATGTATTTTGCTTATTTATTTATTTACACCACCCTACAGCACAAGGGCCAATTAAAAGGTGGAAAAAACAAACATAAAAGTTAATAATTGAACAATTAAAGTTGTAAAGTACAAGTAAACAATGGTACATTTAGATGAAGAGTAAATAAAATACACAAAAAAATACGAAGAAAGTGAGCATAATAGTTCTAGAATTCCATGAAAACTCGATTATACGAATAATGGAACAGAAAAAAAATTCTTATTCATGTTTCTGAAACAGAAATGCAAGGGCTTAGAAAAAAGTCATTTAGACGTTCTAATACGACACAGTTAAATACTAGTAAAAATATGATTATAGGACAAATTCTTCATGGAAATATCCTGTAACCTTATAAATCCTTTGTATTTTGAAATATATATATATATATATATATATATATATATATATATATATATGTATATATATATATATATATATATACATATATATATATATATATATATATATATATACATATAGATATTGTTTTTCTAGTAATATTTAAAACTAATAGATTTTTAGCCAGAATTTAGTTCGGGAAAAGAGAAAAATTTAAATACCTACAACGGTAACAACACAATGGTTATTGGTTTCCAACTGACCGTCCCTTAAAACAATTCCGAAAAGCATCCCAGAGAAGGAATCGATGTGGGTGCTATATAATATGTGAATTCAGCGTATTATTAGAGTGTGTTTGTCGATTTAGATCACGTCATTCGTATGAGAAAATAGGGTTGGAGGGTGACGGCGGGCGAGAGCAATAGTTACGTCGAAACGACGAAACGGTTCTCGCAGCGACGCTCGGGACAGAAACGACGGCGTGCGAGATCCGTTATCCCCAAACGTGTCCACTTGTCACTAAGAAAAGAAGTAAAAACGCGGAAGGATTCAATTAAGACAAAATTAGACAAATGGAGTATGATTACAAAACTTAGTGAAATTGTTTTTGGGGCACTAACAAACAAATTGCTTTTATATAGAAAAGGCACTTAACTAACTATGTCCGGTATTATTTATGGCATTAGGTAGTTTTAAAAACTGTGCTATTTTTTTGGAATTCTAGAAATAGTATTTTTTCCAACCATTTGTTTGATACATTTTCCCGCTCTATAGCAGACAACTACACGTGCCTCATCTGTTTTAGCCCTGACGTCATCTTCCTAGGAAGGAAACGTATTTTTTCTCTTTAGGGAGGAATAGAACGGCTTTGCTTCTTACATGTGGTTCTCATAATGTGGTAGCAGAATAGCTCCGATAGCCAATAGAATTTTTCTTAAACAAACTTATTTTATGAAAAAATATAAAAAATTATTTAAAAAAAAACTTTAATTAAAATACACCAAGAAAATGAATTTTTTGTTGTAAATCTTGATAAAATTTGTCTTTAAGTATGGTTTAAAGTGAATTCTAATGATGACAAAGTTGAAGAAGTTATAGATCTGTATTCATTGAAAAGATATTTTACCAGTTAATTCAAGAAAAATGTTTGCATTCATAATAGCTAAATCTAAAATATTGACAAATACTTGAAGGAACCATCAATGAGAAGTATATTTTTTGGCCATTCGATCTGACCTATCAACAAAATTCTCTGATTCATTCTCTCTAATAGTTTCAACTAGAGTATTTTGCCACTAATTTTAGGGGCTGGTGACATTCTAGTGAAGGTCCGTGATATTTCTTGTACATAACTTGTATGAATCATTTGATTAACAAAAAATTCCCAAAAAGTCATTTCGACTGCTTTTGTCCAATATTTTCGTTCAAAATTTTAGTTTTCAATTGTGGATTTTAAAATTTTTTTTCTTAGGATGTTTGTAAAGATGTCGTTTCAACAATCTAGAATATCTTGAATTGCTTTGAAAAGTGTTTTTTTAAAGTCCTCTATGAAAATTTTGTAAACAAAGCACAAAATGTTAAAATATTGATAAAACCTGGAAGTCTTTCTTTTTTCTCTGTTCGCTGTTTGTATTGTTTAGTTTCAATCACAGAACTTAATTATTCAACTAAAGACACTATTAGGAAATTAGCAATATCGGATATCACTTGACAATTCACCTTCCCACTATGAACGGAAAAATTCAAAACTAGGTATGACTGGAACGTACCTAAACTTTTGCTATGAATATGAAAATTTAAAATGATTAATACTTAGAAGCTAATAAAATACTGTTTATTCAGAAGTATTCTTTCAATTCAAAGCTTTTTTATGCAAAAATTTTCAATTTGTGTGTATTAATAAAACAAGCTGTTAAATAACCTTGAAAAACAAAGTAGCAAAAAATGGAAAAAACTCATGAAATATTTAAAGGTGTTTTAAAGTTATAACAGAAAAAAAGACTATTCATATATACTCGTTCAACTGTGAGTTATGAATTGATTCCAGTGCATACCTGTAAGAAGCCATCAGCCGTTGCACGGCACCACTAAATCCACAATAACAATAGCAGCACACCTTATGATGTAAAGCAAAACCATCATCAATCCATGTTTTAGTTAGGAATGAACAATTACTCAAAATATTCATTGACGGACGTATGACAGATTAGATCAACAACACTTGGATATTTATGACAGTTTTTAGTAATAAATTAAAAACAAAATTGCAGGAAATACTTTTAAACTATTTGATTATTACTATCAATGGTGGATTTATTCTATTTACCATTATTATAAGATGTTTCACTATTTAATGTCCTACATTATAAAATACCTTTTTAGGTTAGCTTTTACTATGGAAATATGAAAAGAAGATTGTCTCCAGTGCTTTATATCTATAAACATACTTTCGCAATTTTTTCTTTTTGTTTCATGTATACTGGTAGCGATAGATCATATAGATTCTAAGAAAGCTAAATCGATGATTATTCTTCTTTCTCCTGTAAATCGACCTTTGCTGATATGATTACATAGCGACTTGCCAATCCACCATTCCATCAAATCTACAATTGAAAATTCCTAGTGGACATATTTTATTAATTTTCTTTTTATATTTGACCTTTATGAATTATTTCACAATTAACCTTTATTTCCGCCCGTTTTAAAAGGCTAATATTTTCTATATAAAAATGTGGCTAATGTAAAACCTTCTTACGATATTCTTACTTCGTTGGATTATTCTTCACGCTCCTCTTGTTCGTAGTGCAATACCAAGCAGGGAAGAGTGGACATAGAGACAGGATATTTACTGGACACCGGACAAGCACGGTCAATATTCCAACAGCCTTGCGCCTTGCATTTCCAATTGTACAAATGCTTAAACTCGAGCTTTTATTTTCCCATTTATTTCTATTGTTTCTACACATTCTGCTCTCTCTCTCTGGTTTTCGAATTGTGTCATGACCGGAAACTTTTGAATTTAACAATCTGGAGTCTATTAAATACAACAGTAAACTGCAACTTATTTTTCATAGTTTTGTTGATATATTTAAGAGTTTTTATTTTTTTCAATTTTCTTATTAAAATATGAGATAATAATGATGTAACAACTGCTTGTTGTATTGAACAAAAAACGATCATTTATAAATTGACTTCAGAAGATAAGGATTCAATTTAAAAAAGAGGAAAATTATACTGGAAGAGAATTTTGGTAAGCTATTATAATAATCGCATCTGTTTAGCAAATACAGATACACATAAATATTTTTCAAATATTAAACGAGTGTGATCAATAAATGTTTCATTAAAAACAAAGTAGTGATGTGATATGGAATTTGAAACCATCTCCTTTAAGAAACAGTTTTATCATTGTCGGTGTCAAAAAATATCCCTTACTCGTAAAGCACAGTTTTTATTTTTAAATAAAGCGAAAGATAGTATTAAATCTGGTAAGAAAAAAGGATGTGGATACACAGGCAGAAGTCCAATTAATTGCGAATCAATCGCGTGTCTTTAAGAAAAAGCTATTTGAACCAAAAAGCTTGCAATATATTGGAGATAGAAGAACGTCCAAGCGTTCCTCGTCTTTCACTTTATCATTTTCACTTTTAAATAGCTCATACCAGTTCAACACACTGTTTACACCACCACTTCACCAAAACTCATAATTACACTGTCTGAAGCTCGTTTCGATAATCAAATTATCGTCTGCAGGGGCTGAAGATAAACTGACAGTCTAATCTTGAGTCTTGGTGTAGTGGAAACGGTACCAGAAATTTCAATAGGTGACATATTACTTTCAAGTAATTAGCTCACAAATCCAAATTATTAAAAAATATTGTAATGTTTACTCATTCACTGTAAGGAATAATATGCCATTTATCCTTATTTGAATTGTTCTTACATTTAGCAATTTCAATACAATAAGGACAAAGGGCCTAATCCTTACAGCTCACTCCATAGTTTATTATTTGAGAAATAATTGTAAAGATTCCCGCCAAAGAGGTTTTCGGCTGGAATTATTTTTCGCGGGAGAAGGATTATTTGTTGGAAAATTTAGTATAAAACAGGAAAGTCAAATAAATAGATTTTTGTTTACCTTCAGTCTCTGAAGACGATAACTTAGTTATCGAAACCCGCGGCAGACAGTTTAATTGTGAGTGTTGATGTAGAAGTAGTGTAAACAGTGTAAACAATCTTCAAAGTTGCTAAATTATCATATTAAGTAAGCTTCTTTGAAATTTGTTTCAACTTACAACAAAACTAAAACATGCGTTGTTCATCAAAATTCATGTTCCTCAATAGCTTAATATCAGATCTAAGATCATTCTGCACCGACGTGCAACAACATGAAACTGAAATTTTAGTGAATGAAATAGTTTCCTAAACATAATTTAATTAGACAAAATTTTTAAAGTTATGTTTAATTATTCTTTTTTTTTCATTTTTTTTTTTAAATTTCGCCGGCGTGTCTATCAAACAAAACAAACTCCAATGAGAACCAAATAGCTTCGCTCTTTGACGATGTCTTCAGTTCGGATCTCAAGTCCTAACGATAATTTGGGATACCACTCTGATGAGACGTAGTAACGTCGAAACTAGTCAGTGATACAAACCTCTCCTTGCAATTGCGAGCCATTGGGGATGTTGATATCGACAAATAGGTCGATTGACGTCACGCTCTTCAGAGAAGATGTAATTCAATATTCATGGAGCATTAGCCAGGCAAGTAGTTGTTTTCTCCTTTGAAGAACGACAGAATACATTTTCGAAATATTGAATTTTGAAATTATTTCAGATATATTTTTCAATTGAAAAAATGAAATTTAAAACCAAAGAAGAAATATATTCTATTATTCTAAAAGTTAGTGGTGTTAAAGAGTTGTTTTTGGAGGTTCTGAATAATGTGAAACCAGAAAACTGAGAAAAGGCAGTTAATTGTAGGATTAAAGAAAAAGAGAAAATAGAGAAGTTGAACAATATTACTGATAAAATTATCATTGTAAATACTGGTTCTGATTCTGATTCTGATTTGGATTTGTAGTTTTACTTATACTGATAAGTTATTATATTAAAATTATTTAATGAACGAAAGGTTATTTAAAAATCAATGTTAAAGACCTTATATCTATATAACTGGTGTGACACAATTTTATTCATACCTTGTGGAAAAATTAAACACTTAAAAAATAGCACTCTTCTACCTTAAGCTGTTTGGAAGTTAAAAGCAGGTTAATTAGGAAAATATAAGTTCATACCCGATCTATTCGAGGTATAACTTGAAAAAATATTTTAATTGTCTACTAAAATCATTCTACCATTCATTCATGAAAATAAACTATAATCAAAAAATCATATAATTTAACTTTAAAAAATTGCTTGACAGTAAATTCATACATCCATATCTTTACTTTAAGAATAAACCACTCATACAGTTAACGGCGCGTGTGCGCACAATTGTAGAACTGTGACTTTTTCTACAGTAGGAAGTAGTACGCGCCCCTCTTTGTCTGAACGTAGTTTTGCTTGATAGATAAGCCGGATAAATTTTTAAAATATTTATAAATTCAATAAAAAATACCTTTGACAATTTTTGGAAAGGTTGTCTAATTGAATTATGTTTAGGAACTTGTTTCATTAACTAACTTATTTCCAAAAAATTGCATTCATTGTGTTATTTGATAACAGCTTGTACATACATTTCATCCGATCGGAAATTTATTAGCGTCAGCTGGCAGTTGATAATTAGAATCATTAATTTGCATTTTGTATCTATTAGTAAGACACATTGGTGTTTATTATGTCGATTATCCGTTTAGCAAATATTATTATTGGAAAACTGTTTTTTTTGATAAACTGGTGGGGAATATTCACATTAATTGTATCCAAATATGTCAGAACAACTTGGTAAAATTGTACCGTATGCTACAATATAGATATTAACTATTTTATAGTTATTTTACACGTTTCGATGATTTCATACAGACACAACAATGGAATCTAATGTAAAAAATCCTTAGAATAGAGACACTTAATAAATATTTCTATTTTATATTGCATAAAGTGAGGTAGTGAGCAAGCGTTTTAAGTAACTTACCGTACATTTTTCCTTCATCTGATAATATGATTTTTCGTCGTCCGCAGGGAGGGTAGATTGCGAGGGCTTCTTGAAAACTTTGTTCGATGTCTGGACTCCACACCCCTTCCGCATCTGCCGCTGCCATGTCTTTTTCATCCTGGAAAACAATTTTTTGATTCAACTCTTTTACTGTCCGCAGTAACAGGAAATGCAGCACAGAAAAGTGATTCTGTTAGGTGACGTGACGGCCGTAGAAATATTTGTGCATAGTCCTTTATTGCTTCACCTAAATGTCCTTTTTTGGCAATGCGACGAACGTCTCTTATTACACGTCGAACTACTGTGTTTTGTCGCAACCACCCGGTTACCAGAGTTAAATTCCATGAAGGTGTCAATAACGATAACAGGAGACTGACCAATTAGCACTAACTTCTCAATGTAGACTGAACAATAATTAGTGATAATTAAATAAAAATTTTAATCACACATTAAATGTTAGGCTCCACAATAATCCCTCTTATATTTACGCATTTTTCAATATGTTTTCGGAATTGACCAAATTCCACCTTTATTTGTTCTCTAGTAATTAATCGAACTGCGCGAGTTATTCTGATTTTTTGATACTTCACTATTAGTCTGACTATTTTCTTGATAAACTATTTGTTTCAACCTTCCCCATACAAAAATTCTATTCATGTAAGGTCTGTGAATCTAGTAGGACAACATGACACACTCATTCTCCCAAACCTTATTTTACCAAACTGATAATTGAGCCAATCAGTAATCAGTAAGCAGAATTTATAAATAAGTATGCTGATTTAATGTTCCTTAAATACAGAAAGGTTCCATGATTCATAGCCTCTATGACACGGCACACCCAATATTCACTTTGTTTGAAATACTGCCTTTTAGTTTAATTACTTAATCGGGATTGTCTTGGCCATATCTACAGTTTTGGGTTTGAGGTACTTTCAGCATAAAAATTATTAACTGACGACATTTTTGTTTTCTAAAACTAGCTAACCGAAAAACAAACGGCAATCGCCTTGCTCGTAATCTGCTAAAGTGAGACAAATTTTGACTTTGTACGAATTCATTCTCTGTAAATGTGTTTTACTTATGTTTATCGTAACGCTTCGATTTCTGAGTGACATTTTGAGACCATATCTATTGAATTTAAAGTAGTAAATATTTGCATTCGTATCTCTCTCCATATAATGAATGCTTTCTATTGTAAGAAACATCTTAACCAAACGCCAAACAGTACATTTGTTTATTGCAATATTTGGATACCTTTCACTAAACAAAATAATAAATATTTTTATCGATCTTTCCCGGTTGCAACACTGTATTACATCAACGTTGCCTCTAACGTTAACATTGTAAATAAAAATAGTTTATGTTCAATGAACTTTGAATCTTCTAACATAACATTCTAACTGATTAGTATTGTTATGGATACAACTTTATTTCTCCATGGCAGTCTTTGTTACAAATATTAGTCTTCGATTTGGGAGATATCCAAAAAAATTGAAAATTTAGTTGACCCATTATTTTAAAGTTTGCTATAGAGATCTAACTCATCTCTTGACGTCTTCGCCTCATGGAACACCTTTCTATGGTGAAAAATAAGTTTTTTTGAAAATTCCCAAACCCATAGTTTTTCAAAACTAAAATTATGTTAGAAATTAATTAGCCTTCAATCAAGCTACAATCGTATATACATATTCTTATATGACAACTTAATCTTATTAATCAATCAATAATGTATTTCGAAAACTAACTATACAACCGTTATTGCAGTTTATAGTTGAAGTCGAGAAGGCGCAACTACAAAGTATTTGGAATATGCAGCTATTCGAGGGTTGCTACTTAAGTTTTAAGATATGGCAACACTGATGTGAGTACGTCAAATCTGACACTGCTTCCATAAAATTTTTAATGGTGAATTTACTCAGAACATGTTGTCACACGAGTAATACTTGAGTTTTTTACAGATACTTGAAACATCCATCTTTATCTTTGTAAAAAAATGGATTAAATTGCAAACATTTTCTTGCGATGATTTTCTATGACTTTCGACGTGGATTAAACCAACAGCAGTGTGCCAATCAACTAACTTCGACTTTTGTTGTTGAAGTACCATCTTGAGCCACCGTGGTTTTATTTCGGAAAAACGGCTGTTGTGCCAGAAAACATCGATGCTGTGCGTAATCTGATATTACAAGATGGTCATGTGATATAACGTTAGGTTGAGACATACTTGGGCATTAGTTCCACTCGCATACATTCAATTTTATATGATCATTGGGATGTCAACAATATTTATTCGTGTTGGATGTATATCAACATCTTTAAGATCGCGAAAGGTGCCGAATTATGGATGAAGCCCAAAACTAAACTACAATCGACTCATGGTTCTTTTAAGGCGAGCCAAATCCAACAAAAGTTGTTCGCGCACGAAACACTTCGAAGCAAATGGGCGCCTGTTTTTTCTTAATAACTGGACATGATGCCACCGTTCCATTAGAGCAATCGATTCTAAATGGTACAGCAGCATTTGTTTACCAGAAGTGAATCAGGGAAACCTATTTCAGAAGACGAATCATTCTGCATCACGATAATGCGAGCTCTCACACATCAGTTCGAACAAAAACGTTTTTGACCAGTCAAAACAGTTAATTGATGGATCATCCGCCGTAAGGTCCTTGTTTGGCAGATCAAAAATAAATTGCGAGGTCAACATTTACCTATACCTGATGGTTGAGGTTGAGGCTTCAAAACACATGTTTTAAATGACCACAATCAGAATGGAAGAAATGATTTTACAATTGGTTCAAACGCATGCAAAAGTATATTAAATATATTGAATATTTTGAAAATGAATAAATCCCTATTCAATTATAAATATTTGTTTTCATTGTTTATCTCAAAACTTTAGTAGCCAACCTCGTATCACACCAGTGTGTCTTTCCTATTAAAGAGGAAATTTAACATAGTGCATATTTCAAGAAAGGCATTCAGCTTCTAATTCATATGGTAAAAGAAGTTATGTTGCAATCGTAAATTATATCATTATTTTTTAATTCTAAACACTTACGTCACTAAGATCTCCAACATCCAGATTCTTTGTATCCGAACCCGGGCCGTTGGAATCGGCCTGCGGGCCGGTAACCGGCGTCCACGGCGACGAAATGGTGCTTGCTGTCAAAACGCTACCTGTAACAAAACAACTTCTATTTATAATATTGTTTTTGATATCTATATGGTAAATTGTCTATTAATTAATATAACTAAATAGTCAAAATGTTAGGTAATATTTTCATCAAGGTAATTCAACTTTTTTGTCTTTTTGCCATGCCAAATGGGTAAACAATTAAAAAAAGCTTTAATAATCCACCTCTTTTACCTAAACCTTATATCTATCATATCTATCTATCGAGATAGAATTAGATCTACCTCGAAATTGGCGTATTTGTTATAGCTCTTCTTCAGTATATTCGACATTGTTTTAAATGAATCGGTTAGTCAAAGAGCAACACCAACGTCAAAAATGACATTTGCAAATTGAGATAAAAAAACTCTTTTAATAAATTCACCCCTGTAACTTACAAAAAATGTTTTATTACTATTAGCTCTAGGTTATATGCTTTCAAAATCCATAATTTGAAAGACAATGCAGGCCATTTTTATACATATTATGAGGGGCAGCCAAATAAAGACTCTAATGAAATTTGTATTTTGTTTTAAATTACTTTTCAACAAAAACCCCCGCAAATTTCAATGTTTTACACATTTTATCTGATGGAACTCCTGCACAAAACCGCAGTAATATTATGATGAGATTTTTAATGACTGAAATTTTCCTTGATTTTCCTGAAGGGCACTTTTTCCTATCATGATTCTGAGAATGTGAGGATACGATTTTAGCTTGCAGAAAGAACAATCCATTCACTCATACCTCTAAAGGCACAGCTTTTTTGATATTCCAATTTTTATAAAAGAACATACAAATCAGCAGAAAAAGTAAAGACAATTTATTTGTACGTCAATTCAGGCCATTCAAATATAATAGTGCAACTTCGTGGTACATACCACATCTGAGTTTATAGTAGGCTTTGTTTCATATACACTTGAGTTGATAAAATTTAATATCAATAATCATCTGTATCAATAAAAGAAGTAAAAATAATAGACATTAGAAACAATTATATATAAATATATAAATATATATATATATATATATATATATATATATATATATATATATATATATATATATATATATACATGTTTCTAAATCTTCTTGATTTTAGGCCTATTCTGATTTTAGATAGATAAAATTGACGTTTGGACTTTTCTTCAAGTCTTTATCAAAATAAAATATTGACACTGACCAAATCAAACTAGAGCTTTGTTCTAATAAAAAACATTAATTTTTCTTAGTCCTTACATCTCAAATATATAGCAGTAGTCAATTAAATTATTAGTAGTTTTATTAGAATTTACAAAATAGAGCTATAAATTTTACCTAAATTATTTAGGTCTTTTTTATCATTTATAGCTTTTTCGTTCTTATGAATGTAAATCATTTCTAAAAATTCTCTTTTTCGTGTATTAGATTCCGTTTCAAGAATGTTTGAATCTTTATAATAGAATTGATGTTTTTTTGATATTTCATGGTTCGTTAATGCAGTTTTATTTTTTTTGAATTGATTTTACACCTCATTTCTAACAAACAGACTGGCGCTGACAAACCACTCTTTCTTGTGTCGGATCGGTGGTCGTGAGATCGGTGGAAGGTGGAGGTGCAATGGGTATGATTTTGTGACATAAATTTAAATCCAAATTTTAATATTGAATTTTTTAAATAAAAATTTGCTATACTCCATCCTGTTCTGTTATCAGTTTTTGTATCCTTCGCTATCGATGAATATTTCTATTTGAATATTTCCAAATACCCTTTGTATAGAATTTGTTATAACAGCATTGTTGAAGTTTCATTAATTTACCTGTTCATTTCGCTCAAATTTATCCAAATGGATCAAAGCCCACTTTAAATTAATTGTATAAATGAACAAAATTGATTTGAATAGCATGGAATTTCTTTATTGCTTTATAGTGTATGTTTGCGTATATACACCTTTGTTGGTGTTCATTTTCTGTTACAACAGACATTTTCTCATACCGTTGTTTTCATTTACAATGGAATACTGCAATCGGTAATATTCATACGAATCAGCAAGTATTTGAAATAAATAAAAAAAGATAAGATCCAATGAATAATCACTGAATATCATATTACAAATGTACATTGTACAAAACCAATTCGTTCAAACCAAATTCGTACAGAACGCACATTGTCACGGGTAATGGACAGAAATAGAGAAAGCATCTTTCTCAGAAGTCAACCAAGGGATGATATTCCTGCATTATGACAGAGTTTAATGTTGAGTAAAAGTAAGTATTATTTCGAATGAGTGTTGGTTCACGATATTTCTAATTCCAACTATGTAAATGATAGGTGATATTTTTCTGTTTTTGTAAAAGTAAAATTCTGGGATGTTTTTCTCAAATATGCCAAAAAACTCATTTGGGATTATGTTTGTAGGTCGTTCATAATTGAAAGTAGTGATAAAATATGCCTCATTTAGGTGCTTTTAAAGGCCCATCTCATAACTGTTCTAATTTGTTTGAGAAACATCCGGCTAAATTAAATATTCTACTTATTAGCTCTGATCCACAAATTTTCGGTAAAATGAGTACGACATCTGAAGAACTCGCAGATAGGGTTTAAGTCGAAATGATAGAGAAATATATATTGCCAGATACCAACGAAGAAGACGACTCCTGCAGAGAAGCAATAAACTTCTTAGAGACTATTTATGATAACAATATCAGCATAGATGTGGTATGTAAGTAAAAAGTCTTTAATTAAAACTGTTTTATAAAGCAAATTTTCAATTTTGTCCACTATCCCCATACAAACGTGGTTCTGTGAACTGAGAGCAATTCAGTTGTCTCGATGACAGAGGCTGTTGTGTCAATGTGGGGTTCAAATATTATCATTTTCTTTAACTTCTTCAAGAATTTAAACTTAATCTTCGCTACTGTATTTGATTAGAAATTTAAAATTCAATTTTTCTGTAAAGTCGGACTAAAAATAATATGAAGGAACTATGGCCCCAGTTTTCCCGTTAATCGAAATTGTTGTCAAGAAAATCTGTGGATAATCCCCTTCCATTACTTGCTCAAAAGTGCAGTATAGCAGAAGCCACTTAAGAAAGTAATGAAATCTCGCTTCAGTAGAAAAAATGGAATTTCTATTGATGCGGGGACCAGAATTTATGTTGTTTTGACTTCGCTAATTTTTTCTTCTCTTCTTTTTTCTCTATAAAATAGTTATTAAAAAGCGGAACAAAAAGAAAAGAAATAACCTTGCTCCGTAAGTCTTAAGGATCTTGAGACATATGTTTTTAGTCGCTTTGTTACAAAAAACTTTTTGTAGTTGTATTATTCCATAATATTTTGTTTATTCTTTGAAATTAACACGATCAAATTACTTTATCTTTAAGATTTTATAATAATTCGACTGATTTACAGTTCTTGATTTGTGAGCCACAGATCCCGTTGTTCTGTATAATTCAATATTTCGAACAGTACATCCTATTAACACTGTCAGCTATCCTTTCACAAACTTCTATAGTTTCAGCATAAAAACTTAGCCGCGTTAAATGTCGATAGATATTTGAATTGATATGCGAATGAGGATAGACAATTCAAGCAAGCCAGCTACATATATCGATGAGCAACGTCTTGAAGTATAGTTAAGATACCTTATTACTGAGCGCGTGAAAACAAAGTAGTGCTGTTGAAGGAAATATCGAGTTTTAATACAAATACTGAAAGAACTAATCGATTTAGAATATGATTCAATTGATATTATAGGTCAGTTAGAACATGATATTTATGAAAAAGAATTGTTTCTTTTTTATTAGTGTATTTACATATTAGGTCAAACACAAACAAGGAAGCTTTAAAACGCTACTCAGCTTAATTTTCCATTCCAACAATTTTAAACATCATCAAAAGCATTCTGAAAAGCCGAGAACTTTGTCTTGTTCTCCGAGACCTAGGGTTTCTGCATAAACGTATAAGATAATGTACAGAATCTACCTTTGCATGCCGATGCTTTTTGTTTTTATATTACAAAGAAACTTCAAGTTCATTGTAAGAAGAGTAATACAAAATAAGAATGTGAACGAAACATCAATACTTTTAAATATACTACGCTGATATTTTCAATATCATATATGTACCGAAAAGCATTGAAACGTCAATTTTTTACCTATTCTAAAAACTAATTTTCAATAAGAAGAGACATCAATCAAGACGGTTTATAACAAAACAAGGGTGTAAGAAATAAGAAATTTATTATGAATAAAGTAGTGCGGTAACAGAAAATTTGAAATTATCTACTAATTGAATCTATTATTAGAAGCATTTAGGGATATTGGCTTTTTTCTGTTTTCTCAATGTCGTCAAGACATATTCCTCTTTGCCCTTTTTTATTTAGAGAAGAACCCGTTAGCTCTCGGTCCTTTTTTTGGATAAAATATTGTTTAAAATATATATATGATATAGGTGAACTAAAGTAAAATATATTTTGGTTTCCATCACTTTTCCGGCCGATAAAACCTCTTTGAATTTATCGGAGCATGTTCGCCTTTTGTAATCCAATGTCATGACAGTTATTTCTCTTCAGGTGGATCTACAATGGATGCAAAAAATTCGACTCATTTTGCTTAAATAGCGCCAATAGGGTATATTCATTTTAATACTTTTTACGTCCAAAGTGAGCGACCGCGACATCAAACGCGCGGATAGCATACTACAATCTATTTTCGCTTATGTCTCAGAAATGTAGGTCGTTCCGGACACTCATTTCAATTTAGCTACCCAAAATTTTACGGTCGTAAATGGTGGTGCAGTCTCCCTACACAGTGTTCTCTTTCATTTACACAGTCGCATTGTTTTTCAAAAACAAAAAATATACCTCCATATATTTTTAAAAATAATTTTACAACGACCCATGTTTTGACTGTTCAAAAACGTTTCTATCTGAGCTGATGTGTGAAGACTCGCATTGTGGTGATTGGTTTCCTGGATTATTCAATAAATTTTGCGAAAAAAAAGTTAGTGTTCCATTTAGAATTGACCGTCATACGTTGCTCTAGTGGAACGGTACGACATATAGTATTATTCCAAAAAACCAGGCGACAATTTGCTTCTTGCGTGAACAACTTTTGTTGAATTTGGCTCGTCTTGAAAAAAACAATACAGTCGATTGTTGTTCAGTTTCGGATTCATATGCATATATTCATTAGTCGTCGCCTGTTACTATCTTATAGATGTCTTTAGAAGCAACGCGATTGAATTTTTTCAGCATTTCACTGCGAGTGGAACTAATGCTCAAGTATGCCTCAATCTCACAGTATTGCTATAATGATGATCTTAAAATATCAGTTTATTACAGCATAGATGTTTTCTGGCATAACAGCTGATTTTGAATGACCTTCACGAAATTCATCCTGTAGCGGAAGTGCGACCACGATTGAATTCGTAAAGCCAGCGATTTAAATTCCATTTTTTGATCTCAATGAATGTTTCAAGTATCTGTAAACAACTCAAATAACACTCGTATGACATGTTCTGAGTACGTATTAAAAATGTCAAACTTATTATGGCAATGTCTGATTCGATATATTGATATCAGTGTTGACATATGTCAAAATTGAGTAGCAGCTCTGAAGTGAAAGCGTGATGTATACTAGACTTTTTGACAACAATAATTATACAATATTCAAAAATACATAACTATTATAAGTATAACTATAATAAGTATTTGGATACCATTTACATACGCTTCCAATCCAAAGACATTTTATTTATGTACGGAACCATGAATACATATATGTATTCTTAATATCTGTTTTTAGTCCGTCTCCCATGTATCTCTGACAGGAAGGTTTGGAATCAATTTGTATTAATAAGAATATAAAATTTTTTATCCAACAAACACGAAAGCTTTATTTCACAATCATAAAATGCCGTGGAGTCTTGGAAGAGAATTATTAATAAGTTGAATTCTTCCGTGACATTTCGAACGAGCATTATCTCTTTTTCAAATATATAAAGTAGACCGTTTTAATGCGAAGTTGTGATAAAACAACTCTATAAATTGTCCTCTTTTTAGTCATTTTTTAAACACTGAAATTTGTATACAAAAGAAAACAAATGAGCCGGTGACATTTCTTGGAATATTTCATTGTTGTAACTATAACTTCCTCATCCAACGCTTCATAGCTACTGTAATAAAAGCAAAAAGAAAGTTCTATGTTAAGAGTAACTTGATCAAAGCTCTTTTACAAAGAGATTTTATTAAAATAGCTAAGCCATGGAGGTATCGAGGTCAATAGTATCATAGGAGAATGAAGATAACGAAGATACTGTGTAAAATATATTACGAAATCCAACATAAAACGAATGTTTTAAGACTGATTCTATTTTTTCTTAGTTAAAAATAGGGGAAAAATTTAAGCTGCAAAAAGATTCAGAACTTATTGATGAATTTAGGCCGATGGATGCACCATATGACGGTAGACCTAGGTGGTAGGTAGAAGGCCTATTTAATGTTATAATCAATTCTTCTATGAGTTAAGAGCAAACGTATGTTGAAATTTTCAGGATATATCAACTTCCAACCATATTACATTATATCTAGAATGTTAATTGTAATATTGTATAAAATCTGTGTAATATAGAAATGTTTTTGAACAGAGAATTTGTTGAAAATTTACATTTAGTATTAACATTGAGATCATTGTCGGCAGATTATTATAGTGAAATGAACAGTGATATATTTACAAAGCACAATTAATTCCCAATTGAGAAGAACCGTTATTGATATAATACTTTGAAAGAAGCAACTTTCTAATTCTTTAACATAACAAGAAATTGTCAATGGGGAAAAGTCAATAATATAAATTTAAGTAATGAATTTACAAAAATAAAACTATTAAAAATTGCTAGAATGAACCGAAAAGGAAATGTTAACGTCATCGATGCAAACATAGGCTAGGTTTTTTGAAACTACCACGTTACCTAACAATGAAACAAGACTTATTATTTCCCATTAACATTTTTATTTTTCAATATAATGAAGTTTGACATATTAATGGTAAACGTACCCAGAACGTATGTTGCCATACGAGTACTATTTGAGTTGTTTACAGATACTTGATATATTCATTTTAGTCAAAAAATGAAATTATATCGTGAACATTTACGTCTGATGGTTTTCCACATTTTTCGACGTGGATTAAACCAAAAGCAGTGTGCTAGCTTCGACTTTTGGTGATGAAACACTATCCCGAGCATTGGTTATCCGAATTCAATCGTGATCGCACTACAAGATGAATTTCGTGAAGTCGTCCAATAACGGCTGTTGTACCAAAAAACAACGATTATGTCCGGAACATATATAGCAAGATAGTCAGTTGACATATATTCAATATTGTACGAACTTTTGGAGGTTAAAAATCACTTAAAAAAAGCTTGTGTCGATTAATGCAAACAAATGCTGAAAAAATTCATTTGTGGTGCTTCAAAATCGACTGTATGGATCTTTCAAGACGAGCCAAATCCAACAAAACTGTTGACTCACGAACCACTTCGAATCAAATGGTCGCCTGTTTTTTTTAATAACTGGACATATCGTCACAGTTTCATTAGAGCAATATAGAACGGTCAATTGTAAATGGTACACCAGCATTTGTTTGCCACAAGTAAATTACAGAAACCAATAGCAGAAGACGAATCATTCTCCACCACGAAAATGCGATCTCTCATACATCAGTTCAAACAATAACGTTTTTGAACAGTCAAAACATTAAATTAATGGGTCGTTCTTGTTTTGCACCTAACGATTTCTTTTTATTCCCGCAGATCATAAATAAATTGCGAGGTCAACATTTTTATACACCTGAAAAAGCGTTCAAATCATATGTTTTGGAAATACCTCAATGGAAAAAATGCTTCGACAATTGGTTCAAACGCATGCAAAAGTGTATTGATCTTAATAGTAATAATAATAAAACCGTATTCAATGATAAATATTTGATATTATTTGTCTTTCTCAAAACTCAAGTAGCAAGCGACGTGATAGATATATATCATTATTTTTATTACTGAACTGAAAGAGTTTAGACCTTACAAGATTCAAAAGCCAATAAGTACGAATATGCATATTTCAGTTTACAAAATTATCATAACGGTTTTAATTCAATTTAATTGGCAGTTAAAGGCATGGTTGCTTATATATCTGTTTAAGTCGTTATGCAATATATCATTTTAAAATGCGCATTATTTGGTCATCAATTGTCATTAGTCACGTTTAAAAAAGTCTAACTGTGGTGGAAAACTAAACCAACGCAAACACAACTGAAAATTTCAATTATAATTTTCAGACACATATCGTTATTTTATTTCTGTGTTTGTATTATTGACTTGAAAGCTGTTCAAATTTTTAACACAACAGGGTTGTACTCAACTTGATAAATGTTTATGTAAAAGCAATTCTTGATTTTTGTTGTTTAATGTTGCATATACTAGCAAAAATTGATGAATCTATTTTATATATAAATAAGTTTAAAAATCCTTGGTGTATATAATCACCACTACTATTCGTTAGATTTAGTGATCCAATCACAAAAAAGCCATTGAGAAGAATTTGGGAGTTACAAAATATGGTTGTATGCCGATTTATATTCTCGTTGAAAATTATTATCTCCTCATATTTAAATAATAACGTATTCATGAAACGACTATTCAGATGAAAAAAAAATAGTCAAAATAGAGGGAAGGGAATAATCTCTTTTATCGAAATTTGATTCTGACTGTACACAATATAAAAAGCAAATAATGAATAAACCATAATATGCAAAATGACAATGGTTGAAAAATAAAATTATCTTTCATAGAACGTCATTTAGTCGAAATGAAAATCGAAGAAATAAAAGAGAGAATTATTGAAAAAGAAAAACTGAGAGAGAATCATTGACGCGAAGAGAAAAGCAACAATATTTACATCATTTATCTATACAAAACATAAAAAGACAGAAAATTAACCACAGATATTGCAGATTCAAAACATGCGATATTACAAAAGAAGCTATTTTGTTTTTATTTATAAAGTTTCAAATCTTTAACTAGAAAGGATACTCCTGATCTGCTTTATAGTCATGACTCATGGTTTTTATCCAAACAAGTTTGTAGTGGAAGTGCTATTTATAATCGAACAGTAAATGTCATGTGTGAATCTATGTTTCAGAGGTAAAACTAAACTTTAGTTAATTCTAATAATCTTTGGAGGTCATGGTACAATATACTGTATTCGCGTTTATTAATATTCATTCATAAGAACTAAACGTGAGTCACGATGCCGCGTATTGAAAAATTTTTCGACAATGGAAAAAACTTCTGACACAATTAAAGTTTTGGTTACTATTACAAAGCAAAATTCCATTTTTCAAAAATAAACTACTTTCACAATACGAATTTTATGTTTTAATTTTATATTCGTTTTACTGGAATTGAGATTTCTAAGTTTCAACAACATCAATTTTTACAAATTAAAGATTGGTATCAGCAATTTTGAAAATAACGGAAAATATTTTGCTAATTGAATAGTTTTAACGGTATTATTCCACAACTGCAGCCACTTCTTTATTCTCAATCGCAACTATTTTCAAATCTCCGATAGTCATCGCTTCCATTAAATTTCCGTGATCGTGTCGTTTCTACTAATTCCATTTGCCTTCTAGAAACTTTTTTTAATATTCATATCAATTTAGTTACTTTATTGAGAAAGCTTCGTTTCTTCTGATGCTTTTTCATTCCGGGTGAGGACATTGGCACGAAAAGTTCTGGTGTCTTTTTGCTTAATTAGCAACAATTTCTCCTTCCTCTGCATATCTTTTTTGACATCTTCCATTATTTGGTTTTTTAGTATTTTCTCCTGTTGTCCATCTGGATTTCTTTGTAGTGGGTTGACCTTTTGTTATCATTTTAATTAATGACTATATTGCATATATCTTCATTACCTCAATGTCTGTGCCTCAACTTTTCTAACAGTATCTTTCTCTAAGATATTTCTTATTTCTTTGTTATCCAATTTCTCTAGTTATTCATTCATAACCTTTTTGACAATACCACACTCAATTTTTTTAGTCCATCCCAAATTTGTGTATATATTTTGTTATCTTCTTTGTAATGTATTGTCATTAGCAAATTTTAGTGAGTATAAAACAGTTCGTCTTTTCATCTGTCTTGAATTTGACTTTTATTATTTCCATGGTACTTTTCTACATACAAAGTGCATATACCATAAATGATTTTTCTCAGGTCATACCATCATGTGTTGAAACAGGAAGTGGAAAGGTTAAGACTGTTCCGATATTTCACTCTGTTATGAGAACTTCATTTACAGACTGTTTACAAGTGGTATCCACCATTTAAAAGTGGAAATGACGAAATGAAGGGCAAGAAACCGTCTCAAGACCGGCCGGTTTATTATTCATTATAACGGCGTCTTCTTGATTCGTGAGTAACTGGTATGAGCGATTCAACAGCGGAAAAACGTTGATGACGAGGAACAGTTGGGGAGGTATTTAACTGTAGAAAAATAGTAGAAACTGGAATTCCAAAATTTTTCAATATGAGAAATAAGTTACCGGAGATATGGGTCTTCTTCACCTTGACAATGCGCTTGTGACACACGATGCTTTTGATATTTGAGTTTGGGCCGTCAAAAATCTTCCTATTCACATCCGCCTTACACATCGTATTTGGTACGATGCGACTCTTAGCTGTTGCCAAAAGTAAAGTATGTACTTAAAGAGAAAAATTTTGATAGCTTACAGATAGACAGATAGAAGAAAATCATTCCAAAAGCGTTCGAGATAGAATCGACGAAAGTTAATTGCTAGCCAAGTGTCTTATAGTGGAAAATATAATTTTAAGGTACTTTTCCCGTAACTCACGATAATTTATCATCTGCGCAATAAATGTTAAACCAAGAATTTTCCAATTCTGAGTACTTTTTTACCTGGGGAAATTTCAAAATTGGATGATTAAATGACTTGATTTTTAATCAACTTAATTTAGAGTTGAAATTGACTACAACTTGTTATAAAATCCATTCACGTTATTAGTATATATAGTAAACATCGCATCCCTAAAGGTAAAGAAATAGTATTCCTCTCTGAAATATTAGAGATACAAAAAATACATTCATATGATATGATCATATATAAAGGGGTCAGAAAGGGATATACATCAAAATGGAAGCAACAGCAGTAGCGGCGGTAGGAGGGGATATAAAATAGAAGGCGGGGAATCGATGAGAGACAATCAAGATATGCGTGGAATGACGGTACGGCCAGGTAGAACACACAACGGAATTCAATCGGCGGCCATAATTAATACAGCCCTAAACAATACAGTGTGCGATTGGTAGATTCCACTTCGGCCACCTCCGCCGCCAACAAACTGTAAAGGGAAAAAGTCTTTTATTGTTTTTACAATCGCCTATTTAAACATTTATGGGAATGTAATATCTTGCTATCTGCGTCCGGAGGATTCTTTGCATTGATTCGTGAGACGCGAAAAACCTCAATGGTGTAACTGTTCATTTTTTGTGAAAGGCAGAGATGGGCTTAACAAGAGGTGTTCATCAGTGAAAAATATAAATATCTTATGATATATATATATATATATATATATATATATATATATATATATATATATATATATATATATATATGTGTGTGTGTGTGTGTGTGTGTGTTCTTTGAAATAATCTCAAATGATCCGCGAAGAAGTGATGAAAAAAAATTTAGGACTAACATGAATAGAACTCGAAGCACTATATTGTTAATCATCAAGTGTTCTTTGAATTTTGGAAATTCAATGCTTTATCGTTATCGGTTTTTGCTTATCTAAATGTCTTATCCTATCGTCTCACGTAATTCTCGTACCAAATTGTCATTATCATCCCAAAATAAATTTTTTCGAAATTGGTGTCTATACCATATTTTGCAAGAAAATGTATATACTGTATTAAAAGAAAACTGTAAACTTATGTACATTTGTTATATTCTTAATGCCCATTAGGTATGCAGACAATTTTTTTATGTTCAATTTGATAGTTGATATATACTATCTGATACATAAAATAGTTTCATAATTTCGTACCAATATCTTTGAGAGGTTCATTAGATAGTACGTGGGAATCTTTGGGTACGTGGGAATCTTTGGACTTGATTAAAATGATAAATCAGTAACTTTAATATCTAATGCCATAGGTGTTGAATCAATAGGAAACATGGAATTTGGGCATAGACATTCACAAAATGCGAGGTTGTAGTGGTTGGTTTCGATGCAGAAGTTTCAGATTCAAAACTAGCGTAATTTTCATTCATTTTTCTAATAAAATAAATTTTAGGAGACATTAATATTTCAAAATATAGAAATGTGTAATCCACAAGGAATGGAAAGAAGTCGGTATTAGTCGATTCAGTCCATTCACCAGCAGACGGCGACGGTTTTAAAAACGTTAACATGGGCAGACTTTCAGGATGGCAACCAGAAATGAAAGGAGCTGTAAGTGTGTGGCATACCAGGGTGGTTACTGTATAGGGGTAGCTTAAAATATACCACTGTTTCTAAATACAAAAATACAATATTCATAACTAAATTCTCGTTTCCTACTTGCCACGCCATAAGAAGTCAGATCTGGAGGAAATAACTTTTTAATTCTATTGCATTTTCCGACACATACAACTCTTTTTCTTCTTTCTTTGAAACAATGAAGTTCAATATACGTCGTGACGTTTTTTGTCTCGGGAAACTTTGAAAATCTTAACATTTATTGTGATATTAGTAAAATTTTTTTTCTTCATATGTTTGAACGATACTAAAACAATCTTGAATACAACTCTGTCTATATCAAAAAGATGTGTTTTTAGTAATTTGTCGGCAACGACTTTGATTTCAGGTTTGTCATGCTCCTAATATGTTGAAGCACATCATTAAAGCAAGACCAGTAGAACGTTAAATGGGAATAATATATGTATGTACATAGATAAAATTCAGAGGCAAATATTTGTTTCAACGTTACTTGAGAGTATTGAATGGGGGAATATAAGAACAATACATTAAATGATTAATCGTAAGAAAATCATAATGGTTTATTTATAATTTACATTCGAAACATCCTTGAGAAAGTAGAAGAAATATTTTTCGAGTGTTGCCATTTTAATCACTAAATTTACCTAATATGAATCTACTGGATTATGGCTAATGCTCCATCTTTTTGGAGTATTACTCACCATCCAGTTCGTTATAAGTCTTTTATGCCTGTGTTGTTTTTTTTTCGATTTTTTATTTATTCATCTCTTTCCACATCCATTGTGTGAATTTTGTAATGATTTCCGTTTTTATTCTTTTCATTACACGTCCTTCCCAGTTAATTATATGTGCCTAGATATACGAGGATAGATACTTAAGTTTTGAGATACGGGAACATTGATGTCAAAATATCAAATCAGACATTACCATCATAAAGTTTAAAGTGTAAACGTACTCAAAACGTGTTTCCATGCAAGTGATATTTGAGTTGTTGATACTTTGTTACACCGTAACATTTCGAGTCACGTCATTTTTAGAAAATTTAATAAGATAACCTATTCCAAAATAGGCTTCTGAAAACAGGAAAAAGTCGCTGGGGCCCAGATTTGTAGAATGCTGTGGATGCGGAAACAATTTGTAGCTCAATTTATGCAATTTTGCCACCGATTGATTTGTGACACTTTGTGCATTTTATTAATTAAATATTACTTTTTTCTTCTTTAAATGAGGCCGTTTTCCGCAATTTCGTTCTTTAAAAGCTCCAACACTGTTTATCCTTTTTTTTTTAAAGTTGCTTCATTCAAAATCCTATAACTCATAAATTGATAGTACAACAGCTGTCAAATTTATACATGTCCTTTTTGAAGGTTGAAGCTAACTGCAAATCTTAGGAATTTAATAATAATAGCGCCATCTATGTGGCAGCCTCTGGACTTTTTGTACCTATTTTTAGTTGTACCGATCATCAAATAAAATTATATGAGATAGCTAATGCCCTCAAATGTAATCGTCGATATGTAACAGTACTAGGTACATCATTATGTACCAGAAACAAACACTTTAGAAAACGAGAAGATGATAACTGACCTTCTGCTGATTTGATGACACGTTTCGATGCCAAATAGGTGATGCAAGGACAAACGTGTACACTTCCGTGATAATTTACCTATATATGTAGATATTTTAAAAAATTGACTCTGGATTGAGAGTGTAAGATTAAATGTTGAAAAATTGCCTTAACGCATTTTCAGTGGAGCTGCATTTGATAGTTCACAAAAATGGATAAAAAGGAATTTAATGTGTTACTTTTTGTAAAAAGAAAGATACTATTGAAGCGAAGGCTTGTCTTTGTCTCAAGATAATTGGAGCTGTTTAATTATAAAAACCAGAATTTTTGCGACGATATGTGATAATGGATGAAACATTTCACGCCGGAGTCTAATCGACAGTGGTAAGTTTATGGTAACAGGATTCTATAATATTCTTTGACTATCTTAAAAAGAGAAAAGTGGTGACTATTGCATAGCGTAATTAGAACGTTTGGAAGACGATGTCGTGAAAAACAACCCCATTTAAAAGAATAAAGTGAAGTTTTATGAAGAAAATGCACTGTGTCACGAATCAATGACAATGATAGCGTAATTGCATGAATTGGGCTTTGAATTGCTTCTGCATCTACCGTATTCTCCAAATCTGAGCCCCAGAGACTTTTTCGTGTTCTTAGACCACAAGAAGATGCTGGCTGGATAGAAATTTTTGCAGCTTTGATAGTACATGAAACTAAAAAGTGAAAAATATAGTTTAAAAAAACTGAAAACATGCTTTTCAAGCACATGAAACTAAAAATAATTTTCAAAATAAGCCTTAGACAAGGCGCTTTGATCCATATTTCTCGTACAGCTAGCGTCCGACCCTTTTTTCAGAATAATACTAGGTTTTTTCATACATTATTGTTGTAAGCTAATTTTAAAAAAAATTTCAGCTTTTTAGTTTGAGCGTGTTTTTTAGTTTTTGTTTAACTATATTTATTAACAGCCCAGTCCACCTATTATTGTCTGAGATATGATAGGAACTGAACTATATCGAAATCAATTAAAATATATAGAATAAATATTCTTTGTACACATGTGTATAGTTAAGTAATTAAACATTTTTTCTTTGATTTCTAAGAGTAGCGGTTCATTAGATACCAGAAAGTCTGATGGACCGCTATAGCGTCGTCTCCTGAAGTCGTTTCAACGGTAAGTTGACGATAAGTCTATTGGTCTGTAATTAATCTTCTTTCATTTTCTTTAGAAAATGCTCCCAAGGAAGGAGCGAAACGTTAAGTTTTTCATATAAATGTGATATTTTATAGAAATTTCATTATTTTATCCATCAACCTACCAACCCCAGAAATTAGAAAGAGGAAAAAATAAATTATATATATATATATATATATATATATATACATATAGGTCGACTTCAAAGGGGTTGAGTCCTCGCTTCAAGTTTTTTATCCAAAACATTATCTGCGTTTACTTGAGATTGCAGAACATCAAAATATTTTGATAAAAACTTAAGTCGAAACATCAAAATTTATCTTTCTTTTGGATGCATTAATATATCAAATAATCTAAGAAATAAGAAATTGCAGAAATTTATATATATATATATATATATATATATATATATATATATATACACTCCACCCCAAAAATTATCGCATGACTATTTTTTAAATATTTGCCTGTTTTCCGATTTTTATTATTATTATAAATTAAAACACCAATACATACGCCTTTTGTAACATTTATTTTATATCAGTTTAATCTGCAGAGGACAAATGGTTTGATTTACCAAAACATAGAAAATGTCAAAAAAATTGTACATAACATCTACACAAAAAATGAACGGTGCTTAAGCCAGCCAATGAATTTCTAATAGCGTTTGTTGCCACCCCTCGCTCTAATTACAGCTTCCATTCGTCTTGGAATGCTTCTAAACATGTTCTGGACGCATCCTTGCGGCATGTTTTCCCAGAAGTTAAGAAGAACATTTTGAAGACCATCGAGTGTTCTTATTGGTGCCAGATGTTGCTAAATTTACCATTCTAGATAGTCCCAGACATGCTCTATTGGGTTAAGGTCCAGGCTACGTGCAGGCCAATTCAGGGTGGGTATCTCGACCTCTTCTAAGTAATGCCGAACCACTCTAACAGCGTGTGGACGAGCATTATCGTGCAATAGCACAGAGTTGTCACCGATATGAGGCATATAGGGCACTACATGGGGTTCTAAGATAATGGTTATGTACCTGTCAGCATTTAGTCTTGCATCATTCACTGGTACTAACTCTGTGCGACCCTCGAAAGAAATTCCTCCCCAAACCATGATAGAGCCACCAAAAAAGCTTTCAGTTTGACACAAATTAACCTGATCGTGCCGTTCATCACGTCGCTTATATACTGGTACACGCCTATTTAATACAGACAAAATCTTGATTCATCCGTGAATAAAATATTGGACCAATCTTCAATATTCCAATGTGCGTTTTCTTGAGCAAATTCCAATCTTGCTAATCGATGTTCTCTGGTAAGGCGTGGACCTCTAGCTGGCACTCTGGCTCGTATACCTGCTTATCTCAGCCTATTTCTAAATGTTTGTAGGCTTATTCGGACATTACGAGCAACCAACGGATCTGTTTGCAGCCTTGGAGCGGTGGTATGCCTAACTCTTAACGCCGTTAAACTCAAATAACGATCATCTACTACCGAAGTTACCCTTCCGCGGCTTTGTCCAGGTCTTCTGGTTAGCTGCAATATTTCTTGGTAGCGACTAACAACTCTGGATATGGTGCTTTGTTGAACTCCAATTACCCAGGCGACGTATCTTTGACTGCGGCCATCTTGTATTATCGCGATGATTCTAGCGGCTTTTTCATTCGTCATATGTCTTGTTAAACGTTGAGGTACATCCATTATTAACAAAATAAATTTAAATTTTCCTTATACAAGAACACAATTTGCTTTGAAAGTTCTCGATCTCAAGGCATTTTCCAAGACAGAAATGATTTACTCGAACATTTTTGCTTCCAAAAAATTTGTAAGAAATTATAATATTTTTTTGCCCATGATAAGAAACCAAAAATATCTATTAAGTTGATACATATACAGATTGTCCCAAAAAACTAAAATTAAGTACAATTAAAAATATCTTAAAATACCAGTAATGCGATAATTTTTGTGATATATATATATATATATATATATATATATATTTATATATATATATATATATATATATATTTATATATATATATATATTTATATATATATTTATGTATATATAAATATATATATAAAATTTTATCAATCTCTTAAAAATTATCATAAAAAACTATATTTAAAAGAGAAGAGACCTAAAATCAAAAACGAAGAAGCATTAATATATCAAAAGGTCTAAGAAAAAAGAAATTAAATCTAAATAAAATAAAAAGTCAACAGCAAATGCAATGAGTAATTATACAAAAACGGTACTTGTCTATAATTCTACTAACAGTTCTATATGAGAAGTAACCTCCATGGATGATTTCAATCATTTATTCAAATTTGACTATATCAATATGAAGGAGATAAGAACAAATGCAATATTCTAACAAGATGTTTGGACAGTGAAGATCATCCCTAACGTCCCTCTTTGTTATCAATTAGAATTGCAATACACATATCCAAAGTATAGTTCAACTTTTACACACTTATATTCCATTCTAGCATGCCCCCAAATTCATGCACATAAGTTGATTATTTAAAAAACAAATTACTTCAAATTTGGATTTTGCTACGACGCCTACGTTCGTGGCTAGTAAAGTATTTTTTATATTATGAATAAAAAATATTATTTTACTTGGATTTTTTGTAATGGAATAATCAGAACTTAACATTTTCGGAACAGTATAATATACATATAAGACTTGTATTTTGTAAAATGTCCACAATTTTAAGAATGATATATCTGAAATAAGAAAGTTGTTATTGTGCACTGTTGCATGACAAAACTTCCTCCCTCATTTATATGTCGTCTAACTAGATCACAAGATAAGAATGCAAAAATTATATATTGAATACTATAGGTATTAAAAACTTATTAGTTATGACTAAAGTTAAAAGGAAATTTTTAACATCTACCACAATGCATTGAGTGTGATGAACACCACAGCATTCAAGGAAACATTAGTTTTATTCTAATCGGATTGTTTCTAATTGCTTGTTTCAGTAATAATATTATGAGTAATGAAAAAAAGACGAATGAAGAAATATTATCAAAAATAAACAGAAATACCTAAGAGGCATATGTGCCTATCGGTATAATTAACTTATTTAACTTGTTTTGGTAGATATCAGTTTCCATGTACTGTGGTCTGAATGGGTGGGTTTACTACTGATTTCTCATTTGACCCATAGTAACAATTTCTTCGTAACATAAGCAGTATATAGGACACCTTCACCCAACATGGCTGGTGATTTGGGATGTTTTCTCTACATAATTGTCCAAAATAAAAGAATATCGCATCCTTTCTGCTCTCTTCTAATTTACTAGCTATCAGCCCTTTTTTTGTCCATTCATTGTTCTGCTCCATATGTTATTTGCTAAATAATTTTCCCCATGATAATTGCATTGGTGTCATTCCTTTATTGAAATTGTAGCAGTAGTATCTTTTACTATAAGATCTCCTCGCAGGCGTTGAACCTCTTATCAATACCACGGAGAAATATAAGAAGCTAGGCAATATCTAACAAGTCATAAGAAGCTGCTGAAATGAATTATTGCCCAAGTCTTACCTGCGTCTTTTTTGGTCTGGGCCTCTTCAGTTATGGCTAAGACACGTTGTTTCACAAGCTTATTGTCAATAAACAGTCACACAGATTTCGCGAGTATTTTCGGTAAATTCAAAAGGCCAATATTATGTTGATTTTTTGACATGCTTTGATGTTGAACATTCAGACAAATGAATGACATCGACAAACGCGTATTTTGGCAGAAGTTCGGAAAGATTATTTTTTTGGTGGTTCGAAAAAATGAAAACCAGCAGAATAGCAGCTTTTTATTTAAAAATTACTCTTTTAAACCTCTCTTAAAAGTTTAAGATGACGGTTATTGTGGCAAAGGTGAAACTATTTTTACACATCAATAAATATAGTTATTATAACTCAATATTATAAGGAATTTCCATATTAGTTAAATCTATGGCAATATCTCTAATTTTTATGGTCTCTTTTATTTTTGTATTTCCTGTTATCCTACGATACAGGAATTTCTGTAATGGATTTGTATATTTGGAAAGAAATAATACTATAACATTCCATATGTCTCTAAAATAGGGTGCAAACTTCTCCCAAAACAGTTATATCCACCATTCTACGTTGAATGGAGATGGACGAAATCTGAATACATCCGGGGTCATTACTTTTCACTATACACATGCAATTAACCAAAGTCCATAGTAGAAGGGACCATTATAAATGCGACACGGAAACTTGCCGTCCCTTTTACCAATAAATTTGCCTTACAATGATGACTATACCGACACAGGAATGTGCATGGCTTCATCATATTGCGTATTAGAAATAGAATAAAATATTTCGATGTAAATCTAGCCTAACCTAGTTTTACATTAGAATAGTGACCAGAGTTAAATATTTTTTCATAAATATTACAGAAAATGAACTGATTTTCAAAACGATGGATAAATAATATCTAATATATAAAAATGTGAATGAAATTATTTTAATTCATCGTGGAACTATTGTATAAGATGAGTAAAAGGTTTAAAAGATGAGGTTCACGAATGTAAATAACATTTGTATATAAACCATCTTCAAGAATGATCTTTTCTTGTATTGGATTTTCTTCCATTAATTTATTTTATTAATAAATGCATTTTTTTGTAATTTATAGATAAAGAAAGATGAATATTCACAAATAAAATAACGTTTTCGTTATAGTGAAACGGAAAAATAATGGCATTCATATTATTAAAATGCAGAGATGATTTAATGCCCTTTTTGATGTATAACGTATCCGGAATTAATAATACCTGGCGTCAACAGCATGAGGCGTTATTAAAATTGAAAAATAAATAGGAAAGAATAGGATGCTTTAGACACACAGGGATTTTCGGAAAGTTTCCGATCTAACAAGGAAACAAGACATTTTTGTCCAGCATCATTTCAATTTTCAACATAGTCTTCTTTCAAGTCTATACATTTTTTTCTAGTGATGCTTCAAATTTTTGAACCCTTCCAAATTCACTAAACAAAATCTAATGAAGTTACAAAAAATTGATGGGAATGGCGGGATAGATTTATAATATTGCTTGATGATTTTTTGCCTGACTTGTTCCATGAAATTCTAGAGATTTTGTGTTTAGCAGTCAAGAACTTAACAACAACAATAAACTTTTTTAAGTCTAAAAACAAAGAAAAAACAATTTTTTATGGTACAGAAACCTTCAATGCTTTGTACTACCACGATCCGATGGATGCGGTCTTTTAAAATGTCTTCGTTTATGTGACCCTCATACTTTCATTGCTTTCGAAAATCAGAATTTTTATTAATTTAATTACTTTATGTAATAAATTGAGAGAAAGCATTGAATATTAAATTAGGTAACAGAAGCTCAATCAACTCAATCCATTGTAATTTGAAGGGCTTCAAATTACAATGTCAAATTTGAAACCAAAACAACAGAAAACGAAACTGAGCTGTTAAAAATGTTTCGTAGAATATAATAAACTCTTAAAAATCTCAAAAGTATATTGTTAAGAGCAAAAGAAACCGAGCACTAAATTGCTGGCATATATAGGTTAGGTTAGGTTAGGTGAAGTGTGTAATAAGACATTCTCAGATTTTTCCTTATTTAAAAGAATAAGAATTTATATTTGAATTTTTACACAGAGTAATTGACCTCATTTTCGAAGATAATCAACTGAAATATAAAATTTATACCCGGTCTACTAAGAATTGAAAAATAGAACATATTTCCTAACCTCAAAGTTTCACTTTCAGAAGAGAGATTTTCATTAGACTGGACTAAGTGTGTAGAATTGAAAGGAGACTATTTTGAAAAATAGAAATGATTATGGATCTGTTTGGTTACAAACTTCTCCGACAGCCCTCTTATTTTTGAATACAAACGGCGTATTTTTTTTAACAAAGCAAGTGACTATTACTGTACATTGTATAAGAAAATGATACAGAAACGGTCCTACGTACAGAAGAAAGTAAATAGAAAGCACATCTATCTATTTATCTATCTATCTATCTAACTATCTGACCACTAGCGAGTATTGGCAAGTTTTAAATCTAAAAAAATGCTTCAAGGAAGGAAATATCAATTGATAAGGAAGTCGATAGTGGAACATACGCCTATCGGAATGATAAAGGAAAATAGTTTTATAAAAATGGAATAGGAGAGTTAGAAACTCGTTGAACTAATACTATCCACTCTAAGGACACTACCTTGATGAATAAGGCGGAATTATATTTAATAGAACGATAACTTAACTATCCACGTGTAAAATATTCTTAACCTAAAGCACTAAACCGTTTGAAGCAGCATTCAACTTGTTAATGGCGATCACCAATTTTATCCAACAACAATAACATTAGTCAAGACCTACATTATTGTAATGTATTGTAGTTTAACTTATTCATCGCGAAAAAAATTTCCAATCAACGGAAAAAATGAGCCGCCACTGCTTCTGTGGACGTAAAAAAGATCAGTAATCATACTTGAGTTGTTCAGTTGAGAGTAAGTAAGAGAGTAAAACAAGAAAGGGTATAAAACAAGTTTTGCATGAGTCACGGGGCCCCGCCAGTATTAATTGCGCCATGATCTTTCGTGCCGACAACGTCCACTGGCAATTTGACAACGTCGTCGCTCTGTTGCCGTATCTGCCTACTTTCACCAACACCTGAGTTTGAAAAATTATCAGTGACTAGTAATAAGAACCGAGATCGCACGGTCTCTTCTGATTTAAAATTAGTTACTTTTATGTTTGTTTCCAAATGTTCTTGATGTTAAGTCTCAAATTAGTTTTTTTTTTATAATTTTTTAAAAGAAAGATAAATATTGTCGTTTCGACTAATTTGACATCTTTATTAAAATATTTCAATAAATATTAATATAATCAAAATAGAAATTTGTTCTAATAGGAAAAATTCATTTTTACATCTCAAATATGTAGCAGTACTTAATCCATAAAATTATTGTTAGTTTTCTTATAATTTACAAAATAAAGCTATAAATTTTACTTAAGTTATTTAGGAGATGTAGGTGATCTATTGATAAATATAAATTGTCGTTTCGACTAATTTTAAGTCTTTATCAAAATATGATATTGACACTGACAATTTGCGTATTTATATTAATAAGTAGATCACCGACATCATGAACATCAAAATAACAATAAAATTAAAATAGAGCTATAAATTTTACCTAAATGATTTAAGTAGCATTTATAGCTCTATTTTGTAAATTCTAATACAAATGATTTAATTGATGACTGCTACATTTTTTGAGATGTAAGGACTGAGGAAAAAATTAATTACAATATAAAAACTCTATTGTAACATAGTCTATTATAACTTAATTATATTAAAAATGGGACGTCGCTGGGGGCGGCCGAATCGTTCGTTATTTTTTACTTTTGCTGTATTTTTGCTTTTTTATTCAAGCATTGAACTATAGGACTTATCGATCGATGTATTAGTACTTCATAAGCTTGTTTTGAGTTAAAAATGTTTATTTTATTCTGCAACTCATCCTCATTTGCAAATTCTTCCTTTGATAAAATCCATAGAAAATCTTTCATAGCTGTACACGAATCGTAACTACTCATATATGAATATGTGTAGAATATGAATATCCGTAGAATGGAACGTTCAATTATTTAAAAAAACACGGTGACTATGAACTTCTTGAATGTACCTATTCAGTCAACTAAATTCATTTGCGAATTGCATTATGGAATGTTATCAAAGACTAAAGCTTTACTCTACACATTACTGCTAGTTGATGAAAATATCAACAATTACAATTTCTTATAACTTTTGTAATAATGTAACAAAAAAACTTTCAGTATTATTTTGAAAAAGACATGAACATATATTTTCAAAGATTCAAGATTGTCCCATAACCAATACTGAATGGATTACGTGAGAAACGTAAACATAAACTTCCATCTAGTTTCATTACCTAGTACTCATTCTAAAATAGAAGCTCTATGAAATGCTTAAATTTATAGTATCGCCCTCGTACAAATTTATTAATTTGAAAACATCTTAATCTTATATCGCTTAACAATGAATAATCTGCTAAAAAAGATGATCGTATTATCCAACATGGCACAGTTTCGTTATTTATGAATGAAATATAATCGGTGTAGTGGGTGTGAGGTAAACTGAATCATCATCATCCAATGAAAGGAAGTGGGAGAGAGAGAGAGAGAGAGAGAGAGAGAATTTACAATCACTCTACCGTTTCTTGTACGTGTAAAGAACTAAAACTTGTTCTCCTCGAAGTTTTCCATCGAGAATAGAACAAAGAGCACCTCGAAGCAGGTACAAAAAAGTGAAGGTGATCATCAGACTGATTGCTCTGTTGTCAAGTTTACATGACCGTTTATTGTTCTTAGAATTATAACATATTAGTTTGAATTTATTATTATAAAATACTTTTTACTTCAAAATCATGGGGATGAGGATGAGTTGCAGGACAACAGAGCGTCACCTAAGGTTATTTGCTATAATAAAAGAAATCGTTGCTCATCGACAGAGGAAATAGCAACTCAATGGTTTTTAGGATGGAAGGGGTATGGAAATGAGAGGGGTTTTCTTATATCGACCTCAGCGGGTGACTCTTTCAAGTTTGGAACATCGAAGAAATATCTGTCATGCATATGCCCAGATAAGAAGACTGAAGACTGAAATATAGAGGCTAGGAGCGAGCAAGTATTGAAGGGTTAAAATGTGAAATATTTATGAGTTTTTATACCGACCTCAACTAGTGATTTTCTCTAAGTTTGGAACATCGAAGAAATTGACTTCATTGGTGCCAAGAACGCTTAGTGTGGAAGTGAATAGTGAACACTATCATGTTCAAAGAAAATATCGCCCTAGACAAGAAAGCCAAAGAGGTCGTGTATCATCGACAAAAGCAATGCGAAATATTCATAGTTTGGAGTTTCATTCAAGTTTGAGAGAAATCAAGTCAGGCCAAGAATACCTGTTCTGTTTAGACAAGAAGTTCCAATACGGAGAACCAAAGGCTTAGAACGAGTAACAGGACGGCGGAACGCTAAGGGTGCTTGCTGTCTAAGATTATAACAAAAGAGAATGTTTCTCATTAACATTGACAATAGCAGTAGTTTGCAGAGAATGTTTCTCATTAACATTGACAATAGCAGTAGTTTGCAGAGAATGGACGGATTCTTGGAATGAGAAGTGTTTAATATACTTTTTTCGTACCAATCTCAGTCGATACTAAAGTTGGTAAGCAGAAACATATTATCCTGATCATTGAGATACTACGAATTAGATGTTGGGTACCTAATGTTACTGACTATAATTTGAATATATCTCAATACTTATGAATTACTATATAGAGAGTATTTAGAAACTAACCTACCAAACGTAAACTGAAAAAAATAGATAGGATTTTATGTTCAGCTAACTATGTTATCTCTATCAAGAAGTTCCTTTTTTTTAAAGATGACCATTGAAGCATTTTATGAGGCATATTAAAAAAATTGATGCCTACAACTTTAAACTTAAACATACACCTACAGTGATGAATTGTTTATTATAAACCCGAGTTTTGTATAGCCCTTTCAAGGATTCAACCAACATTTTTTCCAGGAAATATTTTAGTATTCTGTTAAATTTGTCACAAAACAACGGGAACTCTGATGAGCGGAAAAGTATTGTCGTTTGGAGTATTCATTTCTTCCGTTCGATACCGCAACTCACTACCAGTTAAATGTCGGTTGATATATCGACGTGGCATGTTCTTTCTGTAGTTAGTTTTATTGCCAGTGCTACTTTCTTCTTGTTTTGTGTAGTGTTCTGGTTCAGGTGAGCAAGGTGTAGCTATCAAACATCAAAATAATACTGATTTGCGTTTTTCCAGTGCGTAGATTACGCACTTGGTTTGAAGCGTCAATAAAAACTTTTATTTTGGGAATGTTAAGGAGACTAGTTATTCCACTATGAAAATACACCTGCACACACAGCCATCGCCGTTTAACAGTTTTGGCTATAGATGGCGTGGTTGAGCTGCCCCACGCACCTTACTCGCCTGGTCTAGCCCTGTGCGACTTTTTCTTATTTCCAAGTATGATAAAAGGCATAAAGGACACCGATTCCGAAATTAAAAATTGAAATGAGCTGACCGCCATGCCTACATAGTTCAAAAATGTTTCGACAGTGAAATACCAATATATTTTTGTAGGAGATAACGTTAAAAAATGTATCCTATAATAAATTGTTGGATGCATTAGAAAAGCACTGAAATTGTTAAATGTAAGAACAGTTTAAATGAGGACCAAGGATCTCCTACATATAGTTTAGTAATTGGAATTGAAGATTTCTGTTAAGGGGGTTTTCTCGCTGGAATTATTTTTCTCGGGAGAAGGTTCATTGATGGGAAAATTTAGTATAAAATAGGTAAGTCAAGTTAATAGGTTTTAGTTTACCTTCATGCAGTCGATAACTTGGTTATCGAACGCGCATCAGACAGTGTATTGATGTAGTAGTAAACAGTATGTATCATCACCAACTCAATTCCAACTTAGGAGATAACGTTGTTTGGTAAAAAATTGAAATTCAATATTTTTAAAAACTAATCTGTAAAAAGAGTTAATAGATCTAAAAAAATAAGATAGAGATTTTAATAACATCGTTGGACTACTTGTGTCGAGCTAAAAAGAGTTTACATCCATTTGTAAACAACAATTTTACCAAAAAATTGTATTGGAATTTCTAGACCAACAAGTTTCTGTACCTGTTAGGTGCTTTTAAATAAAAGTCCTAATGTATTTGATGTTAATTAACATGACTAGAAACCAGCTTATGGTTTGGCAACGTTGGCCGCTTGTAAATGCTCACTCTCTTCCAGGTAAAATGATTGTGTAATACAATGAAAGCAGTGAAGTGCATTAGGGACGTGTTTCCTCTCTCATCGTAATCTTTCTTGTTTCATAAATGTCACGGATTATAATAGCGTAAAGAATGGGACTACAATTTTTAGGTTAAACATGCTAAATAATCGTTACTTTTTTTAAGAGATTAAGGTCATAAATATCAATAAAAATTCGATAAAAATGAGAAATATGTTAATTTGAAATCAAGCTTTGAGAAAGCATCCGATTTGGTCTGATATGTAATTTCTACATTCTCGACTTCTTTTCGTACTTTTGATTTGCGTATTTAAAATGTTTATATTCAAATTGTTACGGTAGTTAGATATGGATTTTTAATTCAGTTTTTCTATACATTTTTCTGTAAAATATTTAGACCAATAAAAGTCGTTTAGTAAATGTCTCCTCTTAGTTCAGTTTGCGATTCTTATATTTAAATTTAGGTTTTTATTTCCACCAATTTTAACTATTTAAATTCAGAGTGATTGCATTTTGGTGACCATTTGAGGTACACTATTCGGATAGTCAAAACAGTGTTGTTTTGAATAAGTTCTAGAGCCTTCAGCCAAAATTGCTCAGCAGATTGAATAACTAACTTCAATTCCATATTCTACATTTATCGCGTTGTGTGGGGTGTTACAGATCATACACTGAAAAGAAAGAACTGATAAAAATAGACGATACTATCAAAATGTTATTCAACGAATAGTGTATGATATTTACAAAGCAAATATAATGTCAATATTGGACTTGATTAAAAAAAACTTCATATATGTACACTGATTATGTCTAAAATTTTCAGAAACACTTCGGTGTTTCAATAGAGTGTAATTTTAAACATAAAAAACTTGACAGAATGTTTATTGTGAAATCATGTGGTATCGTCAAACTTCGACAAGAATATTTAAGAAGTATTCAGACATACTCAGACTAAAACAGAAATGGATAAAGCTCTTTTTAATACCACGAAGTATTTAAGTATGGTTGGGTTATTGAAATTAAAAAATGTCTTAGATACTCATTGCTAAGGTGGAAACGAGTAAATATTCTAGTCTGACAGTAGATGGTTTTATTCCAAATGCATTGCTTTTATCCACTTAAACATTTCCCAATCCTGTGCTGATTACCATCAATATCTACATGATCGCGGCATTATTTGAATGATGGTTCAACCGATCAGCTCCACCTAATCATTGTTATAGATATCGCATCTTATCATTCACCAGGATTGAACGAAATATTAACTTTAATCAAAATTAACAACATATCCCCAGAAGATTAACACAAAAAATTACCTCAAATTAGTAGAAGTTATAATTTAAGAAACGAGCCTGTTGTTGGAACTACTTCTGTATTATTGTATATTTAATGGTTATATATTTTAGAGTATCAAAAGATGAAGTACGCAAATATAATCATTGCCCTACTTCAAGTGCAGTAGTTATTTAAAACATATGTCAAGTTATGTCGGAATTTGAGAATAATGTATGGAAAAGTTATGCTAAGCAAGTAATAAAAAATGAAACAATAATAACACCAATAATAGTTAATCTTGACTATTCCATTTCCGAAAAGTTCTGCTTTTCATATTAATACGTTGGTAAGTTTTTTTTTAAATATTTAGTAGAGATTTATGTGATTATAATGTAATAACTAAATTATGCATATGAATAATGTTTGGTGGATTTAAAGTAATGAAATAATAATATACAGTTACTTCTTAAATGAATGTAATGTGTTGAATAAAATGTGAATTCAAATCATTCGAATTTTATAAGTTCTCACTAAGTTGTTGATTCTAATAATACATTTGAATGAAAGTTTGAGAAATTTATGCTCTAAACCATTTAATTTATTTGCGAGTTAAGCACATTTTTTATAAATTTACAAAGTAATTTTTGAAAATATATAATAATCTAGTTGCATAGAATTCCAATATAAAAATTCTATTATCACATTTATGGTCTACAACAACTTGTTTATTTTCACACTTTTACTCCTTTTACTTTTGCTCCTTCGACTACACACATTATATTCCAGCCACAAAAATAGATTCGAAACCTTGGAATACTTCATGGACAGTGTTGTGGGATTCCAAATATTTTTTAAATAATAAGAAAAAGAAAATAATAAAAATGTTTTCAGATTCACTGACATGTTTTGATGTCGAAGAGGTGATGGCGTATTTTGCGGAACGAATTATTGTTTGGATAGATTATAACAAAATGTAAATTAGCTGGATTAAGTGTGAAGAATTGGAATGAGATTATGTTTAAAAATGTTTTCACAATAAATAAACTTTTTTATTGATGTCACTCTACCATCAAACCACCTTTGTATTTGGGTTAATATAGTTCAAAAGTCAAAAGGATAGAATTCCATACAAAAAGTATATTAAATTAACGATGTAGGTACTGTACTATTTGTTGCATGTTTGGAGAAAACAAATTAATAATCTGTTTTTATTATGTATTTACTAACATGTATTGTAGTCAATGAAGTAATGTAGGTTTTAAAATAACAGAGAGCCCTGTCATTGTATGTAAAATTGAATTTATCATATAATTACTGTTAAACTGTTGAAACAGTTAGTTGCCACGTGTTTTTTTATCAAATATAATACAGCGTGTCTTCTACAAGGGAAACAAGGAACTTGATTAAATGAATGTTGGTGAAGATATCGTTTTGAATTACTTTGAATAAAAACCCGTTTTTCGAAGTTAGATCTGTGCAGTAAGGTGCAAAGTTATTATAAGAGCGCCGATGAGTTTCAATTTGCACACCTCCAAAATTTTTTAAGAGTAACATTTGCCAACAAATATAAACAATTGAACAACTTCTCATTACCTACATAAATCACATTGAGATTATCAAAAATTAAAATCACTTCACAATTGCGTTACATCGTCTTCAGCTAAAGTACTGATCTGGCAGGATATATGCGCATTTTCATTCTATGCTATAGAATCTCTATGGTGCCGTATGTAGAGGTATACATAATGAAATAGGTTTGTTGCGACAACCCATATCCGAACGATGTCTGAACCAGCAAGGAACTGTTTGAATCGATTTTGTGCGTAGGCTTTAACATTGCATGGTTTTGTTACTGTGCGAAGATGCTGGAGTCATCCCCGATTTTAAAGTTTCTTCCATGTTGAATGATGAACTATTAGGGTTTCCTTAGGCTTAATAGTGTGAAAATGTTTTATTGGCTTCTGTCTGATAGGTGGATCTTGAAAAATACCTTCTTACAGCACCTCTACTTTTAATAATTGGGATTTAATTTAATTTAATAATGAGATTAAAATGGAATACGTCGAGAACCAAACTGAAACCGACAAATTAATATTGTTAAAACATACAAAATGAAAATTTAGCTTAAAATTTAAAAATCTCTAGCCTAAAATTGCCCATTGCTAGTAAGTTACTTTCTCACTCCATTTCTGGAATGACTGTGCTATATCGTGGTCTTCTCACTGTCATGTATGATATCAAATATGGACAAACAAGAAGGCTTTGAGAAGTCAAGAGCTTATGACATATCGCGTTGTCAAGATGAAGAAGAAATCCCCTTGGAAAAATTCTTAATTACAATATATCTTCGCAATCTTAGAAAAAAAATAACGACCATCTCGATTTTGGACATGAATTGGCGGGTCTTTTTAATGGAAATCACTACTTTTTCATAGAGAATTCTGAATTTTTGTCTCATGGTCATAGTTATAGCAATGAAAACGAAACTAGCATAAAGACAATCTCTCAATTCCGCAAAAATTGAATCACCCTTTTTCATGAGTCGAAAGTATAAAATTTTGCATTCGACTCATCTATAAATTGTTACAATATTTTCAACGCACCCTTTAAGTTCTACAATATGATGTTGGATAGTCAAACGTTGTTTGACCACACGTTATATCACTATTGGCTTGTAAACACAGCTTTATTAACCCCTGTAGAAAAGTTATTAAAGTATTAAACAAGGTAGAGAAATACATGACCTGATTAATTAGTATAATCTATTTAAGAAAATAATTTTTTAATCAAGTGCTATTTACGTTCGTTTACATATACTTGAAACATTCCTCCTTGTCAAAAAATGGAAATAAATCAGCCACCGTGTTTCGCTGGTTTTCCAAATACAATTGTGGTCGCACTTAGCTACAGGATGAATTTCGTGCAGGTCTTCCAATGCGCGTAAACGAATATTGCAAGAACGTCATGTTACATACCGTGAGATTGAGGCATACTTGGGCATTAGTTCCATTCGCATACATTCAATATTGCATGAAAATTTGACTGACAAAAAGATTTGTTCGTGTTGGATACCGTATAATTTGTAAATCGATCAAAAAAAGCTTGTGTCGATTGATACAAAGAAATGCTGGAAAAACCAATTGCATCAGTTCCAACAAAAACATTTTTGAACAGTGCAAACATCGAATTTATGTGTTATCCACCGTACAGTCCTTGTTTGGAACACAATGATTTCTCTTTATTCCAGCAGATTAAAATAAATTGCGAGTTTAACGTTTTCCTACACCTGAAGAAGCGTTCTAATCACATGCTTGAGGTACTTCAATTAAGCCATATCCAATTATAAATATTCATTGTTATTTAAATATCTTAAAATATATGTAGTCACCCTCGTACATTTGCTGTTGTAAATCATATGATTTTCTCATCGCACCATTTTTTATATGCAATGTGAGCTTTTTTATGAAATGCTTGTGATTTTGTTGACGATAGTTTCTGTATTTCGGCATGTTCTCAATTTCAAGAGAAATACGACCATCAGAATCACTCATTTTTATCAATCTAGAACACCAGCAAAAGATTATAAGCTGACGTTTGTGTTTTATATCTGTGTGTTTATATCTGTTTTATTAGTTTTCAAAATTATTATTAAAAAAAAAAAAATAAAGTGGCAGCAGTGGAAAAATTGCTATTATTTGAGCCATGGTACATCTCGGCAATAAGAACTCACTTTCCTACTTTGGTGCATAATTATTATTATTCACTTTTTGCACATCGTCACTAGTTTTTTACACTTTTTCGTTACACATTTTCCCCTTTAAATTGCTCGTAACACTAATAAATAGTCTACAAAGCTATTCCCATAGAAAAATTGCGTTTTTTCAACTAGAAACAAAATTCAGTGCTTTAATGCTTTGTTCGAAAACTCACAGAATCAATGCTGTCATAGTTTGTTTCAATACTTGCCGCAGAGTACGTAATTGTAAAAATTTATTCGATAACACTGCCAAAATTTATTTTGGGAAATAGGACACAAAACCCCCAGAAAAATTGCCTCTTTTGGAAGAAGTCTACGTATTTTAGAATCAGAACGAGATTCGAATTTTTGCATAAAACATATTCTAGGTATATATGCTAAAATGAAAAAATAATCACTAATCTTCACGTCAACGAGTATCAACATCGAAACTATTACCAAGCGAAAAGAGTGAAGACACATGTTTTGCTGTATCATCGATTTAATCGTTATTATTTCATTTCTTAGCATTATATAGAGCATAGGCAAACTAAATATTAAGTTTTATTAATCTTCACACACTTTTAAACGCAAGTATTTAATCTATACATAATAGGTAAGAATATGACGTGATGACAAATAATCGTTTTGAGTTACACATGGTTCCGGGGCATAGCAATGGTATGAAACGTTCGTTTTGTAATTCAACTTTGGTAACAACGATAGTAGATGTTTTAAAAATGAACATATAATACTCTGTTATTACTTATGTTTCCCGGTCATAATTTATTTAAAACATTAATTAACATAATTACTATTAGAAAGTTTTATTGATCGATGTTATTCATATTATCATCTATTTGAAAAATATAAGTAGACTAGAAGAAAGTTGAATATTGATTGCTGTAAGTCTTTTCCTTCGACAGGTGACTAATGATAACTGCCCGCCATAAAACAGTGTGTTTGTTGGTAACTATTCTGCATTATTAACGATTTTAAGTGCATTGGCAATGATTATGTTAGAAAATTCCAAATAAATTACTTGCAGATGAAGTCTTTACCAAAATATTCTGATAAAGATTTAAATAAGTCGAAACAAAAATTCTATCTATCTTTGAAAAATTAATAAAAAAAGACTAGTTCTAAAACAGAAGAGACCTAAAATCAAGAAATTTTAGAAGAACAAACATATATAAAAGGTCTAAAAAGAAATAATGAAGGTACTGTCCCGGAAATCAGGAATTCTTTTAGTAATTTCCTCACGTTTAAGGGTCTTTTTTTCCAATTCAAAAATATTCATACTTTACGAGCTGTAAGTAAAAATCGTAACACTTTTTGAAAGTGTTTAACTGTTTATATCGTTTGAAATTTTTTATAGTTTCAGCGATGAGATGATGAGTCTGTTAGTCGGACCAGACGACATTGTATACTTTTTAACACTTTGGAACGAATTTTTTCACTATAATTCAAACAACTCAGTAAATCTACTATGGCAACGTATAATTCAACTTTAATAGTAAAAAAAGTGATGATGCAAATATTGTATATTTTGTTGATTATGACAATTTAATAAAAAATAAATAGTTGAATTTTACTATTAATACAAGCATCACAAGAATCAAATTTTGGGAACTATTCAAAATATTTAAATACACTTAGCTAGATACAAATAAATCATGTGATACCTCCTCATTTCATTAATTAACGTAAATAGCTAAATCATTTTGAAAATCGTCCCGTTGTACATGTTCCATTGTTTCATTAATAAAATTCAAATAGTATAACATGTTGGTTCCATTTGCAAACATTGTCGTTAAACAAATGTGCCAGTGTAATTAGAAGAAAGAAAATTTCTGCTACAGAAAAAACGTTATTAAAATAATGATAACCTAAATTATATATTTATTGGAAATGATTATTGTTTTTAATCATTAGATATGAATTCTAGTATTGTATTAAATATTTATTCAATATACGTACAAAATTATTTGAAAATATGAAGAACGAAGAAAATGCGTTCTAAAATTCTGGGTAAGTTCCCGAATTTTCAATATAAAATCGATTAAATTCCTCCAAATTGTAGAACTTTTAATTTTATACAAAAATAATCCTTTCAAGTTTTCGTCATTAACTCTATTTACAGAGGCATAGTGGCTAGAGCTAGAGGGAGGATAAGCTTTATAAAATCATCTAAATAAGTTAAAAAGTACTGCTCTAAAAAATTGTATTGTATAATTCGGAAAAAATTGTTATTGAGCAAAGTGATAACATCGAAATTTCAATTTGTTGTAACTTTTTTATAAACAAGTACAAAATTTCTCTGAAAGCCTCAAACATTTTTTAGCACTTAACATTTTTTAAAGCTTCTAATTGTCAACCCTCAACTCTAGCTTATCTTTGTAATTACCATGTCCACTCTGTATATTTTGAGATACCACGAGGTACTAGAGGAATTAAAGTCGACGACACTCCATTTTTAAATACCATCATCATTTAGTCAGCTCTGACTGCAGTTTAATCGCTGCTGTCACAGAATAAATAGTGTTGCATACGATTGACTTTCCATAGATCTCAAGGTTAGTTTAAGTGAACAACAAAGTCTTAAATGGTTGCTGGCGGATTTGTCACAAAACTGGATAATTTAAAGTATGCATTGCACAGTTTCTTTTCATGATTCATCATAGCTGTGATCTCGTGTTTTTGTGACTTTTTGATTATATGTAGTGTTACTTCTTCTCAAGTTATCAAAATGTTGTGTATCGTACATTACGATTCTAGCATTGTAATACATTTGTTTCCTAACCGTATGAGGACTTAAAACGTTTTAATAGATGGCAGCTGGCTATAAACTGTGTTAAATTAACTGGAAGGAATTTATTATGAAGGAAAAAATTAATTAAAATTCTGTCTAATTATTTGATATGGAACAATTAGCTATTATTATATGCAATATTTTATTTAAAAATTAATGAGTTATAAAGTTTTCTGAGACTATTCCATTAGGTGAGAGGTTTCAAGCTTCTAAATTGTAGCTTCGGTTACAAAAGTGCATTGATGTTGTTGGTGGTTGTTTTGAACATAAATAGAATCATTTCAAAAAAGGACTTTAGAACTTAAATTTTTAATAATTTTTCCTGGCCATCTAGAAAATGATAAAAAAACTTGAGAGATTTATTTCGGACACTCGAAAGTAACTTAGAGGAACTATTTTCTCGGATTACAACAAGCTTATGAAAATGGTAATATCGGTGAAAAGTAGAAGGAGCGGAAACTAAAGTATCATGATTGGGTAAACAACATAGATACACAATGAAATGCGATAAACTTTATACAACTTGCTGTATTGTAGATTAATTCCAACAACAATCAGAAATAGGCCAGGATCGTCCGAAGCATGCTCATATCCAATTTCAGTGTTCTAATAAACATTGAAATGAATCCTGGATTGTAATATTCAATGGTTCAATAAGTATTTCAAACGATTGTAGAATGTAGGTTTTATTTCAAATTTTAATATGGTTGATTTATTTTAGTTTTAAATTTCTGTTAATAATTTTTGGTAATCATTATTATATTTGAATTTATTGAGTCTGCACATAGTCATTTCCAAATTCCAAAGTAGGAGCTGTATATAACATGAAATACGAACTTAGCAAGCAAGCAATTTAGGTAGTAGATATAGCGAAATATAATAGTATCAGCGGAAAATACAGTAACCATAATTTTTATGTTATTTATTACGTTTTTTAAATAAAACTAAAGATGTAATCATACTTACACATTCAATATTCGTGTAGGGGACTCACCTGAAAATAACAAAAAGGAATTAGCATTTATCAATAACAAATAGATAAAAAAGGTTTAAATATTGAAACTTATTGAAACTGATAAATTGTATTAAACAATAACGTGTCTTGTAAGTTATATTCGTAAATTGATTTTGGTGAATGACATGCGATTGTTTGAAACATTTCCAATTTAACTATTATTTTTAAAATGTGTCTATTTAAATCTATACGCTTAGTCCAGTGATGCTTTAACCTTTTTAACCCTTCCAACTAATAGTTCCCGTCTTTCTCATCAAAATAGGCCTTTACGTAAGAGATACATCCTCGAGAAGTAGCGTTGTCCTAATGGAAAAGCACTTTATTTTTCTTAAAATGTGGTCGCTTTTTTAAATTATACGTGATATTCTCCTATTATTATTTCACCTTTTTGAAGATAGTCGTAGATGAAGATGCAAAGTCTCCATACAGAGTGTCTAACTGCTCTTTCAATTGCGTAAGCATATTGCCTTTCAAAAATAGATATTTAATGACAGCTCGATAAAATCTTCACAAAAACTCATTTGTCCGATTGCCAAACAGAAACTAAGCGTTCAAAATTTCTCTCAGCACATGCACAATGGTATTTAACAACTTGACAATTTTTGACATTTTCAAGTTGAACTTAGACAACCCTCGTATTTGCTCATTGAATAATATACTATTTCAAATCAATAAATTATCGTTTAAAAATTCTCATTCTTGCAAACTCGACTTTACTCTTATTTTGATTGATTGATTCTAATTCGATTCCAATATAATAACACAAAGATAGATTAGATAGAAAACCAATGAAACAATTAAATTTATTAGAATTTATCGAAATGTTCCATTGAAATTCACACTGATATTATGGAATTAAATTGGTTAACGATTTTCCATTGGTAGTGTCCAAACAAAATATTACTAAGAAATTGTTCCCTTATTTAATTTAAATACGGTTCTGATGATTTTAACGACATGGAGTCTTCGCGCCAACATGAATATTCAATAAATAAAATGCATCACATCATCCGAAGTATACAAGGCACGTCCGCGCATGGTGTCATGTGTATATGCATCGAATGAGTGAACAATGGAGGAAAAGGGCATGTTTCATCACAGCAAGCGACTTAGTTTTTAGGGTTGGGCTCTCTCACTTTCATTATTATACCATTGAATATTATTAGGTACGAATTGAAGTGGAAAAGGAAGTGTAGAATTGCGTGGGTTCCAAACGAAATGCTTCTATTTTCGATGCTATGGTATTAGTGAAATAGAAATAATAATAAAAACGAAATTTCACCCAAACACACAAATAACAGTTATATTTGTTTGAGGATTTTGTTTTGTAATTAACCATTCCATGATAATGAAGTTCAATATAAGAAATAAGATTAATACATCTAAATAACTTTGTTTTTAGGACATTATTTGTAGTATTTGTTGTTTGAATCTAAATTAGATGATTACGACAGGATTTACAAATAAATAGATTATGTACTTCAAAGTACTGTTTTGATACGTTATATCAGCTACCTTAGACAATGTCGAAAACTCAGGTTTTTAAGAAATAAATACTAAACATTTCTATTATCACAAAAGTCATAAATTGAAGCAAGGTTTCTAGGTATAACGACTGATTTTTTTGATCGGAGTCACCAGGCGTTTTCCTTTTATCGCCTTACGTAATTTTGGAATTGAATTGGCATAATAAGCAACTGTGGCTTTTGCAAGAAATCTACCAAAATTACCCTCTCAGTATGCCAAAATACCATTAGCATGAAGATTGTATTTTTCGCTGGTTGTAAATTTCGATGTTTCTACTCTTTACAATACATTTTGGTTTACACATAACTCATTTATTATTTCTAATTCTGCAAGAAACATTCCTTGCTTTGCTTATGAGCGTTAAAAGAAGGCCGCAAATGACTCTGCGAGTTTGCTTATGAGCATTTGTGGTACCCATCGTAAATATGTTTGTCAGGTTCAAATCAGCACTGATTATATTAAGTTTTACATGGTATACACAGTCATATAAAATACCGCAGATGCATATACCAAATTTTGGAGTCAACCAAATAATGGTTTTATATTTATAAATAGGAGAAACAAGTAAACGGGTAGTGTTAATGTCAATGACATTATCTTTTGCCTGAGTCATTTATACAAAGAAACTTTGTAGCCTTTGACATGTGGTGCTACTAAAGAATGTGAAGAATATACTAGAAGTACAGTGTGTGGAAGAATTTTATAACCAAGCAATAGGACACTTAATTTGGGAAGAACAGCACGAATTTCATACTTACATAAGATACTTAAATTTGATGTGCTCCATATAAAAAAATGGAAAGATTTTAAAAACATAAGCATGAATTTTAAATAGATTTTTGTATATGCTTTAATGATTCACTCCTTTTTCATTTCTATGTTAATCTTTTCGATGTCAGAACTGCCAATTATCAAATATACTGAAATGATCGTATGTATTTTTGATGTATTTTCTAGCTATATTCTTCTGAACTTGTTAAATCTGTTATCTGTTTTGTTCAATTTTTATAAAAATAGCTTGAGATGTAGATGAAGATAACAAGTTGCTGTTGGAGTTATTAAAATATAATTTTAAAAAAACATATGAAAAAGATAAAATTTTTGAATATATCTTCTTGAGATCTATTTTCACCCTCAATTTCACGTTGCTCACGTTTCTTCACTTAGATAAATTTAAAATCAAATTATTGAGTTCAAAATTTGACAGCTCTCGATGGAAAGATTGTATTTCAAAAAATAAAAAAAATTGATTTGTCCATTAGATCGAGGACTTGTCGATCCAGGTTATATAAGAAAATGTAAACCAAAAATAAATTTTTGACAAATGAGTAGCAATTCCATTGAACAGTTTTTTTTCTGAATCGAAATATATGAAAATCAATACATGATATAGAAACAAACCAATTTTCAACCCTATATTTTATTGATATTTGGTTATATGGACATTGAATTATATTTAGAGGAAAGTAAACAGTAATACAAATTTGCAGAATCTCGAGTTCTCGTTGACGAAGAAAATTTGAAAAAAATTCTTTTTCAGTGAAAAGCATATTTATTCTACTGTCTTTTATTATTTACACAAAGTAACATTTGTCGAAATAAAATAAGTCTGAAAAAAGATTAAAAAAAGACCACCATATATGCGACACACAAAAACGGAAAAATGCGAATAGAAAGTCATTCCATTTTCAGAGCTTTTTGAAGTATTTCGCTTTGAAATGCCATAAAAGCTCGACCATACACAATTCGGTTTTCATCATCTTTTTCTGTAACATATGTGATAAAAGAACAGAAAACAAATATTATATCGATATACTACATAGTTCTGGATCCATGGGCTAATGATAATATTTTCAAAATCAAGATTTTTAGAAAGTTGTTTCTCACTCCATTTCCCAAGTTCCCATGAAAAATTAAACAAAAAAAAAATATAAATAATTCCATTTATTAAATGTTTTTGTCCTCGTTCTTTCTTCACAATTCTCATAATAATTGGTTAATTGAATAAGAAATATGGTTCATAAATAAAAGTTTCTATTTCGTAAGCACTTTGTTTGATCATTGAGGACTGATTCTGTTTTAACTATGACCAGAATGTTTCTGTTTAATGATACAGAGCCATAAATAAATTTTCTAGCAATGTAGAAGACAAGTTTGATTGATTCAACTGACGTATTGGAGAGAAAGAATGTTTTAAAAATTAATTTCTATATGGTTTTATAGGGTGTATAAATGACATGATAATGAAAAATTGTGGATAACGAGTAATCAAATAATTGAGTTCACATACGCTCATAATGTGTCTATCCATGTATTTAATATCCACGTACTGGGTTAGGAAACAAATTATCTAATTGTGTGTGTAATTCTTCAAAATACCGTATTTCAATGAGACTTTAGTGAAAGAATATTGGTGGTATTCTCATCTGCCCTTATCGCGAATTTTGTCGATATATCTAATAAAGTAGACGAAGAGTCATTAGAAAACATAACGTTTTCTATTGGAATATTGTTAATGTATAGTGATCAGGATATGCTTCAAAATAATTGTTGGCTTATGAAAAACCATATTAATACTGTTTTTTATTGATATTTAGATTAAATAAAAATGCATCTATCGAAACTATATAACTAGTTGAATGTGTCTGCTAATATAAAAAATGTAGAAAATCACAAATGGTAAAGGAATGAAATATAATTTTATAGAGTATTGCATCGAAACTGTGCACTCAAAATTATAAAATACCTCACAATTCAAATGAAGGGGTCCTTCCTCTATGTAACTGTTTAAAACTGATATAAAAGAAAAAGAGTTGAATTCTGAAGAAATTTTCACAGCAGAAATAAATTATTTTATCAAGTGTTCAAATTGACTACTAATGGTTTTACGTTAGGTCACTTTTCTAGGTTTATGTATCAACATTTCTCAATAACTTCCAAAGATAAATAAGTTATATATAGAGGCTACGCAGCGTATATTTTAGTTTTGATATATCCCCAGCAACCTTTTATGGTAATGAATAGGATGATCTACATAGCAACACATATCCAGTTAACTCAGCCAATAACTACATAAGTTGATTGGTTTCCTCATTTTTTACATATTTTCATTTATTTTTCATATACCTCAACTTCTAGCCGTTAGGCATCCGAAAGCAGACAATAAAATGTATAGCAAAGTGTTTGGCAACATTGTAACTATATAATCGTATATATAAACTACAATAAAATACAAATATATAAGAAAACCTACGAAAATATTAGTCGAATCATTAATAAAATTAATTATCCTGATTATAAATGACTGACTCAATAGTTGTTACTCTAGTCTGCAATCAGGATTCACAAAATATTGCTGCTTCCTATGCGAATGGGTCAACCGAGCTTGAAACAAACATTACATCGTACTTACGGAACTGGCCTTTACGAGAAAATTTTACCCCTGGTCAGAAACATGTCACCCACGATCCTTTGGTTCCGAAGGAAGAGATTAACACACTTGGATTGATCAAGCAGTTTGTGAAAGTAATAAACAAAACTGGTAGCGCATTTCATTTTTTAAAACTAAATTCAAAAATCTAGGATAGAGTTTTTGTGAATCCCCAAATTAGACAACTTTTCCAAGATTCGACGTTTATGGAACTCCTTAATCAAAAGAAACGTTCTTAGCTTACATACCAAAATGTGTCTAAGACCTTTTTTTCATAACCACAAAAGTGTTGATTATGTCGCTCACGTCAAGGAATTGTTGTTACCGTACAAGGCCATGGGATGTAACATATCTCTTAAAGTGCTCTTCTTTTGCTCACACCTGGACTTCTCTGAAAATTTAGGAGCAGTCTCCCGTGAACAAAGGAAACGATTCCATCAAGACATCGCTAAGATGGAGAAGTTGTTTGTAGGGAAGTGGAATGCAAGCATGTTGGTCGAGTAGTACTGGTTTTTGGGACAAGACAACTGTAACTCAAGGTATTAAAGGAAAGCCAAAGCCAAATAATGGTACATATCTTCATTACTTATAATTGGTTCCAGCTAAAATAATTCTTCTCTTGAAATGTTCATAAATTTATGATTATTATCGAAAAGTGGTGAAAATAGAAGTGCGGGGCTCCCCCGAAAATGGTGGGTGATACAAGAAAATTGCATTAATATTTAGATTCACGACGTCATTGTACATAAGACTCACCAAGAATAGTGCTGGGGCTTGATTAATTTTTTTTGCTGTCCATTGTAATTATAACGTTATGTTTTGTATATCTTAGTAATAACCAGGAAATGTTTTGTTTAAATGGAAAGAGGGAGATGCGTTTGAGTAAGTGTAGATAACATTCACCATATAAAATATGATCCAACCATATAATATCATCTATATCACACCAGAAATCAAATTTTTTATGATGTAAATAAAATTCTCTCATCGCTATTTCTCAGTATCTATGTTTGTAATTGTTTACTATTAGTCTAAATGAAGACTTGTCGGAGAAGCAGATATTGTGTAATATATTTTGTATCTATGACGACGAGTTGGTGAAATCTGACACGAAAAATTGACAGCTCAAAGTAGAACATTAATTTCAATAAATTTTGAAGAAGTTTGACAGAAGTGGAGGAATTCTTTAGTAAAGAAATCTATATAATTTGTTATGACCGTAAATATAAAAGACCCAAGTGATACTGAAACTAATAATCTAACAGACACCAAAAATAACAATGCAGATTCAAATGAAGTGATCAATCCAATTAAATATAGCATTGCAAAAACTAACTTAACAGAAAATATCGATAAGATGAATACTTTACATGATTTAGAATCCAATCCAATGTACCCATATACTTCATCATCAGTTTCCAGAGCAAGCAGTCTACTATCGTGTTCGACTCACACGTCTTTGGAAGTAAATTTGAGCAAAGTTAATTATAACAATAATTACAACAATTTAGAGAATAGTTCTAGTAATACTGATTGTACTATGATGTATTTTCCCACAGCTTCTTCAAAAACCGCAAATATTTCAGCTGCCTCCAAATTTTTAGATTGGCTATTAGATTTTTTTTGGAAATGCAGTCCAGGATGTCAAGATCTACCCACTAAATAGAAGTTATATAGAGTCGTAGGATAATATGTTATAGTTATATATAGTGAATTTCCAAATAAAGAGAAAAAACATGTGATGTATTATTACATGTTGTTTGTGATAGGTGCAAGCTCGATTTTAATAGAGAATCAAATAATTTGAGAAAATCATGTGAGAAGATGTTAATAGTTGTAGTGTAGAATGTTTTCATACTATCCATCATGTTTATATCTAGTAGCATTCTTCACTTTAAATTTTCTTTGTTGGATATAATTATTCATTCCCTTTGATTTTTGTTTTATCAAAAATATACATAAAAGGTGAAACAAGTGCAAAACTTCGATCTCCGTACAAAGTGTGTAACTCCTCTTTCTTTAGCGTAGTCGTATGGTTAAAACTTGAGTAAAAACGTTTAAGCACATGCGCTGATATAATTCCCAGTTTATATTGATAGGTGCTTCAGGTTTAGGTCGAAATTGTTTCAGACAACCCTAGTATATATACGTATATTTAACTATTTTGGAAAATCATGGTATCTCAATTAATATCATTAATCCATTCAATATCTGTTACACTTACCGATAAAATGTAGAAGTACCAAGGATTTCGGATAAGTTTTATATTGTTATACAGTTGAATGACATGATTGGAATAGCTGTTTAACAAAGTATTCGCATGTACATTCACAAAAACACCCCTATGGATAACCATTAAATTACTTATTATGATATATTTTCTCCTATCTCCTTGAAAACAATATAAATAGCAATTATTATTGTTATTGTTTCAGTTCGATGCAAACTTCGTATTTTTTATTGTGAATTTATTTGTTAAATGATACGTCGACCGTGCTGATTCCATATACATTTGTTTGTGTGTATATTATTAAATTTCTAGGAAATATTCTAAACTTTAAGTTAAATTAAAATCTGGGTACCTAATATTGACAGCTCACTATAAAGTAATTTTGGTTTTATGGTCACAGAGATATAGAGTTATTGGTTAACCTCTTAAGGTTTGCTTATTTATATGTATTATTGTATTAGAATAAAATTTAGTGTGATTTCAGATAAAGGAATAAATAAAATACACTTTTTTCTTTTTATAGGTTTTAGCAACTACTCCAAGAAAAAATTGTAAATCTAAATTTTGCATTCCATTGAAATTCAACAACAAATGTTTTAAGTTAAACGTCTTAAACGGAAATTTTCACGTACCTAAAAAATAATATTCTCTTGAATTTACACACATTGACAAACACGATGGATAACACAGCGGCGACATGTCTCATTAATTTTAAGTAAAAAGCACTGCAGGTTTTAAACTTTATCACCCAAAAAATATTATATTAACTACCGATATTGTTATCTGTAATAGAAATGAAATTGAACTCCGATTTCGATCTATAAAAAAAAACGTAATAATTCACGTTTTTCAGGTGACGCAAACATTTTGTTATTGTATCAAGGACAGAACCGTATTCTAGTTGTAGTGAAATATACCATTATTCGACAATTTAAAAATTAGAAATCAGATTCATTGATAAACAAGTTGATAGCTCATAGAGATATTTTAATAATGTTGTATTAATTTTCAATTTACTAGAATTCATCTGCCCACTTCTTCTCACGCTACTTTTATAGCTAACTCGATTTTGTTACAAACATTCTGGTAAAAATTTAAAACTCTATAGAATATTCGATAATCGCATAATAATAAAAGGAGAAGAGAAATAACTAACCGAAACATTTCTAACATAGTTACAATACAAAGAAGTTCCATAAAAAATCACATCGAGCTTTAAATAATGTTCTTAAATAACTTAATAACAGGAATAGAAGGTAACGCTAAATCATGGTTTAAAATTATACAATTCCATCGGGCAATATTATTGTATTTTATTCGGAATAATCCTACTAATATATTTCCATCTGGAGCCCGTTGCACTCTTCCACTTCCAGCACGGCATTCGGCAGAAGACAATCGCGTTGGATGGCAGTTCAACAATACGTCACTTAAAATGAGATTTTCTATTGTCTAATCTGAAGTTTACTGTAGCTTCATCTTGCTATTGATTATGATATTCGCAGGTATATGACTATCGTCGCTAGTGTAGTTCACCAAACCGTATTCTGGAAACTAATATTCTTGAAATTATTGCCTTTGGTGGCATTCATAGACATACCTTACAGGGACCCCAAAATCTAGCGTGGATTCCATCCAAAATGGATGTTTTATCAATATTACCACAATTTCTTCAATTTTAATTGATGCTTCAATGTTCAACTCCCTCTTTTGGTCAGGTGGTAGCAAACACGTCGCCAAGATTACCTGTTCCACTAACCCGACATGTATGTAAGCTGGACATAGGAAAGATCAATTAATCCCTATAGGTAAATTTGCCGACGGGATTTTATATCGAAACCAATAAAAAACAAATGATGCCTTTTTCTTTGACTACGTTATTATTCAAAAGCAACATTTATATAATAGTACCTAAATAGTTAAATTAGGTTAAGTTGGGTTAGGTTGGGTTATTTGTACCAAAATCATACGTTTTAATTTGACATTCTTTTAACTTTTTAAAAAGACATTTTACTGTCCCTTATCTACAAATAACATCAGTCATTTTGATTTCTTATAGCTCCATTTACAATTTCTCATAATCATCCGTCTACTCCAGCCAATAGTTTCCATGTAATATTTTTTTATGTTGTGTAAAACGCTCTCCAGACTATTAATATCAATATAAACAAGAGTCCAGCTACAAGAAAAAGAAGAATAACCTATCTATACCATAACTATATAATACTCCTATATATATACTCCTATGCCTCTCGTTTGAGACACTTTATCTATGCAAGTTTGAGAACGCGCAGAACCGAGTTGGAACCTCGGAGGATAGAGAAAAACGTTGTCATCCCGTCTTCCTTCATCGGAACAGCTTCCACTTATAGAAACTGTTCACATAGGAGTATAACATATATGATCTAGACTCGTACATAACCTGAGACTAAAATCAAGCAACATGACTACTAGTGTGACTAGGCTTCAAATACCTCGAATAATGTAACGATTTAACACCAAGTCTATTAAAGTAATTAATAACTAGTTTACAGCTGGAAGTTGTTAATTATTGTTTATTTATGTTTCAATTGAATAAATTAATTGATTAAATAAATATATAGAAAAAGTTGAAATTTGTGAACCAGTGTACATTTTATCCAACAGCGACTCTGTTAAAAAACCACTAATTCGAATGTTTACGAAACATCTTTTTCCAATTTTACGTAGAAATTCGAGTTTATATTTTTTACATGATCGATGCATTTTCTCGGAGGTTTCTATTGGGCAATTGTTGATATGTTGATTGACAGATAATTGTTAAAAATTGTGTATCGCCGTGATTTCTAGCGACAATAAATCATGCTCTTGTCAGCGTTCCTGTAATATACCGACATATTTTCAACCATTTAAAGTGAATTATTTATTTTTCGTTTAGCAATAAACAATCTTTAAAGAAGAACTGGTCTAGATATTGTACAAAAAAGTTCAATTACAGTACGTACTTTCGAGGAATATTTTCCTTGATTAATTTTTCACTAATTATGAAGTATTATTAAATATATAAATTAATATTTAATAACGAATAATCTGCTGTTGGAAAATAAAAACCTATTGATTACTGTTTATACTTTAGGTCAATCAAATATAAACAAACCTTCTGTATAACTAAAATTAAAATTTATCAATCACAAATTCACTATCATAATTATACATTTTTGTCATAATTTTTTCTTCCGTTCTCATGGAAAAAGGTGGACGGGTAGGTAACCAGTTGCACAGTGAGAGATACAAATATGTAAAAATCACATAGCGATAAGATCAAATATTGTCCAGTTCATTTCCACTAGTTTCTACTGCGTTGTAGTGGACGAACAACGCCTCGCGAATGGAACAATTTCCTAGTTTGCAATTCAACTTGATACCGATTTTCAGTAGTAGTTTGCGTCGATGGTCTGACATCCATATAAGAAATCTACTAGTAGTACTTCTACAATCTCAGAAAACCTTGGTCAGCACTTTCCCCACAGACAAACAAGTTTTGGCTTTCGCGGGGTGCACTTTACCTTTCTTATTCCACTCCTTATTTGTACACTGGGTGTGTAATGATGCAATCATGTCTCTCCAAAGGTGACTATTTGACGCAAAAATATTTCCCTTTATTCTTCAAAACGAGTTCGAAACAATTGAGACATGCGAACTCGTGCGGCTTTTTAATCATGATTTAGCAACTTGGGATACGAGCTTTTTATAGAGAAATTTGAAGCACTATGGGGCTTTAGTCCCGTTCGATAAGTTCATGTATATTAAAATAGTTTCATTAATCACATTGGTGCGAGGACGTAGAGATGCATTTGATTTCAAACACGTTCATGACTTTGTTTGAATTTGTTAAACCAAACTTTTATTCTTGACCACATCCAAACTGAGCAAGCAATTTGCGGTAAATTTCGGCAGGTTTCACGTTTCTACATACGAGTATTATAATGCGTTGCTCAACAGAGATGGGTACACTTTTCTTACTCATTGTAAGGACTACTAACTTAAATATTGGACTAACGAGCTGATGTGGTTTCTCTACTCTAGGTACCCCTATCTGACGTCCAGCAATGTATCAATCAAACAAAAATACCCTTCGGCCACTAAAGGCCTGTTTATATTTGGTTGACCCTCGTATCTGATCTGACTTTAAAAGAAATTCTTTCCTTATTTCCCTTCTATGGTATCAGCTACAGAGCAATACGAAAAGCATTGGAAAAAAGGTAGATAGCAAAAACAATTCTTGGGAAAACGTAAAGGGGCTGAGACAAGCAAAGACTCTCCTGGGAAACTATAACCAGAGAAGATCTACTAAATGTATCAACCTAACTAAGAACAATCTACGAATACTAATGCGAGTCCTATCGGGGCACTGTCGCCTCAATAGACACCTAAAGCCGCTAGACTTAACAGATAATGCGGCGTGCAGATTTTGTTACACAGGGAGCGCATAAAATAGGAGACGAATATCTTCCAGCCATCCCAAATTCTGGATTTTCTAACTGTACAGGTCAGCTGAAACACTTACCCAATATCGCAGCAAGAAAAGGAAACATAATATATAGAGATAGTGTATATCAGAGGTGGGGAACCTTTTTACCATTAGAGGCCACATTTAAATTAGGCAGAAATAAGAGAGGCTGCATAAGCTGATTGACCTAAGAGAGTGACTTTTGTGAAATTATTATAGTTTTTCTATAGATTTAACAATTTATTGCATTATATAGAAAAAATAAAATATAATACTACAAAATTCTAAATATAATATACATATAAAATAATATAAAAATATTATAAAAAAATACAAAGATATTTTTTTATTCACTAAGTTAGTGACTAATTTGGCTTTGTTTTTTGTTTGACAGTAATTGTATATTTGGATCAAGCTTCGTAACACACAGTCTTAATTATTGATCCTCTAAATGTGCATCTGTAATTTGCGTTCTTAAATTTGTTTTTATTTTTGATATGAGAGAAAAAGTTCTCTCGCGACAGTAGATACTTCCGAAGCAGGAAAGTAAACGGCGAGCATATTCTCGAAGACATGGATATTCAACAGCATTTTTCCAGATTTCTATGGGATCCTTTTTAGCGTTAAAAATGTGATTCAAATGCCAGTTTCATAGCAGGAGTGTGCTGGTCAAAATCAGAAAATCTATTATCTTTTAATATTTTAGCTAGCTCCGGGAAGTGTTTTGCAGATATTTCCGATCGACAAAGCAATGTTTTGAAAAATCATAAATTTTTTCTAAACTCTTGGATCTTTTGCCACATTTCATAAATATACCTCGTTTCACCTTGCAGGCAAATATTTAAATTGTTTTGTTTTGTCATCATATCAGACAAAAATGCAAGGTTTCTGAGAAGTACTTCATCTGATAGATTACAATGTTTTCCTTGTTCTTGATAAAAGTTTGTCGTCGTAAAGACAAAACTTTTATCAAAACCTGACCTGTTGATAGCCAGCGAACCTTGCAGTAGTATTGGTAGGTCAATACTATACGTTTCCTCATCTAAAGAGAGCATCTGCCGAAATTAACAATGACGCATTGCATTTACGCGAATATAGTTGACAATGGCAATGGTTCTATCCAGAGTGTCTTGCTGCAAAATGGTAGATTTTGCGCAAAGATTTTGCTGATGCAAAATGCAGTGAAATGATATAAATTTTTTCAAGTTTAAGTTTTCCTTTTTTAACAAAGCAACGAATCCTTCTTTTTTGCCTCTCATGGAAGGTGCGTCATCGGTGCAGACACTAACTAAATTACTGACATTCAATTGTAATTTATTACATACTTCTTTAAAGTTATCGAAAATATCAGCTCCGCGAGTGCTTCCAGTTAGTGTACCCAACGCAAGTAGTTCTTCGTAACTTTGAAAATATTCAGTTATAGCAAGAATAAAATATAAAACTTGTGCCGAATCTGTTTTATCAGTGCTTTCATCTGAAGCAATTGAAAAATAAACATTTTCATATTGTATAATGGTATGAAGTTGCTCTATTACATTTTGCGCTAATTCGTGGTGTCGATCTGTTACAGTTCTTCTGGAAAGAGGTAATTGTTTGTATTTGTCGACATTTCTTGGATCTAGCATACTCACTGCTTCAACAATGTCACTAAATTGACATGATGGATAAAAAAACGAATATCAAATAATATCTTTAACAAAGTGTATACTTTCTAGAAATACAATTCGGAGAAGCCAAAGCAAGGTGTGAGATCTGGGAGATCTGAAACCGAGTTTTGTTTACTTCTTAGACAAGGTAGTTGGCGCTGCTAGCGCTAATTTAAATTTTTTTTTGCAAAGACAATCAGCTGACTAATGAATTGCTCTGTGTAATCGATGATGCAACCAATCAATATCGATGTAAACATATCGTCTGCTAGCATGTGTCTGCTCTGTATGACAAATTTTGTAAATAATATTTGTAATTTTACTTTATTTTCAAATAAATATAACATAGAACATTAATCGTTTCTTTTAGATGTGTAAATTACATAAACAATGTGGAATTTTCAGTAAAGTGAAAAATTATTTATTTGGATATAAAACCAACATTTCGGCAATACTCTGAGATCAATGCTTTTTGAAAAAAGCATTGATCTCTGAAGTTCTGAAATCTCCGAATAAATAATTTTTCAATTACCTGACAATTCTACAATTTTTTAATTCCCAATATTCCATCTAAATAAAAAAAGAAAAAAATAAGAAAAAACACACACACACATAAGCCGGCTTTTTTTCGTTTAGTTCATTCTTATTGCAAACTATTTAAAAAATTAACATTGAGTGTCCAAGTCTGAAACGGATGGTCTGTGGGCCAGAGCTTCGCTCATGCGTGTTAGCATCCGTTTCAGACTAGTATTCTGATGTCATCTTACAATATAACTATCTTTGGCGGGATTTTTCGCACAACTGTCATGGCGTTGATGTACAATAGTTGTTTGAAACGAACTCTACCATTTTGTACTAGGTGGCAAAGGGCCGCACAAGAACCTCGTGGAGGCCGCAGGTTCCCCACCTATGATACCTTAATAGATATATACATACAAAGAGCACGTTAATCAAAATCAAACATCAAAGTCAAGATTATTATTTTTATTGCGTTAGTGTGATCATTCATTCCAAACGAAAAACTGTAAGCTCCGGATTTAACAAGACGGTATTGGGCGTTTGCGACACTACGTGCCATACTATGTATACACATACTGCTCAGATTCAACACAATGCGACTTCTACTTGAAATAAAATAAAAAAATATACTGAAAGGGAAACGTTTCGACACCATTTAAAATATTGAGGAAAACCTCAAGAAAAGTACATTGAGTAGTATTTGGAATTCGAATTTTGTGTCATATTTTTTATTTGTTTTTAATTGATTATAAATCGTATTTTCTATCATACCTCATAGAAATATCTCTAAAAATTCCAAAACCTCTTATGTAATTTTCTCTCTATGAATTTTTCGCTTTTGTTTCATTTTTGAAGGCATATAATTCTGTAGCCACTATCTTAGTTTTCCGCCACATACTAATCTGTTTTTCTCATTCAAATATTCAATTCTTTTCCATAATTTTTTTGTTGTTCCACGTTGTAGATCGATAAGGTCAGAAATGTTAAGCGCATTCGGCACTATCAAAGCACTGTATATATTCAATTAAAAACAAGACAAGTATTTCCTAGGAATTCAGAATACTTGTCTTGGTAATGAACCACTGATGCTTCAGTGATCTTTTTAACCAGATAAAGATCATTATTTGAAACATTGTAGTAGATGGTTGATTCGTTTTATTTCTTGTGTTATTATTCTTTTGTCATTTTCATTATTATAAAATGTTGGCCGTAATTTCATGTTTTTGTGTGAGTGTGCAACAGTAATGTTGGATTTTACGATGTGTACAACCAACTCTAATACTAAACGTAATTTCTATAGAAAAAGACAAGAACTGCTATCGAAGTAACAATCCATGGTTTAATTCTAGTACATCAACTTGATAGTTAAAAGAGCGATTAAATTAAACCAGTACCTAAAAGTTGTTTTCGATAGTTTAAAGTAAATAAAGTAAGTAGATATGGTAGATAATAGATGAAATCAACAATCGTAAACTAGAGACCGGAATTTTCTGTGTTGAGGGAAAAGCGTTTTTATGTTTAGTTTCGATTGTACGAGGATTGCTATTTAAATTTTTAGAAATGGCAACACTGATGTGAATATGTCAAATCTGACATCGCCATAAAGTTTCACATTTTCAATGTACTCAGAACGTGTTGTTGTTAAAGATATTTGAAACATTCATCTCAGTCAAAAAATGGAATTAAAACATTTTCGTGCGATTATTTTCTTCGACTTTCGAAGTGGATTAAACAAGAAGCAGTGTGGCGATCAACTCACTTTGGGCGATGATGTACAATCACCAGCTACCATGTTTTGATGGTTTTTGCGAATTCAATCGTGATTGCATTTCACTGCAGGATGAATTTCGTGAAGGTCGTCGAAAATCGGTTGTTGTGCCAGAAAACATCGATGCTGTGCGTAAACTGATATTGCAAGATCGTCATGTGACTTACCGTGAGATTGAAGCATACTTGGCATTCGTTCCACTCGCATACATTCAATAATCCATGAACATTTGGATATGAAATAGTTATTTTCCTAACAAGTGCGGAAAGTGATACTTTCCCGCACGCGACTACAGTTATCCCGAACGACGCGGAGCGGAGTTCGGGCAAGCGGTCAACATTATTTAGGAACATTATTTTTTCTACGACCGTATATACAACGACCCATTTTTCAAAAATTATTTTATTCCAACAAACATAATAATATACAAAACTTTAACTAAAAACTACTAAGTATTATAAATATTAATATTGAAAACACAATTCGTTGCATTCTGTGGACTAGTAAGAATTGCCGGTCCAGTGGAGTTATTTGTTTTAATGTGGTTTAATTTAGAAGAAGATTGTACTTATTCGGTCACTTCCAAGACGATTTGAACAACTTAGACGTTTTAGTAACAATTACACGCCTGGGTTGTCATAGCAACTGATATCAACCCGGGTGGTTTGATAGTTGTTTTGCGACACTCCTCTGAAGAATGTACAAGGTTATATAAAAAATATTTTCAAAAAATTAAAAATGCTACAAAAAGCTAGAAAAGGTTTAAATTTTATTTGATGGACTATTTCGTAGATATTTATTTACCTGTAGTAACAATAGTTATAACCTCCGAAGTAAAAAACTCTCTAATAAGGTCAAAATTTGCTTAATTTTACTTTCAAAACTAAGATGCGTGCGGGAAAGTGGGTTAAAACGCAAGGTCTCTAGAAAAAGATTTGTTCACGTTGGATACCGCTTAGTTTGACAATCGCGCAAAAAAACCTCGTGTCGATTTTTTAAGACGAGCCAGGTCGAACAAAAAAAGTTGTTTGCGCTCGAAGCACTTCCATGCAAATGGTCACTTGTTTTTTCGGAATAACTGGACATGTCGCCATCATTTCATTAGAGCAACTTGAAGTGATAAATTCTGAATAGTACACCAGCATTTTTTCGCCAAAACTATTCGAAAAAATCATAGAAACCAGCGGCAGAAGACGAATCATTCGCCACAACGACATTGCGAACTCTCACTCTATCAATTCAAACAAAAATGTTTTTAAATATTCAAAACATCGAATTGGTGGGCCAACCTCTGTACAGTCCTAGTTTGGCTCCCAATGATTTCTTCTTACTCCCGCAGATCAAAAATAAATTGCGAGGTCAACGTTTTTCTACAACTGAAGAAACGGTTGATGCGTTCAAATCACATATTTAGGAAGTATCTCAATGAAATGGAAAAAATGCTTCGACAATTGGTTCAAACGCATGAAAGTCTGATCTTAATGGAGAATATTTTGAAAAACTATGAAGCGAAATCCAATCATAAATATTTGTTTTTATTTGTCCATCTCAAAACTTAAGCAGCAAACTTCGTAATATAAAATTATTCAAATTTGTTTTGTCATTATACTTAAAATTTTTTATTATTGCCATACGACTGTGACTTGGCAATTTCCTTTCTCTTTGCTGTAAAGGTCTACTTCGAAAATATTATTCACTCTATACATTTTTGATATCCTACTATAATTATATCTACCTTTTTTATAGACCTTCCAACCCTAATTCAATACTATATATCTCAACGTTTGAAAATAAACTGTAATAGAAGATTGATTTTTTTGCCGCGTTGATGGTAACTTTGTAACAACTAAAATTCTACCGCATGATGTGAAAACCCTGCATTACCCATAAATATTTCTTGTAATTGCGTGCGATCATTAGCTTTTTCTCAGCAGTGTATTTTATAAGAGTCTGTGCTTGTACTCGTCACAAATTCGAAAAATAGAGCGATTAGTGAAGCCTACGAGAAAGTATTAAAGTTATTGGTAATGATTCTATGAGCCGTGTATAAGTTTTCCAGTGGCATAAAATGATCAAGAAGGGCTGTGAAAGTGTGGAAGATGAACGCACAGTGTGAACCCGCCTTAATCTACCAAGATCGTCAGTTAACGATTCTAATCATAACCGACGAATTAAATATCAATCTCGTAACCGTCACGGAGTTTTTACATCAAAAATGGTTCTTATAGATCTCTCAACAGACCAAAAATAACATCGAATGTCAATCGCAGAGGACTGCTTGTAACACGCTTCTCTATCATATTATTACTAATGATAAAACGCGAACTACCACTGCATTTTGAGTGTGCCGCAGTTATTAGCTTATAGAAGGATTTCAGTGCTACTAGAACCACCTTATTCCACAAATATATAGCATTGCGACTTGTTTCTCTTTCTCAAACTCAAAAACGTTTCATTTTGAATTGTTTGTGGACAACAAGGTTGCTACCAAAGTTTACATTCAAAGACTTCTAGAATTGCTATAATGCAACGAATGGAAAAATTTCTGGAGTTATCGTATTAAGAGAGAGTTAAAGAGAATTACTTATATAATAAATAATTTTGACAGCATCAGTCTCTGTAGTTAATTTGTTGACACTCAATTATCTGTTCAAACAACAGACCCACAAAAATACTTTTCATTCAACTAGATAATATTACTTATTTAAATTAATTATTGTAAGGAATAACGACGCACCTTAGACAGGCGTATGCAGTTGAAACAATGAAACAAGCATTAATATTACAGAGACGGACTCATAAAAAATCAAATACACGTTTTGAAGATATGAAAATTTTCAGGGTTTCAGGGAACATCTCCACTCGAAGCTGTTGATAAATATAGTTTCCACAGAACAAGCATCCAACGAATTCTTTTATCTAGGTGAGAATCATGTTTAGTGAATAAAACAATAGGAGTCTTTTTTGGACATTGCCACCCCTTAATTTAACAGATAGTGCAACGTGCAAATTCTGTTACGTAGTGGACGTAACCTCTAACCACAATCTAAGTGAGACACAATTGTTACAAGTAAAATTTGGTTCTGCGCAGTATAGATATAATCACAATTTTGAGATAGCTCAGGATTTTACAAATTTAAGATTGCAGTGGTTCATACAAGGAAGATTATGAGCAACTATGCTATTTGTGAAGGGTATGTCATAAAATATTAAATTAATAAAGCTGAATATGTGATGATAAAAACTATTATGGGAAAAAGAATATAAATTCTTGTAATTTTAAAAAATTATGTGAACATTTGAAACAAATGCCCAAATAGTACCAACGAAAACATCGAAGGGGATTTCTAGAGAAATTGTTCTACAATTTATTCATGATGTATCAAGTTGAATGTTTTTATGAACAGGACCGTGTTATTTTTGGTATATTTGATGCATATCGGCTACAAGAATTTGTATAGTTCTTCCAATATCAATTGCAGAAGGCAGTTATGCGAGGATCAATTAATATTTCATAAATAAGCACGGCACGCAAATTAAGAAATGAAAAATAATGTTTACTCCCCGTATAGAATTCAGTGAATATCTAACAAAACCGTCAGTCCACGTGGACTTTCATCTCCACTGTTTACCAATCAAACAATTTCTTTGAAATATTCCAGTTAGACATTAGCGTCGCTTAGCGAGATTAATTTAATTAATAAATTTCTTTAAATAAATACAAATATGGGCGTTTTTTAGACCATGGGCGCATGAAAACAATGAAATTGCACAGTGTAGTGAGAATATCGACAGGTATGAATTTAATGATAGATTTTGATATACAAATACAGCAAGCTATTTTAAATATAATCGAGTGTTTAAACGAAAATATTCAGCAATCTGATAATGCAATCATAATAAGAATTGCTGAATTTACTAGAGTAGGTAAATTTTCCATTTATCGAGTCAAGAATCAGTTGACAAAGCTTCTCAAGAGGTAATAGATTATCCAATACAATTATACCAGTTTAGAAACATTGCGTCAAGTTTAGTCCGCATGTGGTTTTAAACACAAAAAACTAAATAAATGGATGGCAATAACCGAATCGTTAAGGATCGTTTGGCAAGATTATTTGCATAAGATAAGAGATTACCGAAGTTCTAATAGACACATAATTTATATAGATGAAACATGGTGTGACAGTCACGATGTAGTAAATTTCGGTTGGGTTGACAATAATAAAAATTGCTGTTTGAACGGGCCCTGTTCTAAAGGGAAACGCATTATAATAGTACACACTGGAAGCCTAAAGCTTTATTAATATCTGCTCAAAAAATTAAAAACTGTACAGCTGATTAACATGAAGATATGACAGCAGAATTATTTGAAAAGTAGTTCAACGAACAGCTTTTACCTAACAATCCACCACAATCAGTAATCGTTATGGAGAACGCATCCTACCACTCGCGGCAACTCCTTAAGATACCTGAAAAAAATATTCTTATTCCTGTCAGCGATCGTAAAAAAGGCCCAACAAAAAAAGAATTGCTTAAGCTACCATTATACTAGGATGCTGGCATCCAGGATGCTAGCCTCCCACTTTGAGTCGAATTCGTGTTGGGACTGCTATTTTATTTTAATTTCGTCGTCAATATGGCCCCAACGAATGAAGAGATGTTGTTGCTGATGTTACTAATTAAGAAAAGAAGGCGTCGCGTCGTGCAAAAAGAAAGTTTAGTGAGGACCCCTTTTTAGCTGTCCGTCGTGTTAAATGCTTGTATTTTACATTGTTTAATGAACTGTGCAATAGTGAAAGATTTTTTAATTACTTTAGAATATCACTCCCTTCTTTCAAAGAGCTTCTAGGCTACATCCAAAGCGACATCTCTAAACAAGATGCGACATCTCTAAACAACATACAAGATTCCTCAGAACAATTTCACCCGAAGAGAAACTAGTCATAACTCTGATCAAACTGCGTGCGCACTCATATGTCAAATAGAGCGCCTGCTCGGATGCTAGCAGCCTAGTATAATGCGCCGCATTTGAAGCAATGCCCCACAACCGATTTTGTGCATTCCGAGATGTAAAAATCGACCGGCTGCTCGCATTTCAGCATCACAGCCGGGGTGCACAAAATCGAGCCTCCGGGTAGCTGTTTTGGCATCCGATGCTGGCATCACTAGTCCCATCGCTCCCATTTGATTTAATGCCCCACTAACCTCCCAGATGCTAGCATCCCGGATGCTAGCATTCTAGTATAATGGTAACCTTACTGTTGTTAAAGGTCAAAAGTTAGAGGCAATTTATTGACAAGCCATGCAAAGAACAGGGTCACACTCATCTCAGACTACCTCCTTACTATTGCATATTTAACCCAATAGAGTTAACATGGGCAAACGTACGAGGACATATTGAAAAATTCTTAGCCTACAAAATTTCAATGTCAAAATATTTTATTATTCAACATATTCTCTCTTTAATTTACGACCTTTTAAACTTTTTTTCAGTTGAGGAAAGAGATGATAGTCGAACGGAGCCAAATCTGGTGAATAAGGGGGGTGTTCTGGTAATTCAAACCCTAAATCACGAATTTTTTGCATGGCAACATGAGATTTGTGTGCAGGGGCGTTGTCCTGCAAAAAAATACCGTTGGATAGCTTTCCGCATCTTTTCTCTTTAATTTTTTCCCGTAGAGTGGTCAGTAATGTCGAATAGTAATCTCCAGTTATTCTACCCTTATCCAAAAAATCAATCACGATTACTCCATGGCAATCCCAGAAAACTGAAGCAAGAACTTTTCCAGCAGATTTTTGGACACGAAACTTCTTAGGTCTTGGAGAACCAGAGTCTGGCCATTCCATCGATTGTTGCTTTGTTTCTGGATCGTAGAAATGTACCCAAGTCTCATCCATAGTAAAAATTCGGTTTAAGAAGTCTACATCATTTCGCTTCTACCCTTGCACACTTTTAGTCAACATTCAAACATTTGGGGATCTATTTCTCATGTCCAAATTGAATGCGTTCGTATGAAATATTCAGTGCTTCAGATATCCGTTTTAGCCCAATTTGACGGTCTGATAAAATCGTGTCATGAACTGCATCAATGTTTTCGAGGACTGACACAGAAACTGGCCTTCCCGATTGGTGATCATCTTCAACAGAAAATTTACCTCTTTTAGAGCTTGCAGTCCAATTCTTCACGATCGCATACGAAGGACATTGATCACCAAATGTATTAAGCAAATCTTCGTAAATCTGCTTAACACTTAACACTTTTAAATACAGGTACTTGATGATGGCTCGATACTCCAATTTTTCGATTTTCACAATTTCGGTGGACATCTTTTTTCTTTTAATTTATTGCGTAACTCTGGTTTACTTTGTTGACGCCAAACTTTACACTGACACTTCTAATAAGTTATTGTTCATTGCTATGGTCTAGGTTAACTAGATATCAATACATTCTCGTAAAATCAGAATAACGAGAATGTAATCAGTCTCCAGAACTGAGTAAAGAGGTTGTAAAAGAAGATGAGTATGTGGTATCACCCTCTTTACAACCCATCATAATTCAATCAAATAATGACTCTAGTCCTGACGATTCTGACTACCATGATTATTTATAAAGATACTTTGGAATTCAAATGTGTTCCCTTTTGTTTTATTTACAAAGAATTCATTTTCCTCATGGCTTTGCTTTGAAATTTCATTTTCCAGAAAAAAAAACGGATGGATAGGGTACAAGGGTACAGTTCAGGTCTGGTACCCTGTTTAAACCAAGCTCCCTCACAGGCAGGTACATTTTACTCGTCTATTTATGTTTTATAATTTAATATTCAGTTGTAGCAATTCAGTGAGATATAATAATCATTTTTTTTTCAAGTTCCAAGTAGGACTACAATTAAGTGCATCTGTCTAAATAACGGCGTATGATGCCGTCTAATTTATAAAGATTCGATTGCCTTTTAACAAATACTTTCTTGCATAAGATATATATATATATATATATATATATATATATATATATATATATATATTTATAAAGTATTTATAAAAATATTGAATGTATAAAATGAGGTTTCTACGCCTATGGCAGAGAGATCAAACAAAATTGTCGGCAAGGGTTTTTATAATCTGTAACTGATATTGGAAGAACTATAAATATGTTGAAAAGGTACCAGAAACTAACAAAAAACGAGTTTTTGCGATTGTTGATTAAGACGAAATAGTGTTTGAAGCATCCGTTGACGTCGAACGCCTGCAACCATTTAGCAAAAGCTGAAGCGAATATGACCACGCCGAAGCACTATGGTTGATAGAAGAGTAACACTTTGGACGAAATAATTATTCGTCCATGAGCAACACAAATGCTGAAGCATATTCTCATCAAATCAGGTCTTCAGGATGTTGGCAGGCATATCATTTGGATCTCGAATTTCTTTACAGAAACTAGAAACCCAGACAATGAATCATGAGTCAACATTTTCTGCAAGCAATTTAGCGGAACCTTCCAGTCTTGCTAATTCTAAATAAATACAACCAAATAATATGTAAACATAAATTTATAATTAATTATTTTGCATACAGGCATAAAGTAATCCATCATATAGATTTTATTTCAAGAATAAAACATTAAAAAGTACTTGTATGACATATAAGCTGTAAACAAATTACTTATCACATTCAATTTATTCCGAAAATATAATTTGTTACGGTGGTGTAATGCGAAACTGTACAATAATTAAGTTACTTAATTGACCGTCCAATGTATTTCATTGCTCTATTGTTTTCGTACAATATAGTAAATGTAAATATTTTGCGCCAAGTTCCTAAGAAACTTGGTTTTTTATTAATTATTCCGAGTTTTATTGGTAAATTTAAAATAAAGAACGTTACACGCTTCAAAATTGAAAATACATGCAACTATGAGTAATAAAATACAATTTCTAAACGAATTTTATGGCGGGAAGTGTTACAATTACTTCAATCAAAGTTTCTTATCTAGTAGAACTTGCGTGTCCATTGTAGTTCTTAACTTTTTTTAACTCATAAAAATACCAAAATAGCATTAAATATGGTTTTATCTAAAATTACTTCTACATCCATTCGTTCTAGATAATGGTCGATTTTTTAGTTATAGAAAACTACTTAAAATAGAATGGAAAAAACTTTTTAATCATAATATAAAATTCTTACTCCTTACTAGTACAGCTCTTTTTGTATCTATGATTGATAAAATAGGTAATTTACATATTGACATAGGTCATCTACTAACCTGATTTTAAATGAACATTATTACAATAATATTGATTGTTAATGTTTTTATTTCATTATGACTAGTACGTCCGGATGTCGTGTGAACGTTCTAGATTTATTTGTTTGTGGTGAATACACACTGAAAGATCAGCGTAAAACGATTACAAACACATATACGTTTGTATTTTGCTTACTTCTGAATTGAAATTCGGCACCAAGATAAAGTGTGGGAGCCGCATCGTGTATGTAAATATGTAAGACCATCTACAATAATGAAAGGAAGGTACACGTAAGATTTGTAAGTTTGCATTGCCTATGATATGGAGAGAATAAATAAACTTGATGACGACTGTGACTTGTATTCCTAATGAGTGGGTATCATCGAAAACAATCGCCATATATGAAAATACCCTAATATTCCTTCAGCACAAAAACTATTCCTCATTCAGAAACATTCCAATACTAGTGTTTCACCAAGTAGTGCAGCAATCCAGAAGGATTAAACTAAAATATCTATTTCTTCCCAATGAGATGACGATTTTGAATACTGCGGGAAATCATCAAATCCTGAGTTACATTTCTTTCTAAGGAACGAGTTACTAGCGTTAAGATTAGAAGAAAAAACTTGCCGTTTGTCCACATATCGCTCGAAAGAACGACGAAGCTAATTGCAAGTTTTTTCAACTGATAAAAATTTTGTGTAGTGGTGTAAATTGAATGGTTCACTGACTTTCAGAGATGTGCCGATTTATCAGTCCAATGAGTATCAGTAGATAGACGTCAAGTCCATCTACTGATAGTAGTAAACGAAGTTTCATGGCTTAAGAAATTACTAATGAACCAATTTTTTAAGGTTTTTGATAAAAATGGTCCATGTTTTCAATTTATTTCAAAGAAATTTCCTGGTCAAGTACTAAAAAAAATTTGAGGCTATAAATGATTTAGAAAAGAGTGCCTGTAACTTTTTTGTAGTTGTACAAATTTTTTTCAAAAAACATAAGGCTAAAAACTATGTAGAATTAGTAGAATATATGCTGGTTCGAATCAAAGTTTTAGACTGTATATAGTATATATAATATGAGTATAAAACACACTCACGAGTCACCTAGATCAATTCTAACACAATTTTGGAGAAATAAGCAAAGAACTGGAAACCTTTTTCACCAAGACATACTTAAAATTGGGTCTGTAATACCTGGCACCCGAATAGTTGTAGGCCTGTGTAATAAATAAGAATATTATTTTATATTGACAACACTGATATGCAGAGTGAGCTAAAGAAATAAGTCTAACTCTATACACTATACAAACATCTGTCATTTTTCACCTACCTTTACTTCCTCAAACTCTTATTTTAGAATAGAAATTAGAAATGCATTTTAATAGAATAATCAGACATGATAATTTAAGGTGCAGCACCACTAAAAATAAAACACAACGCCTATGATTTGCTGATTTGTCATCAATTCTGTGACATCAAAGTAAAATAGAACAAGTTAGTTCAAAACGGTGACCATCGACTGTGCAATTGTAGAATCGCTGTTTGAAATTACTAAGGATCCAAAACAGCTAAAATTTTGATTAGAAGCTATCAACGCTTTTCGCAAATATATTTCTCGACTTATATTTATAAAGGTTAAGGTCGAAATGTATCAGACAATTTATAGTCTTTTTCAATATTAATAGATTTCCAATTTATATGTAGATATGAATATTTATGTAATATTGTAATTTCTTCCCGACGCAGTTATAGTAGATTCTTAGGCCGCGATTTTAGAAAGGAATCGTTAATCTGATGAAACTGATAGAGACAAAATTTACATTATTTTATTATCATCGGTCCTTAACAAGTATGCGGAATTTTGAATTTATCTGATCGTTTAAATTAGGTGAAAAAACCGAGTTCCGCTGGCTCTGTCAAGGTTTATGATACGGATTAATGAAATAACTGCATTGCCATTCCACTACATAAATACAAATCAAACTATTAATAGCGTGTTAAAAATTATTGTGGAAAACTACATTCGAAAAAAAAAAATATAAACGATTTACGAACAAATCAAATACTAAAAATGACATGACTAATATAAAATAAAAATAAATCTGAGAGTATGAAAATATTTCATTTGTCTTAAATCGAAAACACTAAACAAAAAAAAATATATAATTTATGCAGTTCCCTACAATAATTTTGGAATTGTTCACATCCGGAAAACATCACAACATCAACTTAATTTTAGTAATCTATTTTTACTTCTCAGTGTTGGAGGAGAAAAATAATATTTTAAATTTTTTGGCAACAGTCCATATGGCCCAGCAAAGTGTTCTGATAATGTACACCTGTCGAGATTTTAATTTCACCATTGATTTTTTATTTTCCGGTATAATTTTTCAAACTTAATTCTCGAATTTTTTTATTATTAAATAAAGAGTGCGATCAGGCAGATTGCTTGTTGAATTTGTCATCCTGAAGCGACGGATGCTCGGAGAAGAATGGGGTTCGGAAAAATCTAAAAATGTGACTTATAATTTTAAACCCCATAGATAGAAACGTTTTGAATTTACTAAAATGGTATAATATAAATATTTGAAAAAAAAATCATGGCAATCACAACAACTTACTTGAGTATATATTTAAAAGTATATTATTGTGTAGACATTAGAGTCTATTTAAAAATTACATTTCATCTTAATGCATTTTTTTTAACGAAGAAAGTTTTAAAATGTTGTTATTCGTGTGAAGTTTTACTGAAAACAGGTCATTAGTTTGTGTCAATTGACGCGGTTACACAATTATATCTATCTTCGGCTAGTATAAAAATACACATCAAAACAACATTACTCGCTTGAAAGTTACGAATGGAAGCTTGTGTAAACGCTAATTTTTTCATTTAGATTTTTAAATGTTTGAAAAAATATACAAAATAAGTTAGAAATATTCTAGAAGGGTCTGTTAGAAGTTTCAAGATCGACTATAAAATTTAAATTTCATTACAAAGCGATAAGAAATGGAAAGTATCACTTTAAAGACTTCTGTTTTTACGTTTCTTATAGAAAATTTGACCCAAACACAAAAGCAACTATAGAACAGGAATTTGAGAGCACTGTTTATAAATAATGATATGAATAAATAATGATATCAATAAAGAATTATTCATAAATTAATTCAAGCGACGTGATGCCAAAGATGGTGTTTTTAAGGATCCGGCTGAGGGGCAAAATTTGTGACATTGACTGTTTTTCCTAGGAAATCAAAAGAAAGATACCAAAAGGAATAGGAAGTTTTCAAGTCATGTTCGAAATATTCCTCCTGCGAATTCATACACATACTGTACCCTACCTTAAAAGTAAAAAATTACGTTTCATAATAAGTAATTATAATTATAATAAACTTAACTAGATCCTCTTGATAAAATAATCAACAAATAAATTTTGAACCTCACGTTTTTTGTTAACAAGGCAACCGTCTTGTTGGAACAATATATCCTCAAAGTTAACAGGAAGGGATGAAATTGTACGAACTACTACTACAAAATGTCTACTCAAACCAGTCATGTCAAAGATACGGCCCGCAACTTCATTCGATTCCTCACTTAAAATCATTTGGCACAATGAACCAAAAAAATTGGATGAACATTCTCAACTTCTGCAAACTTGGATTACGGCATTCAACAATCGTTTTGAAAATGACTGAAATGGAATTCCCAACTTTCAACAATCCATTCAATTTTGAAGCTTCACATGCACCAGTTCATTTGCAAATGGAGTTGATAGATCTTCAATCGGACAGTATTTTGAAAGAAAAATTTAATGAGATTAACACTCTTACATTTTATACATAATATTTCAAGAGTTTGGTATAATAACCCGGAATTAAAAAAAGCATGTATCACGCATTCTCTGCATGTTTTGTAGCACCTATTTATGTGAGCATATGAAAATAAACAAGAACAAACAAACATCGCACAAGACTTACGAATGAACATCTGCAATCAATTCTTAAAATAACTACAATGAATATGATAACTGACATCAATGAGCTTGTCATCAACAAGAGAAATCAGTTATCTGGATCCTCGAGCTCAACATAATTACCTACCATCTATTATAACTTTGATATGATTTTTAACAACCATATATTATATACTCACATAATTAAAATAAATAAAATGTTATAATAATTCAGTTCATTTTTTTTTATTTTCAATGTGGCTCACCTACGAATTCAAAATTTAATATATGGCCCTCTGCAAAATTGAGTTTGACAACGGTCGCTACAAGGCGCCTGATTCGTCCCACTCGTCCATAAAAAATATATAATAAATACTTCACTACATGGTCAAATTCTTAGGGAAAGTATTTGAAGTCTTGGATTTTCTGCTTAATACATTAACAAATTGACTTTCGTGGAGTTATTTCACTCAATATAGATGTTAGTGTCATTATTATTGTTTTTTATGAGTGACATCACTGTTTGCGTCAGTTTGCAAATCACGCAGAGTATGTCTCCGTTAATTTGTTTAATAGAAACTTCTATCGAAATAAAATTATTAGAAACATTGTAACATTTATGAATCGTTTGCCATTATTCCTGTCGGAAATATTCAGAATGTTACTAATTTTTGTTACCAGACGACTTTTCAACTTTTGAGACTAAATTGCATTTTTTCAAATGTTGTAGGGACAAAATGAACTTTTGCTTTTTTAGTATATATATACGATATCTCCAGAATACTGTACTAAGTGTGAATTTCTGGAAACGTTGGTGATATTCATACTTTCGTTACCACTACACCAGTACTCACAATTACAAGTCTGCCGTGCGTTCGATCACAAGAGTGTCCAGAGACTGAAAGTTCTTATGCTTCTCCGATAAATCAACGTTCCAAATTTTGATTGACAAAAGGACAAAAGTTTTATCTGAACTACCTTATTAAGAGAGAAGCATCCAGTTATTGTTAGGGTGTAGTCTGTTATCTCAGGTTCAATACAAATGTGTTCTAGGAGCTCGACTACTGCATTAACTGGTTCCTTGATAATTCAAAATATATCTTTATATACAATGCGGTACCATGTTACAAAGGAAAAATATAACTGCTTTACTGGTTTTACACTGCTTAAGAAATTTTCTTGATATGAGCTCTATCGAAAACCTGTAGGAGCTTACTGAACAGGTTATCACTAACCTAACCAAGAATTGGTCACCACTAAATGACAGTAAATTGAAAATCTCATCAGAGAATAGCATTACAGCATACAACCTTAACACACAAGAGTCTGCATAGAAGCTGTTGTTGTAGCAAAAGGCTTCAGCATTAAATATTAACAAGGATTTTATTAGATTTCACTTTTATATACAAATAAACTGCAAAAATAATGACAAGGTCTATAACTAATTATTTCTTTGGCATTAAAATACTAAAATCTGGATACTGTTTCTAATAATATGGCCACCTACTGTATTTTTGTTCACCTACATTGTGTTCATTATATGAACTATTAGTTTTCGGTTTAGAATTGATTTTTCTACATTATTGCTCCTTGTATAAAAAAACCATTATTATTTTTGTTCTTTCACTTGACTTTTTATATGTTGAGAAATTACCATTTCTGGTTTTCCTCCAAGTACAGTGTATTTGTATTAACCACAATCAATAAATGAACAACTTAGTTCCACACTGAACCTCATTTTATTGTTAGAATTAACGCAGTAATTTCTTATTTCTCGATTCACTAGCCACGTTATTGACTTTTTAAACGACATACTATTCAAAATCAAATTATTAAAGGTTCGTTTCAAAAATCTAAGAATCATTTAAAATTTTGGAATGTACGGATATTATAAATTTATAAATTGATTCAGCCACCAAAGCACACAAACGAGATTTATATAGTAAATTAATACCAAAAAAATATTGAAAAACAAAATACACAAACAACGTTTAATTAGAAATAAACTTTTATAACAATTCGCTCTAGGTGAATCCACGTAACATTCACAAACTTTTCTTGGATAAGTGCAATTACTCATTCGAACATTATTTGGACATTATAATCGCTTTCTTGTTATATCCTAATTGGATATGAGCATGTTTTGTATTTTCCCGGACTATTTCCAAAAATATTTAAAAATTATTCAACGGTAACAAATATATCGCTTTCAGCTAAAATGTGTATAACAAGGGTTGATAATTAAGTTTTGAGATAGTCAAATAAAAAAATATTTATAATTGGATATGCCTATAAGATCAATACACTTTAAAAAGCGTTTGAAACAATTGTCGAAGCATTTTTTCCATTCCGATTGAGGTACCTCCAAAACATGTGATAAATACTTGTGTTTAGAATAGTTAACCCCAACGCATGTCCACAAAGTTTGATTAATCATACTGCAGTATCATAGAACATAGTTATGTGGACCAGTATTTGTTCTATTCTATTTATCTTTCTTACTAGACTTACACCAAAAATTAAAAAAAAAATTGTCCTCATAATAACTTCTGTGAATGACTACTTCTATGAATAACTTTATAAATGTATGGGATGTTTTGTTTATAGTTTTAAGAGTTCAAATCATAAGAAAACAATATATTTTAATGTCAATGAAACTGGTTTTACTGGATGGATGAGTAAATAAAATGTTGTGGCTTGCACGTACAAGGCTCAATCTGGAGAACCAATTTTCACAAACCGTTCGGAGCATATGCAGCCGTATTTTACCAATAACTCTTCGAATGTGAAATTCCAGGTGTTCAATTGTCTCTAGTTTATCGACGTATACAAAACTAGTGCACGTTCTTTGTCATGTGGTCTGTTCTGGTGGAATTCTAATCCCGTCCTTATATAGTTCACCATTGACAGTAATATTCTAATACTCACATGTTGAATCGTAAAAGCTTTTAAGCGAAGATCCCTCCGTAAAATGTTCCATAAAATGGAACAACCACTGTTGCTAATAACGACGACAAACTGATTGGTGTTCATATCTTTTTCAATACATCCCTTCCTAGTAAAGCGACCACAGCTTCTCTAGTGCGCATTGTTCAGCTTTCACGGAATGTACAATATCAGTAAGAATCAACGGGGTCCGAAGACGATCAACGTTGATGACTATCAAACACGGCATGAAATGGACGAATTTCACGTCAATTCTGATGAACAGAACTATTATTTTGATAATAAATTCCGACAATTTACATAGGCTGCTCTGTTGTGAGTTTATCCATAACGAAATCTCAAACCTAACTAAACAAAAAGCAGCCATTGCTGTTAAATGGGTTGCCAAATGAAGCAATCTCACCAACTCTGTTCTAAACCTCACAAAAAAAAACCATGAAAATCTAATTTTTTTAACAGAATTTGTCAATATCGTGATGTGACTCCGTATTTTGCTACAATATAATCTCTTTAATAATCAAATTGGCCTGCGTCATCAGAATTTATATTTTTTAGCTGATGATTACCATAATTGGCCTTGGAAATACCAAGCAAATAATTGTGAATTTCACTCTAATATACATTTACGTCAAAGATTGACTTCAAACTCTCGTAAAAAGTATCAAGTAGGAGTACCGAAATGTTATTAAGTTATGGATACATCAAAACTTTAAGCGCTGCTTTTAGAATGAGAGAAGAGCGCAAAACTTTCCTAATTACATGTTTAAAACTTTTACCCTGCAATAAAGTGGAATAATCAATTTATATTTTCTTTCTAATGTATGGAAATCTTTATTCTATCCAAAACAAATTGAAAACAACTTTTAGAATTTATCATAAAACGATCATTATTCATAAAAAAATAATAATACAATTCCTTTGTTAGATATTAACAAAAAACTAGTTTTTTCGAAATCTGCAGTAAAGTGAAACTCAATGCCGATTGGTCGATAGAAATCGGCAGCGAAATCCCTTTTAGTGCTGAAATAACTGAACTGTATACGTTTCATGTTCTACAGTAGTCTATTACACGTCAACCAGCTTACAACCTTTTAACATTACGAATAATTCAAACTATCATAGTACCATTAATATAAATAAATGAGAAGAAGTAGATTTGCATGCCAATTTTTAAAAAATAATTATATTATTTATCTGTGTAAGTAACCGCGGTTCTCTTAACCTTTGTTGCTTGCCTCAATTCCAAATATTTTCGCAAGCATTTTTGAATCTTGCCGATTTTTTGTCACTCGTCTGGTTATTTCTCCAACCTCGTGAAGAAGAGTATTTATTTAGTGCCTTAATACATGAATAACTATTTTTTCATAGATCGGACGAAACTGTTTGCCAGAATATTTGTAACATTGAACACGTGTAGAATGAAATTTCTAAGTCTCATTCATTACTCTATCCACAGTGCTGTGAAGTAAACTAAATTAGTTACAGGCACAACCAGTTATGTAAAATCAATTGCTATATGACTTTCTCACGGTACATATACCTGATAATAACAGTGGTAGCTGAAAGCACTAACATGTTAGGTCTATTATATAAAAGTTGTTGAAATTAACTTCTTTCACCAATATTTGAGCTGTGATCATGTATCGATTAAGAGTCTCTAAATTACCTGGAGCATTGTTATTTTTTACAAGAGAATATTTATTCATTTTATATACGTTACAAGCCGCATCTTTTAAAAAATGTGTTTTTAACGGCTGTTTTTAATTAAGATGGCAGGATACTGTGATCCGCAATATGGCAAGGAGCAGGGGAGAACATTTTCAACAGAAATCAACGCATTAAAAACTATGGACTTCGTTTGAGCTGGAACTGTTTAACGCCTTGGATCACCAACGACAAAGAAATTTAGCCGGTGTACTTATTGTAACCTTATTCTGGTGTTGTGATCACGTAACTGGAGCGTTTCCATATCATCAACGCATATCGTTATTGTGAATCTTTTACAGATTGGGCGTTTCTATCCGGCATGTTGAGTGAAGTTATCATCCTAAATGTCAATATCTGGTAACTGCATCTAAAGCAATCTTTCAATAGGTAATCAGTGGGGAATCTATAGTCAAAGTTGGCATCCAGTGACTGTCTCCGAGGTCACAATAGATGTGAAAACATCTGCCGAGACCTGTATTAATGATTTCTACCAAAACGAGTTTGATCAAGTGGGTTTGTTCATTGTGATAAATACCTAAATTTTAATTCACCTTTATATTTTTTGTCTATTGATAATACGAATTTCTTTATTCTTAAATCACTCAAAATAGACGAGATGGTGTAATGAATTTTGTAATCATTTCATTTCCTTTTTATACTCTTTGAAAGATACATTGCACGCCAGTGATTATTTGTTGGAGTTAATTAATTACGAGTGTAACAAGCTGCACAATTAAATTTGATAATGGATGTTGTATCTAGACAATTTGTAGACAATACATGAACTAGACATGTGGTTTGTATCTCCATCATATATTGTACCTTCGAACAAAAGGAATATAACAACGTTTAAATTATCTTTGTATTTCGAATATTGTTTACCTATAAAATATACAACGTAGAACCATACTTGAAAAGGCGTGAAGGCATTATAATACTAAGGTGGTACGACAAGTAATTTGCCTACAAAAGAAAAACGGAAATCATGGCGATTTATTTGTCTATATAATCCTGTTTTAGATCGATGAATTCGACCTAGCGTGCGTCTGCAAAGTAAGCCTCCTTATCGGCAAAGATCTCCTAATTAGTCTCAAATATCTGCTCGACAAAAAACTTTCGCAAACTTTAAAACAGAAAGAAGCCACACGGGCTAAATGTGGAAAATACAGTGGATGGATCAGCAATTCCTAGCCCAATTCGTTCGTAGAGGTGCATGTGAGTTATCATGGTAGAATAGCGGTTTTTTCTTCGCCAAATGCTCGGAAGCACAATTCGGCATAGTACAGCCTTGTTACCGTGTTCAATAGCCATCACCTTACCTGCAAGAGGACAGTCTTCACTTTCTTTGGAACACCTTCGTCAGGTGCGGTCCATTGTTTCGAGTATTTCTTCATTTCTGATGTGTACCAGTGTATACATTTTTTGTCAACTATTCCCAAATGTCACAGAAGCTTCTTAGGAGTGCCCTTAAATAGCGTCAAACACAGCTCTGGAATGGTTTTAACTTTTCAAGGATCTTATTCTCCCTATTCAAGTCATATTAACATAATATTTTATCAAATTTCTTGCCGGTATGAATATAATATCAGATTTTGTACAAAGTTTTGTTAGTCCTGTTTTGTCTATTCCAAATCTTCAGAGATAATGCTGTTGGTTACGTTCAATTTAAATGACTGATTTATATAAATCAATAAACTACTAAGAAGTAACCTAGTTAATTTGTAATTTATCCGAACAGACACCAAAGAGACCCGCACAAAAATAAGTAATAGTGTTGATGTTCGGTATATTTGCCTGTCCCTACGTCCTGAGAAAGTGCTCTTGATACAAGTTACATGATCTTTGACTTTTGTTCTATTCGAGGAAGTATTGATATCTAGTTAGCCTAGAACAGTTCCATGCATAAACAAAATATTGCGTTACCATAGCAGCGAACAATAACTTATTAGAAGTGTCAGTGTAAAGTTTGACGTCAAAAAAGTAAACCAGAGTTACACAATAAATTAAAAGAAAAAAGATGTCCACCGAAATAGTGAAAAATTGGAGTATGGAGCTATCATCAAGTACCTGTATTTAAAAGGGTTAAGAGGTAAGCAGATTTACGAAGATATGCTTAATACCCTTGGTGATCAATGTCCTTCATATGCAACCGTGAAAAATTGGACTGCAAGCTTCAAAAGCGGTAAATTTTCCATTGAAGATGATGACCGATCGTGAAGGCCAGTTTCTGTGTCAGTCTCCGAAAATATCGATGCAGTTCATGACATGATTTTATCAGACCGTCTAAAACGGTCTAAAAACGGACCGGGCTAAATCGGATATCTGAAGCACCGAATATTTCATACGAACGTGTTCATCATATAGTTCACGTCATTTGGACATGAGAAAAATTGCTGCAAAATGGATCCCCAAGGTTGACCAAAAGCGTGCAAGGGTAGAAGCATCGCGTTCGATCTGTGCTCGATTTGAAAACGATGTAGACTTCTTAAACCGAATTGTTACTATGAATGAGACTTAGGTACATTTGTACGATCCAGAAACAAAGCAACAATCGATGGAATGGCAACACTCTGGCTCTCCAAGACCTAAGAAGTTTCGTGTCCAAAAATCTACTGGAAAGGTTCTTGCTTCAGTTTTTTGGGATTGCTATGGAGTAATCATGATTGATTTTTTGGATAAGGGTAGAACAATAACTGGAGATTACTATTCGACATTACTGACCACTCTACGGGAAAAAATTGAGGACAAAAAATTCGGAAAGCTATCTAAAGGTGTTTTGTTTTTGCAGGACAATGCCACTGCACACAAATCTCATGTTGCCATGCAAAAAATTCGTTATTTAGGGTTTGAATTACTAGAACACCCCCCTTATTCACCAGATTTGGCTCCGTCCGACTATCATCTCTTTCCTCAACTGAAAAAAAGGTGGTAAATTTCTTCCAACGAGGAAGTAATAAAAGCTGTGGAGGTCTGGTTTGCAAAGCAAGAAGAATAATTTTTTTAAAGGTTTAGAGACGTTGCAGGTTCGCTGTAATAAATATATTCAATTAAGAGGAAATATGTTGAGTAATAAAATATTTTGACATTGAAATTTTGTTTGGTTCCATAGTAGGCTAAGAATTTTTCAATATATCCTCGTATATCAATCTTCTTCTTATCCGATAGTCTGTCCCCATCTTTGCTTTCTCCATTACTCTTTTGTTTTGGCTATCTTGTCCACATTTTTTCATTGGTGTCAATATTTATATATAGTTTACATATATTAATCGTAGTATTTTCATATTGTTTAATATCAATGTCGATACGATCCTAACAGCTTAATTACTGATAGTGCCGGGAAGCTATCAATAAACGATGATAAGTTTTTTAAAATCCACACCAGTAGCGTCTGACCTATATTCTGTTGGTATTAAAAGTTTTGTTCCTTAATTCTCGATTTAGACTCTTGTGAGGCGTCTCCTGGAGGCTTTCGACACGAGTCTTGGCGAGCGGAAGCGGCAGTAGTACTAGCCTTCTACACTCTTGGTTTTCTCTACTTGCCGGATCCCTCACGTCATTCATTTTGCAGATGAGGTAAAAGAAGGCAAAAAGACACTGTCGCACTCACGTTTCCGTGTGGAGAATTTGTCTCGGTCATAATACGAAAACACATGGAATTTTATATACTTCCCACGTTTAATGAGCGATCATGCATGATTAGAAAACCGATACATCAAATGGAATTGTAAAAAATCTCAACAGCACATTTTCGATAGTGTTGACTGACATTCCCTTTAAAAATTGATCATATTCTTTGTCGTATCAGAGTCGAGATTTTCTCGGTAATAGATTTTGCGTTATTTTTTCACTCTTTTTTAGCAGTTTCGTAGAGAACCTCAAAATTTTCATCCCATTTTTGTCTTTGCAGATTGATTATTTCAATACTTATCTTCTAGCAAAAAAACTAAACAATAATAATGTCAAGGTAATGTCGTAGGTAAAAATGAAAAAATTATTAATCAAATAAAATCTTAAAAGAGTTATTTACTATACCAGGGCAAAAAGTACTAGATTTTAGCTTGACGTTGTACAAGAAACCAAACAAAAACAAAATTGTGAACTTAGTGGTTATTTAAAATTATTTTCAATACTATATTATCGAAAATAACTTTAAATAACTAATAAATGAAAAATGTGTGATTCTCTCTCGGATACGTAAAAGTACTCATTTTTTTCCCTGAAAAAAGTAATAAAAATGTTTTTGTTCATTCCATACCATAAGTATTCGTGAAAGCAGTCACAAGTTAGAACTGGTTTCGACTTATCAGCTGTTAATCTAATAAAATATAGAATTTGAACAACGTATTATTAAAAGTGTCGAAGAATCTCCTGAAATGTTTAAATCAGATTATGGTGATACTGTAGTCTTTTTGACGACTTTACAAGTGAATAATTTGAGAGGGAAATTAACTAAGTGATTGAAGTGGACAACTTATCTTCAAAACCAAGTTAGGAATTCGTAAGAATTGGACAAACTTATTCGTTTCAACAGGCAATTTATTATTCCATTAATCAAAGAAAGATGTTTAGTCAACGTCTTTCTTCTTCAGAACAACGTAAAGAACAAGTCGGTTTTAATCCGCAAAAATATTTTGAAAAACGGAAAACTTTCCCAGCCTTACTGAAGAGACTTTGATCATAAAAACATATCTTTTAATGCCGTTTTTTCTACAAACCGACACAGTTTACATTTATCTAACTATAAACAATAACTTGGCTTCTTGTTTAATGAATCAACGGGAGTTTTCACAGATAGATCAATTTGAATCAATTAAAGATTGAAATTTATAAAGATTTTACTAATAAATTCAAAATTTTTCACTTGTGTAACAAATTGGAATTCCATAGGACAAGCTGTATAGAGTAGGTAGTTGCGTTAGATACTCAGATATTCAATCAGACTTGGGACTTCACATTTTGTGAATTCACTTGTTGTTTTTTGTATGAAAACAAGAGAGTTTCTGTGTAATATGTATACGCAACTCTCGGCTTAACTGAAGCAAAAGCTGTAAAACCGAAATAAAGTGGAAAACCTTAGATAGAATAACAGCGAACGACCAATTTAAACGACTCAAGTATTCTGAGTATTATCAACAGCACCTCACAGTATCTATACTTCAAATGAAAATCGCTTTGTTATCCCAAGCTGAATTTTTTATAATCCTCCTCTATTTATCACTGAACGTGTTCATTTTTCGAGAGTTTTTTAGTTTAATAGATTGGTACTAGAGACAAATTTATTATACGTTATAACTATTTTTAATATAAAACACCCATTGGACATTTTATTGAATTGCAATTAGGTCAAACTTAAAATAATACGTTTAATGTTTTAAACAAAGATATACTCAGTAGGGTTAATCAGATTCGGGTTTATCACGATTTAACAGCTCCAAACACTGCTCAGAATTATCAATCCGTTGCCTTGTTTAAACTTAGTAAACCACTTCTCAACGGTTGATTTTCCTGAGGGAGTCGGATTAATGCTTATCAAGGCAAGTCTTGTTTTCAATTATATTTTTTTGTCAAAAAGAAATGTTTTCTTAACACATGAAATTTTTTCTATAACTCACAAACTAATTGTATGACAGCTGTCAAATTTATACACGGTCTTTTGAAGGTTAGGTCTAACTGAAAATCATATTAATTTAATAATTGTAGCACAGCCTACGAACTTTTCAGCCCACCTAATAACTGGGAATCGTTTATCTTCTTTTCACTAAAATTGATACAGGTATATTTAGACAAATAAAAAGGTAATGCACAGTCAAAGTTTCCGAAATATTACTTTTTGTGTGATTTGGCAAAATTAAAACTCGCTGGATAAGTATGTTGAGTTAAAAAGAGTTTATATTGAAAAATAAAAAAAAAATCACAATAAAGTAATAATCTTACGTCGAAGCACCCTCGTATATCACTCAATCCTGTTGATTTACGTTAATTTATTAAATTATGAAAATGTTAAAATACTTAACTAGTATTTTGATTCAAGTTTTTGAAACAAAGTATGACACCAGAAGTTAATTATATTTAATAAACAATTATAACGGAATGATTGGTCTTTCCTTTTTTTCTATGTTTCAATTCAAAAGATTATAAAGCGGAAGTTCTGTTATTGATGATGTCGAAACTCACCGCCCCTTGAAACGATTTATTATTTCGGATGACCGCCCTTTTGATACTTCCTCTCTTAATTGGAGTCGCTATAACATGTTTTCTCGAAACCTTTTCTTATTTCAATTCAAGTTTGTGAAAAAGTTTCTTGATTAAAAAAATTAAATCGAAAAATGAGGTCGGAAATTACTACAAGCAAATTAAATGAATGTATTTTGAATATTAAATATTTTTCAATTCTAAACAAAAAACGAATAGTTAGTGAGGATGCTTGTTTCAAATGGAATAAAGGTAAATAGACCAATCAAAAATTTATCAATAATCAACATTAAAAATTGAAAATAGAAGAAGAAATTTATCAAAAAAACATCTATTGAAATCAATCGACTATCAGTTTTCAACTGTAAGAAGCATATAAGTGTCGTTTTAGAAATTCACATCCACTTTCAATGTTGTTTGCTGATTGCCTTAATTTAATAATGTAAAATATTCTGACTCACTGTAATTAGCAGAGACTACAGGTTAGAACAAAAGTGGGACAAAAGAGTAATAATGTAGCTTGTTCCAATTGAATTCCAAGAAAAAAAAATTAATTTTCAATCATCCACATTTTGGATAGGATCAAAATTAATTATTTTTTTCCAATGCAGTTCTACATTGTCATGCTGTAGAATAATGCCTTTTCCGTTGTCCATCGCAGGATACTTTTAGATTAGAGATTGATAAGCCCGATCTAATCCAAGATCTGCATTACCAGTTTGTCCAATTTGCAACATCTTATAGTTAACAATTACTTATTTACTCCACTAAACAGCCTAAAGCAGATATAAGCCAGGCTTCACAATACTTTGTGGTAATTCATTTGGAGAGAGCATTGCCTATTGTATTTTGGATTATTATAAAAGACTCATTTTTCGTTTACAGTGATCAAGTAACCAAAAAACGGTTCTGTATAATGCCATTGAAGCAAAATGTTGACTGTGATAGATCAGTTGGCTTTGTTCTCTTCGGACAGATTATATGGGACCCAAACACCTATTTTGCTGCAAATGCTCTTAGATGGTCGACCAAGGTTGGTTGATAGTCATTGAGAGTTCCTCGAATTGTCTGACATGAATTTGCTTGCACTTATGCAATGAGCATTTCTAATATTGGTCTTCCTGATTAATAGAGTCAGGCAGAATTACCGGATCTGACCCATTTAGTATATAAGTATATATGAAGTGAAACATTGGTTACTAACGTTTCTATTTTATTAAACTCTTATTAAAAAAAAACATTTTTCTACGCCTTATTGACTTATTTTTTTAATGCCTAACTAATGAAAAACATAAGTTTGCAAACAAAAATTTGATTGTTTATTACAATTGAACACACTACACTCACAAGTAAATCTGGGCAGGAAAAAGTATATAAAGAAAAGCTAGGAGAGGAAAAATATAACAAATTACCCAGAAAAAAAAAACGTTTTAACCAATAGGTTGATACACCCGTGAAATAGTTCACAAGAACAGATTGTAACATTGATCAACGGTAACAAGAAATTACAAGAAAAAAGAACCAAATTTGTGCATTATAATATTGTTTGATAGCTGAGTGATATTTACAAAGGCAGTCTACAAGAATTTAGCCTCACCACCTAATGGCGCCAATATCACAAGAGCAATTTACTATCGTTTAGCATTCTCGTAGACGACTATTATGGAAATTTTAGTCGAATCGGATTCTTAGTTTTGTTTTGACCGCGTGGATTTTAGATGGAAAAAGAGCAACATCGGTCAGTAATTCGATTCTTGGTTTTGGAAAGTAAATCTCTCAGCAAAATTAAAATTCGATTATGCTAAATAATAAATCATTTATTATTTACCATTAATAACAAACTATTAATATTTTACATAGGAAGGTCTGTGTTATGTCGATTGACCAATTCTTCCACACTAACCACCTTAAATTATTTACAAAAAACTACTATTAAAACATACAAATACAAAATTCAATAAATACTGAATATAAAGCACTACAATTGTTTAAACATTTATATATTTATTTATGATATGTAGGTATATTTCTATATTTCTCAATCTCAAATTAAAGTTATGGGAGGGGGGAACCTAGCGTGGTTGGATAGTTGCACTTGTTGAGTTTTAGTGGCCATGAGTGACTTCTTCGACGGAAAGTGTCGTGCTTTTTGTGTTCGCACGTTTTTCTAGAATGGTCGTTCATACATCTTGAAAAGGCGACTGCATCGTTCAGAATATAGATTAAGACATTAATGAAGCTCTGAGTAAAATATGGGTTAAGCGTTTTGAAGAAACCGGAGCCACGTTTAAACCACCAGCAAAAGGTCGTCCAAGAACGTCTAGGACCACGAACAATATTGATAGGGTGAAGAAGTCAGTACGAGAAAATCCGCATGTGTCTACTCGGAAGCGATCGGCAACTTTAAACTTGTCGCAGGGAATTTTGAAGTTGGATCTTAAACTGCATCCTTATAAGCTCCAGTTAACACAGGAATTAGGAGATACCGAATTTGGAGCAAGGTTGGCATTTGCTGAAGAAATGCTTAATCGATTTTCCACTTTTGAAAACACCTTTTTTCAGATGAGGCTCATTTTCATTTAAATGGGTTCGTAAACCGACAAAATTAACGTTATTGGACCGAAAAAAATCCAAAAGCAAAGGAATTATTGAAGGGAGGGATATTTGACTCCAGATCTTGGAATAATAGCGAATCATAAAATCTATATGAACAATCCGAGGGACATCAGTCAGCTAAAGGAAAATATCCGCCAGAAAATGGCAGGAATCACCCCAGATTTATTGACAAGAGCTTTCATAAATCTGCGTTCGCGTTTAGAGGAGTACCATCTTCGAGAGGGCCGTCATTTAGATTATGTTAGATTTAAAATATAAACTTCATTTAATTACCTAATCATCATATCTTTTATTTCAACAATACCTTATGTATTTATTTTTTAGCCTTTACTTAATAAATGCACTTCTATTGAGCCACCCTGTATTCTGGTAATTTGTTTCTTATAATTTTGTAATGAGATATGGAAATCTTTCTTATACGAAGGCGACTGTCATAAATTGGTTTGACATGACGCCGAATTGAAGGAAAAACGGCCCATGTTGGTGAATAATACAGCGCTTTTCTACGATGAAAACGCAACAGCTCACTCCTTCGCTGCGGCGCAACTTTTCGAATTGAACTATGACTGCTACTTCATTTATATAATATTTAGATTTAGAAAAGAAAAATCATATGGTTGTCTGAATTTGAGCAATAAATATCAAACAATTCTAATTTTTCTTTTTAAATTCTTACACACAAGTAAGATATTCTATTATCGGCAACAACAATCGAAACAAATTATTCAGAACACTTATTATTATTCAGAACACTTATTAAAGTCTTAAATCTAAAATTCTTAAGCGGCTGATAAAGTTCTGGAGATTCGCGACACATATTACAATGTAGCAACTAGCGTCAGCGTTTCCAAATACAACGCATCGGTCCTTCGAAATACCCTCTTCACTAAATCACCGGTTTTTCTCATTTTCTCGTGTGAAGCTTCTTTTTTCCTTTGGCTTAACTCATAATTGCGTTTTACACAAGGTTACTCTTTAGAAAATAGATAAATTACGAAATTTGTGTGACAGTTTATAATTTATTATCTTAAATGTTAAAGTATGTATATGCAACATATACTTGTATCTTCATAAATGTATTCAGTTTAAAATACAATTTACCAGAAATATATTTATTCTTTATATAACTTAATCCAACCAATCTTTTTTATTCATAGTGTCCAATATATAAAAAACTTAACCTTCCATACTATACCCTATTTAGTTAAAATCATAATAAACTCATGTTAGTTTCGCATTTCCGTAGAAATCGTAGAATCCATTTTTTCGATGACCCAGATGTCAGAAATTGGTATTACCGGTTTTACCAATAATTGGATTAATTGCCCTCTGGTTTGGCTTTTGAATTGTATTAATTGAACGAAAGTTTTTATTTTGGGAGACCTATTTATAGGAGATAGAGGCTTGACTAAAGATGGTAGGTTTACTTTAGCTTAGGTTTGCCAATAACATCAGAAACAGATATTTATTTATGAAATGCGATATCCTTTTATAATCAAGATCCGTCCCCTGTTATTTATAGTCCAGTTCAAGAAGCCGAACCCGATTTCAATCAATACAATTATCGGTAACACCGATAAGACTAATTTCGAACTTCTTCAATCTCGATAAATATATATTCTGCAGCCATGAAAACGCCAAATTAGAGTGTTTTTATCACGACTCACCACACACTTATATGGAAAACTTTCATTGAGTTTGTTGATGTTACTTTATCTAGATTAAATATCTTAAAGCTCGTATACGATTTTTATTTACGACTGATTCTAATGTAGCACTGATTCTATTTATGAATTAAGCAATGAATTTGTTATGTGATTGACTAAATTATTTTTCATGAAACTTATGTAACGTAAATCTAGTAATTTGACTAGTGAGGAATGTGATAAAGCAGTGGTGTGTTCCATTCATCAGTATCTCAAATGATACAAATTTATAGAATAATTGATATCTGCGCCAGAAGAAAATTCATGACACGCTTGAAACTTGTAATTTCAGCTTCAAAATTCTCAGAGAATTCGCATTTATCGTAGTGTATTCCAGTCCGAGGCTCAGTTTTAACCATAGATCATTCTAGAGCGCGTTTGAATTTTTCGAGAAATCACGGTTAGAAGCTATTCTTGTTATACAACAAGAAATTAAGGGCACGCTACATACAATATAAAACGCCCTACTTTATTAGGTGATCATTATAATATAGATACTACACGACCAACAGAAAGAGGGATGCATTATAGGTGACTGTGCAAATCTCGCACTACACACTTAGCGTAGTTCTAATGAAGAGGTATGTTGACTTTTCGAATAATTCGTGACAACGCTCGTCCACACAATGATTGACGCAACCAATCGGCTCCTCGAACAACATTTTCGATCATTCTTCGTGGAGTCCTGACTTATCACCCATCAACTTTCACGATGTGTATCGCACAAACATTTCTAATCAACTTTTTATTGGTGCAGTACTATTTTCTTAACTAATGCTCTTTTGTTATGTATACTTCCTCTTATTCACCTACATACATACAGTGAATAATTAGTGTCCTAATTTCCTGACTTATACACATGTGGATGAGATATTGTCAACATTTTTTCAACACAGTTCTTATATTAAAGATAACAAAAAACGTCACGAAAAAATAATCACAATTTTAATTTTTTGGTGACTAATTCATGATTAGTTCTCGATTGAATTATTTAAAATCTTTTTTCATATTACATCTTTCGTTAATTTTATTGTCACATTAGTCAGTTTAAATTTAAGTTCAATAAAATTTCCATATTCGTACTTTCAACATGTAAATCTAAAATGGTTATTCGCAATCAACACGCAGTTTTATTGATAAAACAAGGACTAGGAATTTCTGGCTACTTATACGTTTATAGAGTATGCATTGTGTTCGCTTTGAAGAGGTCCAATATTTCTTATAACAATTTTTTTATTTTAAACTATGCGGGTTGCTACTTAAGTTTTGATATAGACAGGTGTAGAAAAACATTGACCCCGCAATTTATTTTTGATCTTCGAAAATAAAAAGACATCATTAGGTGCCAAGCAAGGACTGTACGGCTGATGACTCATCAATTTGATGTTTTGACTGTTCAAAAAAGTTTTTATTTAAGCTGAACTTCGACAAAAAATTCTAAAAAAAAAATGCTGGTGTAGCAATTGACCGTTTTACGTTGCTTTAATGAAACGGTGGCGACATGTCCAGTTATTCCGAAAACACAAGCGTTAATTTGCTTTAAAGTGTTATATGCGCGAACAATTTTTTTTGGATTTAGCTCGACTTGAAAGACCCATAAAGTCGATTGTTGTTTAGTTTCGGGCTAATATGCATAGATCCAGGATTCATCTTTTTAAGCACCGCGAATGAATTTTCTCACCATTTTTGCACCAATAGACTCGAGCTTTTTTTTAGCGGTTGTCAAATTATGTGGTATCCAATACGTACAAATCTTTTTGACAACCACATGTTCATGCAATATTGAATGTATGCGAATGGAATTAATGGTCAAGTATGACTCAATCATGGTATGTCACATGACAATTTTGAATTATCAGTTTACGCACAGCATCGATGCTTTCTGGCACAACAGTTTATTTTGACATTCATCCTGTAGCGAAGTGCGACCATGATTAAATTGGGAAAACCAGCGAAACACGAGATAGTGACCAAAAGTCGAAAGTTATTGAAAATCATCGCATGCAAATGTTCGATATTTAACATATTCACATCAGTGTTGCAAACAAAGGTAGCAACCCTTCTATTCTGTGTTCTGGATTAGTAATTTTTTCCAGTCCGTTTAAGATGCAATCATTCCACCCGTTTTCTTTGTTGTTTAGTTTATCTTTGTGATCATTTTAAGAAATATTAATTTTCTTTAATATTGTGAATATTATTCCTTGTTCTTTTTTAATAAACCTCTTTTGCTATTTATATGAGACTAGTTCAACAGAAGAGTGTCTATCTCAATCTCCTTTCAACTTTACATACGGTCTCTAGTCAAGTGAATTTTTAATATTTTCCAGCTATCCATGCTTCTTATCTATTATTATTTCCTACAACTTTAAATTAATTCCGTATATCCTATGCCACTTCCCGCTTATTTTATTTTTAGTTGTGATAACAGTTCTTCTAAACTTCTTTTCTTATCTACTGAGTTTTCAATCATCTTTTTTCTTCTTCTATATTATAGTTATCTTCTTTGTAAAGGTTCTTTTTCCCCTTTTGTAGTTTTTTGTTTCAGATAATGACTGTTTATTTGTGTTCTTATTTTTAAATTTAATCCTTTCTAGATTTTTTTCTATCCTTCTTGTGTTATAATTTGCTTTTATTCTTATGTCTCTGATACCTTCAAATTATTATATTGACATTGAAGCTCATTTTATTAACCACTGGAATGATTAGTGGTGCCGCTTATTCTGTCGCGTTAATATAAAAGTATTCATTTTTATCAACCATTGAGATAAGTCTTCTAAACAGCATCTATTAAAATCTAACAACTCATTGCGTTTTCTGGTGCAATGAACCGATAAATTGGATCATTTTAAACGCGGTATACGTTGGAAATTAACAATAAATGTTTCATTATTATCCTTAGATTTGAATATAAAAAACATTTTGATTTGATTATTCTCAATACATATTTACCTTTCAAATTTAGCAAGTAGGAACATATAAGAAAGATACACTTTTGAAGTGCATGATGACCCCATAAATGACGACATAAAGTATACACTGATAAGATAAGATATGAATTCATAAATAGAAAAACTAAAATGTATGGACAAACTTAGATAATGGAACGTAGATATAATGATGAAAACATTGTCTCTGCAGATAGTAGCGATTCGGATTATATATAATCCTGAGTTTATGCTACAACGTATATAAAATGCATATGTTATTTATAAAATTACGAGAACTACCAAGGAAATAAAAAAGGTAGGAAAGCGCATAAGTGAGGTTATAGGCACTTGCAAGTGAAGCCTGTAGTGCGGTAAGAGGTATCAGCGCCTCCCTCCTTAAGGAGACAGATTTGTAGTCGTAAAAGTATGAAATCGTAAGAATTGTAATATATTCATTGCAAATATGAATAATTTTGATCATTTCATACATTTATTTTATTTTTATCCATCGAATAAACATGTTTCATATTCAAATTATTGAATAATAAAATCGCCAGATTTCATTGTCCTATAAAAGAATTATTTTAATATATAACTGTATTTTTTTTCTTTAAAATTGGTTTGTTTGGTATAAACTAGACTTTAACATCTACATATTGTTCAGAAATAGCTCTTATAAGTCTGATGTGTAATTTGTATTTGTATTTGTGGAATATGTAACAAAAATTATCTAACTAATGAATTCGCAAACAAAAACAAACATCAACACCTACAAAATTTTTTAGAAGCTGATACAGAATTTTTTGTTTATTTATATCTTTCGATATATTACTTTTGAATAACTTAATTTAAGCTATTAGTGCACCGATGACAATGTAAAAGATATTCGATTACAAATTCTGCTATTATTTTCAATATTATTTGTACTTCAATATATTCGTTGGCGGATGAACCTTCAAAAGTATTAGCTTAATGCGACTCAGAATAAGTTATCAACCTACTTCAATTCCTCAAAGATGTACAAACGTTCTTTGTTTTCATATATCCGTCTTGTTTGTTTTTTTCGTTTATTTTGAGCTTTCTACTGATTTATTCCTATCCTGTACAAAACGAGACTAAAATATATAAAAGTTTTACCAACACTATGTAGAATAAATGTGATCAAAATAATTATGAAGGTTTTCGACCTCAACCTGAAGATATCAGCTCTTATCAATACGCCTACACAAATGGAAAATGCACCAACATTTACGACCGTGAAATTTTGGGCAGTAGAATCCAAACGTGGCTTATCAGCTTGATTGACGACAATCTTTCGAAATGACCAAAAGCTGGATAGGAAGAACTATCGGCAAATCAAAAGAACGCATTTGCCATAAACTAACTGAAGAATTGCTTTAGTTACCTACCTACGCTTTGGATGGCACTTCTGCTCACTTTGGACCAAAAGCGCATTCGAATGAACATTTTCCAGGCCTTATTGACGTGGATTCAGCAAAACAAGGATTTTTTGTGTTGATTCTTACTATAGATTGGACGGCATTATATGTCGATATTTATACAGATGCACTTGAATGTAGTCTTACATGGAACTTAGAAAAAAAAATCATTATTATACCTCGATAACTTGCTATAACTGAATATCAAATTATAAAACGTAAATAGACGAGTAAAATGGAGTTTCGTTTTTATAGGGTACCAGACGTTTTATTCTGGAAAACGAAATTTCAATGCAAAAACCATAAAGGTAAATAAATTCTTTGCAAATGAAACAATTCTTTGTTTGTTGGGCCTTTTTTACGATCGCTGACAGGAATAGGAATATTTTTTTCAGACATAAATGCTAAAATTTAAGCTTTGTTACTACTACTATTTGGTATCTTAAGGAGTTGCCACGAGTGATAGGATGTGTTGTCCATATTACTGACTGTGGTGGAATGTTAGGTAAAAGCTGTTCAAAACTTTTCAAATAATTCTGTTGTCATAACTTCATGATAATCAGCTACACAGTTTTTAATTTTTTTAGCAGATATTAATAATTATAATGCGTTTCCCTTCAGAACATGGCCCATTCAAACAGCAGTTTTTACTATTGTCAAACCAACCGAAATCGTGACTGTCAAACCATGTTTCATCTAGATAAATTGTGTCTATTACAACTTAGGTAGTCTTTTATTTGACGTAAATAATTTTGTCGTCATCGAACTATCGATTCGGTTATTGCCATCCGTTTTTTGTGTTTAAAACCACATGCTCACAAATCTTTCGTTGCATTACTTCTAATTTCGCAACCTAGTTCTCCTTATATAAATTATCCTACGTATAAAATCTTGAGTAGCTTTGTCAACTGATTTCAGTTTTTCTTTACATGTTATGTGATTGAAAATTTATTTACTATAGTTAATTTAGCAATTCTTATTATGATTGCATTATCAGATTGCTGAAAATTTTCCTTTTTTAAACATTCGAATATATTTAAAATGACTTGCTGTGTTTGTATATTTCATCATCATCTTTATTATTAAATTCATACCTTTCTTTATTCTCACTACACTGTGCAATTTCATTGTCTTCATTCGCCCATGGTCTAAAGAACGCCATATTTCTATTTATTTAAAGAAATTTATAAATTAAATAAATTTTACCAAGCGACGCTAATGTTTAGCAGGAATATTTCGAAAAAATTGTGTACATACAGCTTCGGCCAATAGAAATGCATTTATGTTTACGAATCGATGTTTTCATTGGTAAATAGAGTCCACGTGGACTGACGGTATGTTAGGTTAGGTTAGGTATTTACTGAATTTCATGCAGGGAGTAAACTTTATTTTTTATTTCTTAATTTGGTATGAATGCCGTGCGTATTTTTGAAACATTGATTGACCTATAACCATGTGTTGGTACTCTGCGATTTGAGAGCTTATTTAAATGAATTAAGTCTCAAATTGCAATAAAAAGACAAATTTATTTCTCATGTATATGCTGTATATATGTATATTAGTTTCAAGGTGACGCACTTTTACTGCTTCAAGTGAAGAAAGAAAAAATTATCATTTTCTAAAAGAAAAAAATTCCAAGATGCTTCAATTACTCGGCACAAAATTTTGAAGATATTTTTACAGAATTTCACCGGATTAAAAATGAAATCCGCTTGTTTGAAAATCCTTCTTCAGTGAACGGTTACGGATGATTTAAAACTAGAATTACAATGCCACACGCCATTACAAGATCTTTTTCGCTGGAAGCCTTCACCACATTTTTATGCAGCGTTAGACTTTATACTAATTTAAAGAAATTTAGAATGAAAATGACGACGGCATTTTCAAGTAGACATATTTGCGAAGAAACATAATCTACTTTAAAAAGAGCGTCAGTGCATATTAAATATTAACGTTACCTATTTTGAACCAAATATTCAAAAATGAATTTTTGAAAAGCAACCTCAGATTTCATATTGATAAATCGTGAGTACAGATTTTATAATTTTTTTAAATCTTAACCCAAATTTATAATTTTGTTTAATTCAGATATCAACAATCTTTTGAATGTATTCAATTTACAAGTTGATTAAAAACAACTAGATATTTTAGTAATATATAAATTTCAAAATTTAATAATTCCAATAAATTTAAAAATACTTAGAATAAGCACAAAAATGAATTATTGAAAATGTTGTTGCGTTTTTTAAATTAAAGGAGCTGTTAAGATATACAATTATAAAATAAAGAATCCGGCTCTCGTCATGTTGAATACAGCCAAAAGGTGTATAGACTTGAAAGGAGATTTATCCTACTAAGTTAAAAATTTCAGCAACAATGTGTTGTATTAATTTGGCCAGTTAATTGTACAGAATAATAGGTAAAGTGGACATAACAAATTTGTATACGTTGCAAATTTTTCGTCATATTTCCTATGGAATAGGCATTCGCATGGTAATGAAAATATTTGAACGAGTGGAATATGCTTTACGACATAAAAATATTAATTGAATACCTTGGCTTGAGCTAATCATATATTATATTACAAGCTCCTATGCTCTTACCCAAAGTAAACTATATTGCATGTATGTGATTTTTGATTTAACAACTAATGGTTAGTTTTAATTAGGAACTGAGTACATTTCTTCGCAACAATTACTAGATAACACGTGTGTTATAATCCATTCTTACTCATCAATGAACAAAGGAAGTTAAACATAATTGATTGCTTTTTTATCAATTTCCACCGGTTCCGATTATATTAATAGCTATTCAACTTATTTGTCATAATAAAGATAACCAAAGTGCATTATGTATTTATTACACAGAGAATATAAACAAATTAGAGAGTTGACTTATGCTATAGATCTTTAAGGTTAAATAGAATAATGTTATAATAATGCTATATATCACTTGCCGTATCATTTATACATGTTTCTCAGTCATAGGGTTGCATCACCTTAATCCTAATTTAATTAGACTTAAATGTAATACGAATTACATCATTTTGAGAGTTACAAAAATAAAACATGGGTGCAGCAATATGGCGCAACCTGTCATACATCCAGTGCAGGCAGTGACAGTTTGTGAATTTTATGGTGAGCAACGAGTTGCATCGGCGCCGAGCATGATTCTATGTTTATATAGTAAGCAATATTTCTTTTTATGGGGTTTTCTTAAAGTCCAGTCTACGTGAATGAACCAATCAAAACATGCGTAAAAAATGCACTCTACGCTATATATAGAAGTTTTCGAGAATCTAAAGGCTGGGTTTCGGTGATACAAGAGGCAACGCATTATTTTTTCTTTTTATCATAGCAATTTCAGAAATACAAAAATGTTTGGCCCACAATTGAGAATCAGTCCTTGGGTACTAAAGAGAAATCTATCTATTTTGTATTTGATGTAACATAACTTACACACACAATTTTGTGAATTGCGAATAGAAACTCTGTATTCGGTAACTTTGGACCGCTTGTACGTTATAATTATATAAAAAATACCAAGTGATAGGAATAAGCATCTATTACGCATTACATAGAACATTCAAAATTCTATTTTAATGTCGATACTCACATATTCCGATAAACATGCAGTGAACATCATACATAGACTTACCTGGAATAAAAAGAGAGAAAATATTAAAAATAAACGGAAATTGCATTACATCAAAAGTTATTGGTAAACAAAGCGTCATTGCTACTACAAGAAATTAAATAGATACATAATGCAATGTGTTGCATAATGCATATCCACATTAAAGTAACTCCACTAATTTGTTGCATTTTCTAAATTTGCGTAAACTTTTCACCCAATTATTATGTTAATTACTAAGTTTTTATTTAATAAACGGAATAACTAATGGCCAGTGAAATAATACGTATATAATTACGAAAACAATAACGTACCAAAGATTATTTCATTGGGGAGATGCGAACTGAACACAAAAACTAGATACATCTATCAAGAAGTGAAATAATTGATATATTTATTTTTTATGAATCTACAAGATGTGAACGAAATCAGTACAGTGCAGTTGAAGTTTATGGTAAGAAATATTGACCATTATAAATAAATATCATATCTGAGCATTAGTACAGTGAAAGATTTTGTATTTTTTAATGTATCAAACAATCACAAAAGGGTGAATCCAATTGCACTCGAGTAATTCGAGTGATGCCTGCATAGCCGAGGTGTCTGTGGATATTTTTTTTGAATTTCTGGTAGAAGTGGTAGAATCAGTAATACAGAGTCAGGTAAGAGACCATTCTTCTATGACGTCAAAAGAGTAAACCTGAGTTACGCAATAAAGTTGAAAAAAGATGTCCACCGAAATTGTGAAAATCGAAAAATTGGAGTATCGAGCCATCATCAAGTACAAGGGTTAAAAGGTATGCAACAGTGAAAAATTGGACTGCAAGCTTCAAAAGAGGTAAATTTTCCATTGAAGATGATGACCGATCGGGAAGGCTAGTTTCTGTGTCAGTCTCCGAAAATATCGATAAAATTTATGACATGATTTTATCAGACCGTCGAATTGGGCTAAAACGGATATCTGAAGCACTGAATATTTCATACGAACGTGTTCATCATATAGATAACGTCAATTTGGACATGAGAAAAATTGCTGCAAAATGGATCTCCAAATGTTTGATTGTTGACCAAAAGCGTGCAAGGGTAGAAGCATCGCGTTCGATCTGTGCTCGATTTAAAAACGATAGAGACTTCTTAAACCGAATTGTTACTATGGATGAGACTTGGATACATTTCTATGATCCAGAAACAAAGCAGCACTAGATGGAATTGCGACACTCTGGTTCTCCAAGACCTAAGAAGTTTCATGTCCAAAAATTTGCTGGAAAAGTTCTTGCTTCAGTTTTTTGGGATTTCCATGGAGTAATCATAATTGATTTTTTGGATAAGGATAGAACAATAACTGGAGATCACTATTCGACATTACTGACCACTTTATGGGAAAAAAGTGAAGAGAAAAGACGCGAAAAGCTATCCAAAGGTGTTTTGTTCTTGCAGGACAACGCCCCTGCACACAAATCTCATGTTGCCTTGCAAAAAATTCGTGATTCAGGGTTTGAATTACTAGAATACCCCCCTTATTCACCAGATTTGGCTCAGTCCGACTATCATCTCTTTACTGAAAAAAAGTTTACAAGGTCGTAAATTTTCTTCCAACGAAGAGGTAGAAGGTTTGCAGAGCAAGAAGAAACATTTTTTTCGAAAGTTCTAGAGACGTTGCATATAACAGGCTAAGAATTTTTCAAGATATCCTCCTATCTAATACTTTGCTCATATTCAAATAAGGAAGTCTGGATCTGTTGTAGCTTGCCCCCAAGAGAAAACCAAATTCGAGAGTCACATCTCGGTATTAAATTGGATCGAGTCGAAAAACTTACGTTTTAAAGAATAGACCCCAAGGTGCCCTGTTTAAATGGAGCAGTTGATTGGTAAAACAAGCAGAAGGTCCATCTATATGTGCTTTAGCTTGTCTCAGGTGTATTTCCATCTACCTCCGTAGCGAGTAAACCACTCAGAGATGCTTTAGCTACACCAAGACTGGATTCTGAACCCATTGGTTGTTTTTTTGACCCAAGTGCAGCGAGCGAATCAACCTGTCGTTACCCTTGTTGCCTCAGTGACCGGGCGCTCAAGCGAGAGTTCTTATATGCATTGGTCACCGTCCAAGTGGGTATTTTTTTGCACTTAAGTACAAGCCAAGAGCCCACCATTTCGACAGTTATGGCATTTATAGCAGCTCTGTTGTCAAATATTACTTTGTTTCTGTGCCCTTGAGTAAGTAACGCCCGTCCACATTCCATCATAGCAAATACTTTAAAAACGATAGCGAGTGAAATTCGCTTATAACCTCCGCAGAAACCTGCTGCGGCCAAGCCATATATACTGGAGCCCTCCGTATACCAGATTGATCCATTCTTCAGTATTACGGCCATCTACTGTTCTCCGTCAGAAATATGTGATTGAACAATCACCTACAGCCTGCCTACATCCAGCCTGTAAATTCGTTAAGGATATACCTATACCGTCCCTATAACTTGGAAGATCAAGCAGAACTTCTAGGATTTTTGTTGGGGCCGTATGCCTGGATCCTGTATACTAAGACACCCGCTGGACTTTGCCCAGATGCATTCTACTTTCAACTTTTCCGTACAGGGTCATCCCATGAGGGTTAAATCATAGAAATTTATACCCTGTGAGGATTTTACGTGATATGTTTCATCTGTAACTGAAGGCAATGAAAAAAATGATATGAGTTTAAATGTGGTGGACATTTGGGTCTAAACGAACATGTAGGAGGACAACCGCAATAGCTTAGACAGACCGCAAGATTTCCAAGATTTTATCTTCAACGATTACTGCCTGTTTCTAAAATTTGAAGAGCACGTAATGAATCAATGATTTGCAAATGCTGAACAATTATTGTTTTGAGACGAATTGAAAATACTAGAGCATTGATATTAAAATTTAAAAACAAAAATGACATATATGTGAATCTTTTACTGTAAGTCGGTCAGCAGCGGGGCAAAGGGATTATTCTTCGTATTTTATCCTATAACTTCGAATAGTTATCAATCAAATTTATCTCATTTATGCAAAGCCGATTATACTACTACGCGAAAAGAAAAAAAAAATGACGTGAAAATTTATTGTTGTATCACGAGAAACTCAATCCCAAAGATCTCTTATGGGTTCCAAACAAAAAAATAAAGTCGCCAAGAGGAAACATTCAAAATGGTTTATTAGTAGATAGTATTATTGAAAACAGACTGACAGAGGGCTGATGATACTAGCTAATTCAGTCATTCATAGCATTGATGGTTAATTTATGGGGTGCTCTGATCGTCTTTGCATTTGTATTAATATTCATCTAAATCCAGATTGGTATACATTCTGTATACATATTGCAAAAAATAAAAAAACAAATACCTGTCCACCAACATTCCTCGAACAATTTACGTTTATCAAACGTGAAGAAGAAACCGTGAAATAACAAGAATTTTCACTTTCGTTTCCGAGCACATTATGGCATAACCATATAATGTGCATGAGTATTATGAGTACCTACTCGTTTGAAACAAATTAAAACTCCATTATTCAATAGCGTTCATGGAAAAAACCGACTAAATTATAATTTCATTTATTTTGTTGTTTATTTATATAATGTTGAATGTGAAGATATCGGATTGGCCAGTACAAAAAAGCAATCAAAAACTCGGTACTATGTTTAGAATTAGTTATATACATATACGAGGGTTGCTACTTAAGTTTTGGGATAGACAAATACAAACAAATATATAATTTGATATTGCTTTATTGTTTATCAATATTCTCTAATAAGACCACTACACTTTTGCATGCGTTTCAACCAATTGTCGAAGCATTGTTTCCATTCCCATTAGGATACCTTCAAAACATGTGATTTGAACGATCAACCGATTCTTTGGATATAGAAAAACGTTGACCTCGCAATTTATTATTGATCTCGGAAATAAGGATTCATTGGGGACCAAACAAGGACTGTTCGGCGGATAACTCACCAATTCGATGTTTTCATACTTCAGAGGGTTCTGTAGAGCAATAATTAATTAATAATACTGATTGATGGACCAAAGATTCGAGAAACCTCCTTGAAAGAAGAGCAGATTCTATCACAGAGAAACCAGACTAGTTCTCCTACTGCATAAGGCCTTGTTGTCAAGATTTACGATTGCAAGATCGGTCGTAGGAAGTAGAAAGGGCAGTGATCGAAAGTCTTTGAAAAAATTAACCTTAAAGGAGACTTCAGGCTAAAAATATAGTACATAAATCCCATTCAGAAAGTCGAACCTGGACCCAACCAATCCGATGATTGCTAAAATCGAAAGTACTGATTCCCGGACAGATACGCAAGTGTAGTGCCACTGATTTTGCCACGCGCCCACTATTTTCTCTTCCGCGGATAACGTCACTTTACTTCACTGACGGAGAACCTCACTATCACTTCTGCTTCTTTTGCCTGTTGGTCAGCTTCTTAATTATTTTGGAATCCAATGTGAGAGAGATTATAAATAAAACTGATAGTCCTTTAGTAGAAACAGCTACTTCGACGGCAATAGGATAATTGTAAACATGTTGAAAGGAATGAAATAAGACAATCTGTGGTTATAATCATTTTGCTTACATACATTTCTCCAGTGAAAATTGTGTTCCGTCGCCAATTGGAGTTTTCCAGGTACGAGTATAAATTTTGTGATTGTAATGTCTTGAAAGTGTATTTGATCAACATAATTGGATACTTGATTTTATCTTGAACGTATCTGGTGTATGAGGGATAAAAAGAAATTACGAGGAGTAAGGTAGACCTACTCACAACATTTAATGAAAATATTCAACAAAATATATTGAATATTGGAACATCTTCAGTATTCGATAATTTTAAAAAGTAAAATATCCGTAAATATTCTGTCTCATCGATGAATTAGCTGAAGAAAAATTTCATCGCAGTTATATGAGTCCATGATAATCAATAATAATGTAAATATCAATTTCATTGATGACGTTTTATCTCCGTATGAGGCAGTTTTGTTTTAGCTGCAATCATTTTGGGTGGTAGGTAACAAAATTAAAATACAAATATCAAAGTTGTTCGTATCATACACTTTATCTAAGTTGTTATTGAGGTTTTGGTATATTTCCATCCAATATATATATATATATATATATATATATATATATATATATATACATATATATATTGCATAGAGATATATCTTATCGATGATCTTTATCGAGATATCACGATTTTTCTATTACGACGTCTCCCAACTTTTCTGTATGCTAAAACCTTTCCTTGCACATTATCTGATCGTGTTGAAAATGAAAATATATTCAATTTTTACTATCCGTTATTCATATGAATTCTAAATGTATAGTAATTTTGTAGTTTACTTCCACAAACAGGACTACACACGTTGGGAATCTCATTATTGTTGTATCAAATCAACACAAATTTTGCAATTCTGTTTGTTACAACTCAATTCAGATGAAAACTGGTTACATTGTACATTTTTTAATAATAGTATGATACATTTCTTATAAGCCACTTCAATGTCTATTTCTCTTGAGCTTTCGATTATATTCTGATTTTTCAATACTATAAATTTTATGTTTTGTCATCGCTAACTTTAAAGTGAGATTATTTAAACTAAATAGAATCTGCCCGCAAGATATTCACAGCCTTAAACTAAGTCGCAGAAACAAAATATAATTCGTAATTAGCATAAAAAGCTGATTCAGAAAACAAGATTTGATCTTGGGCGGGTCCGGTTTTGGCTGATAGAGGAAGCTCTTATTGACGGAAATGGATCTAACGTCAAAAAGTGGCATTTGGATGAAACTTCATTCTGATCAATTGAAGAGTTTTCAAAATATGTATAATTTGAAAATTGTAACCAATGTCTACGAAATTTTATCAAAAATTGTGCGAAATTCGCGTTTCTCTCTGTCATCACCTCTTTGTATGTCTGAAATCGCTTTCTTCCAAGCTATTTGTTTAAAATTGAGAACATAAAGTAGGTCCATCCCTGGTATTCATCTGTAATTATATGGCTGCTCGCTGGCGTGCAATTGTTTTACCGGAAAAAATACTGTTTAATTAACAAAAGAAAAACTAAGTGAACGTAGCGAAAATTTTGTCAGCCTTTGAAAACTCATTTTTCCAATGATCAACCATTGATCTTGATATTTGATCATTTCCATGTAACTGGAATATTTGTATATAACTTAAAATCATAAAGTAAATATAAAAATGGCTAAGAAGTAATGAAATTTCGTTATATAATGCATAGAAACATTTGTTTTTACCGAAAAAATTTTTTTTGTTGACTGAATTCAATATACAAATGAAAAGATAAACAGATTATGTACTAAAAAATCTGTTTGTTTAAGGTATAAGTATTATTCCTAACATTATACGTTTCGGTCTATATACTAGGTGGTCTAAAGAATACTAAGACGACAAAAACATTTTTTAGGATAACGTGAAGTATAACCCAAACTTGACTCTTTTGAATGAGGACGTCATTCCACAATATATTTTGAATGGAGTTGGGATGTTAAATCTTAAGTTCGGCACAGACGTTCCCGTATACCGCAAAGTTATACAAGTAAATCGTGTGTGCCAGGTCAAACTGTGCAGTCAATCGGAGAAAGTTTAATCTTCTCTGTGGCGGAAGAAGACTACCACGATTGTGAAAAGACAGATGCAGCGTATAATAGACTTGTAATTGAATTGAAATAACGAACATAAAAAGAAAAAAAGTGATATCTAAATGAACTTTAACAGATAACGTCTACACATCAAAATTGTGGTACGTGGATTTAATTAATTTTTTTAATGATCGACATATTTCTGCTGTGTCTGGATTCAGATTTGAATCTGAATTGATATTAGATATGTAAACTATATTTTGTTAAATTTAATATTTGTTTATAAATACTTGCACTTAATACATGCAAAATAATTTGAACTGTAAGACTATTAATTCACTAATCAATTAGTAACTACGTGTGAGCGTGTTATTTTCTATCGAAAAACCAATTTTTCCAACATATTTGAGGTTTTTCTTTGTTTTATACTTTGCTGCTATTAATAACAAATCGACTAAAGCGATCGTATCGTCGTTTGAATCTGTTACACTAAGAGATCATTTTTCGCAAGCAAACACATGATAATTTTTTACTTCATAAAAACTAGCAACTAGCTACAATAATATGCAAGACAAAAAAGTAGCAAATCGTTCTTATCAAAATTTACTTCAGTGAGAAATAATGATATATCTTCACTACAAGTGGACAAAATTAAACAAAAATTAAAAAAGTGAAATGTAGGGAACCAAAAGTAATGTTCAACAAATTGTACTTGACCCCATTTCTCATTTTAAATGGAAATTTGGAGATGCCACCTCCGGCTTAGTATGAAGTTTGGTTTATTTTTTCTCCGACGAAAAGCATCAGAAACCAAGTTTACGTGTTTAGACATTTTCGCATTAGAATCTTCTCCTTACAGTTACACCTCCCACTAGAATTTAATTTGACCACATCGTATATATAAAATAAATAGTTTTCATAACCAAAATATTTACTTTTTATCACGTGTCGCTAAATATGTACAAGGAAAAAATTCAAAGAAAAATCATGAAATAATTTTGAATCAAAATTTTAAGGAGAGATAAGAGATATTAGAATTTGTTGAAATTTGAATTGAACTTTTGCAACGAACAAAGCTTTTTTTGCGGTAACTCATGATTTCATTTTTGATACAATCAAATATATCTATTTATTCATTATTGAGACTTCCAAATTATTGATCCGAAATTTGAAACATTACAAAGTCCATAAATAAAGACCACAATGAGCATAGAGTTTTAAAATCACAACCAACGCCTTATTATTTTTTTATATATATAATTGTTGGTCGAAATAAGTTTTGAATTGAAATAAATTCCTAATTCTTTTAACTGTAATACCTTTTCAATTGAGTGATTTTTAAAAACCATTCATCGCTTTCTTGAAAATGTAATCGTGTAAATTTATTGAAATTCAGACTAAGCAAAAAATCTGGTGAAACCACTCTGTATCAATTGTGAATTTGCAACATTGTTAATTTTGAAGTATATTTTTAAATCATACGCATTTTTTTGTATTTACAAAATTTTAAGCAATCAGATATATCGTTGCCGTAAATATTAAATGATAAGAGCCCCAACTGCTTGAGGTCCCCTTGAAGTTACATAACTGGTTGTGATACATGATTACCTGATTTCTTCAACATTTTTCTATAAAGCTAATTGTTTCATATTTATAATATGCTTAATTGACAATAATAGAAAGTGTAGATTGAGGACGGTAATTTTCCACTATTTTATTTTCGAATTTAAAAATAAGGTGGTTTCGATCGATGAGGCTAAATGTCAACTCGAATAAGAACTACCTACTTACCTTCATTAGGAAGAAAAAACTCAATCTCAAGCCCATTAAGGTAGACGAGCAAGTCATTGAGGGGAAAACAGAGGGAACTGAATAGTTAACTTCTCTGGAACAAACACGAAAAGAAAATAGCCACTAAAGCTACGAAATCCCTGATGGGACAAACTCCGCAGAGAGGAATTGGGGTTGTAACCAAAATATCTCCCTGTGGATGTACATGACAAACGTTAGACCAATCATCACATATAGAGCAGAAGTATAGGGTACAAGAACTGGTCTTAACATCACGTGGGACAATCTCTACGAAGGTACTAGGATTGGCTTGCAATATGTACAACCAGGGACATGAAATCATGCCCAAATCTCCAACCTCTTCATATAGTTATGGAAATCGTGGCAAAAAAAGTCACTCAGAATGTTCAGAGAAGGCATTAATAAGGAAAAACTGTTCTTAAAAAATGATAAACCCTGTGAAATTCTCAGGACGAAATATCAAAAAAGTTTGATTAAAAAAAAACAACACGTTTAGAAAAAAGAAATAAAAACTCAATTTTAGGCACCACCTTTTAAGGGTGGATTGAGGAAATTTTGTTATCATGACCAGACTTGCCACTATTAATATAATTCTAAAAATCTAGGTGGATTAAATACTTTCCCCTCCCTCCCAAAAGCTTAAGCGTACAATAAAACAAATTACCAGAACAGGAATTTTGACTTATATTTGGGAAATTTTGAAATACGTTTGTCAATAATCTACAAATAGCAGTAAAACTTGCTAGTACTGTTTTTTGCGTTATAATTAAAGCCTTTCATAAAGAATCACTTTCAAATTTGTATATCAAATGATGATTTTATTCAAGTGGCTGTAAAAAACGAATAACTTAGTCGTCATCAAAGTAATGCATAATAATATTTATTATACACTTAATTTCGTCACATTTTCCAGTTATTGATAACTATCAAAATCTGTTCTTGAAAAGACGGTATACAATGCATTGTACTTTTTATTATTCGATCGACTACATTAATGGCTTTCTTTTAAAATTATATTAGGTATTGTTTCTATGCGTATGACAAAATTTAAATTGTTAACGTAACCGAAAGCGTCAATAAAACTTTTATAAATGATTTATATTTTATTGTTCACATGCAAATACATTACATTTTATCAGGTAGGGTAATAAAATCATTATCGATAAACTAAAAATTGAGTTATATTTTAAAATTACTTGAATTTCAGACATTTTAGTATTATTTACATGAAGAGTGTTGAGGATATTTGTTCCAACCGTTTATAAAAATCATCACAAGCAGGCGATAGAAAACTCTCTTGCGCCATTTATTTGTTTTGTGATACAGTTCGTCTAATCCCATCATTCGAGCCGCCAAGTTACTGAACAGAAGGATTTTGTGTCTCTTGCCAATTCACAAATAAAAGTTTATTTTAGCTGCACTGAAAAAAATATTCACCTCTTTTCAGTAAGGTAAATATTTTCTGTTCGGATTACAAGTTCTCACTGCCGCGTAATCTATATTCTATCAATGTGTATTATATAATTAAGTGGTCGATGTAATAAAGTCATCATAACAAAATAAAATATATTACTCTATTACTATAGAGATTAGTTTATTCACTTCATGCTCGCCAAGAGTTCCATATAGATGTCCAATTTCGCGGTCCATGTAGATAATAGAATCGTTTACATACCCACTAAAGGAATCTGATCTAAGTGGCCCTTTGAACTTTGTCACAGATTCGTCTATACTTTGTAGACTACTATCTTGGCGGCATTTCTGGAACGTACCTTTCAAACATTGGACTACGTAATCAATATAATATGTTTTAGATTATTCTGTATTTTTTGATAATGCAAAATACATTTGAAATTGCTCTAGCTGTTGTCTTTTATACGGATAAATTGCCCAAAGAAGGATGAGTGCACCATATTCACTAATTAGTCGAACACGAACGTATTACAATTAAAATATAATATTATCAGTTTTTACGACCTCATTACAGCAACGGAATTGAGAAGTAATGTTATTATGAGGTAAAAACAATTTATAGTTTTATTTGCATTGTAAATTTGAACAATTACAATAATAGTTTTTTGTTCCGAATAACAAATTCAAATTACCATTACACTTAGACGATTAGTTACTAATTCATTTTCAATTATCTCATCTGATCGATTTTTGATTTCGGATACAGAGCCTGACTTCTCACCACGTAGAACTGATCCAAATCTAAATTGTTAAAATGTAATATATCGTCAGCTTAACTCCCTGTCCCAAATTTTACAGTAGATATAAAAAAAACATGAAAAAAGTTGAATGAAGGCGTGACTTGATTTTTTTAATGAAGGATTGAAATAGTGGCCAGATATCTATTTCGCAAAAATAATTGAAAAAAAAACAGTTCAAGTAAATTAACACGAAGTGTGAATACCTTTAAACGAAATGGCGGTTTGAAGTTGCGAAGTTATCTATTTATTCTTTTAAATTGTGACGGATTTTTTTTAACTTCTACGAGTTTTTCTGTTAGATACTCGTACGTTGAAAAATTCTCTATTTAATGGCATCAAAATGTTGATATAGAAAAACTCTTGCTTGGTTTGCTAATTAAGCCGACGATATAACATATCAATAGTTCAATATAATTATTCACACAATAGAAATATTTAGTTGATGTCGTTGTAATAAGTTTAAATTTTGTTAGAATAGTCCAAATCTTCATTCGAAACTTATATGTAAAAACTAAGTGCCTTCTGTATTCGTCATTCCAATATTTCCTCGCTTATTATTCTTCACAAAGGCCTGTCCTTAGTTTTAAGTCGTTTTTTTCTTTTTTCGGATACTTACATTTGGGTCTTTCTTGCCTTCTTCCACCTGGTTCTCACTAAGCAATGATCATACGATATCGTGCTCTTCTCTTTTTCCCCGCCATTTTTTTCTTCTTTTCTTCATTTTTAACAGAGGTATAAATAGTGCGACTACAATAACATATGTAAAGCTAAGCAGCCCTCTAAGCACTGGCATCTTATGAAATTGAGTTAAAACTAATATAGTAATGCACCCAATTTTTGAGCCCACTGGGAGCAAGATGCACGATTTTTTTCCTAGGATCACAGACCTTTATATGTTGCTTAAAAAGCCATCAAGTTATTGTCATAACAAAGTGGTCAAACAAGAAAAAATCAGAACATGGAGTAAGATCCCAAGTCTGAAACAATTGAAGAGATTTCTTTCCAATTCTGCCAGCTTGTCCTAAAATGCCGTTTCTTTAAGCTAATAGAAGAATAATAAGAGTTACTAGTATTCTCACTGGGCACTGTTCGTCTGAGGAAGATCGAAGAAACTCCCAAATTTAAAACCAGAGGAGGTCAGCCGCACAGCCTCTAGGCATTTAATCGTTGCTACCTGACTGGTAAACAATCCGGGGTATACAATCGATCAATAGATCAAAGTGTTAGCGATTCACAACCTTTACGCCATAGATAATCTACTTCGTCTTTATTAAGCGGCATATTGTTAATATTCTTAATATATAATATAACATATTAATATAACATAGTAAAATGTATATACAACCTACTTGCAAACAATTAGTTCATGTACAAACTTCTATATCTAATAATTTTTACCAGCGACATGCATATCGCGTATACAACTGACTAATTGTTTTTATGAAATTAAATAGAGATATTTCAATATGTTTTCTATATAACATATGAAACAATAATTGTTGTTTATGTACAGGATAATTTTTAATTGATGGCAATAATTATGTGATTCTCAGAATCTATTTAAAACGACACAATACCATTAATTACTACAAAATATATACTCACATATTCCATTTTACAGGTTTTTAATAATAGTATATCGAAATGATTTCAATTTTTACATTGCTTGAAAGAATTACTACACATTTAATAATAATATCTTACGTTGGTTATTAGTATTAGTTCTGAATAACTAACTTCAAGTGTATCGATTACCGTTATTGTAGAGAAGTTCTGTCGTTCCCGAATCTGAATATAACAAGAAACTAGGAGCACTGTAGGTGTATCATATATATTTGTGATAAAACATTTAAACTTGATGAATAAATGCACGACTGTAATAGATAATTTTTGTTCTTTCTCCTGAAGTTTATTTTGGGCATGTTCTCTAATTAATTCTATTGTTCGATACTAATTCATTCGAACAGTAGAACAAGTAGGAATTTTGAAACGAAGTCATATAATCAGAACTAAACTATACATGTCAAGGAGAACTATGGATCAATTGGTATAATGTAGTAAACACGTCTTAACCGGTAGTCCAGAATGGTTAGAAAACTATTTTAAGGTTAGGTTAACACATATTTCGCGATCTACTTTCACGCGACCACGATTGAATTCTAAGTATCAGCGAAACGCGGTGGTTCGAGATGGTGCTTCATAACCAAAAGCGGCATATTGCTGTTGGTTTAATCGAAGGTTGAGAAAATTATCGAACGAAAATTTTTGCGATTTACTTCCATTATTTAACTAAGATTAATGTTTCAAGTATCTAAAAACAACTCAAATAGCACTCGTATGACATCATGTTTTGAGTACGTTCACCATTAAAAATGACAAACTTAATGATGACAATGTCAGATTTCATATTGACATCAGTGTGGCTTTATCTCGAAACTTAAGTAACATCGAACAATAAGTACCTAATATAATATGTCTAATAAAACATCAGCTTTTTTCATATTATGTACGTATATAAAGATAATACGTATTGTATACAAACGAAAAAGCGAAAAATGAAAACGTCTGATGAACAATATGACCTATATTGGAACGAAATAATGTATTTAGATGTGGACCAATTAACCAAACTTTGGGCGAAAGTTACATAGAAAATAAATGGATATCACTGGCGAATAAACTGAATTCAATTGTTAATGGAGCACATTTGACTGTGGAAGAATGGAAGAGGATATTTTTGTTAAAAAATGTGTAGGTATATATTTTAAAAAGAATATAATTACAGATATTCAAAAATTGGAAGAACTCTACTTAATCTAAATATATAGAAATTTAAATAAGCAATCATACTTGAAATTAATAACATTAGAAGATAGAAATGTTGAGAAGGAAAATGTAAATTCGAAACAATATAAAAACTAGGTGACTACCTCCGTTAAATGACATAGCAAATGATATATTGGTGGCAAAATATCTATTAAATTTTGAATAGAAATTAATTTTAAGGTAACAATAAATTGTTTACATAATTTGTGTTAACTTCTCTGTCAACTTCCAATATTTCATTGTACTGTTCTGTAGACTGCTTCATGGAAACTACAATGCCATATATGGGATGATATTCATTTTCACTTACGGAAGCGACCAGTACCCAGAGCCACCGAAAAAATTATCGTATCGAAAAATAGTGCATCTCTTAGTTCTAATAAAATTAAGTACGATGATACTTGTTCACCTACACCAGAAGAACCAAAGCACCATATTATTACTTTAGAACATTTCAACGACTTAATAGGAAATGTTAATTTACCAAAAAATAAAGCACAGCTTTGAGGCTCTGGCATAATACCGTGGAATTTCGTTATTGATGTTAATATCACGAATCAGCAGAATAGGCATAAACAATTCTAAACATTTGTGACGAATGATTATGGACTTTTTTTACAAGAACAAAAATATACTCTGTGTTCTCTTTTCCAATCGCTTAATACACCTGAAAAAAATTATAACAATGGGATTCCATCGCGGATATACAACGTGTTTTCTGTACGCATGAGATAGCTACCCATTAAGGCCGATTCAAAAAATTGACTTTCCGTTTGCCGTTGCCGTTAAAGTTTGCTGTTACAAAATTAAAAACATTGAAATGCATTAGACCATTCATAGTTGTCGTCGGCCGATGGTGACTTAACGTAAACAAATTTTATTTTTTCCCTTCGGCCGTTCGTGCCAAATTTCGTAGCAATAGAAAAGAGCGAATCACATCCTTTGACGTTTGTCACGTGATTTTGACGTATGACATTAGAACGTGATATTGGGGTTATTTCTTTTAGCTTTGCATGTTTTCTCTTTTCTATTTTCCATAATATCATCCGTAAATATCGGATTACAATTAAAAACAGAAATATCACGAAAACAAAAAGCAGTGCACACGTCATAAAGTATAACAAAATTTTTAGGTTAGCGACAACCTCAAGTAGGATTTGCTACGAACTTCGAACGAAAAAAGCCACCCGGGAACGGCAAATGGAAAATCAAGTATAAGAATCGGCTTTCATACTCAAAACGTGAAATTTGAGACAAAAATTTACGCGAAAAAAATTTTAGTGCCACCCACCTCTCAACTCAAGTTGAAATTAATGGAAAAATTTGACAAATATACTGCACGGTTTTTGGTATTTGAAAAAGGCTTTTCTAAAGTTATCAGTACCAGAAGCAAAATTTTGTTAATCTGCAAATTAGACAGATTATCCACTAATAAACCAATCAAATACCAAAGTATACTCTTTTTTACTCCACTTCTACTTACATAATTCGTATTTATCATTAGTGTCTGAAATAATGGTCAAAATTGGTAGAATATAAAAGTATAATATCATAAATGATTCAAGTAACGAATATTGTATGCCGCGACTACGTACTATCTTTGAAATCTTACACATCAATGAATTAATCACATCTCATGTTATATAGAATAAATTTGTCGCTTAGCTTTGTCTTAATTGGTTGTTAGCGATAAGTGTCAATCTCAAGTAATGTGTCTATAAAAAGGTCAATCAGTTACTAGTCAATGAACTCTTATTTTAGAATAGTTCAATTTAGAAAAGTTAATAATAAAACGAAAGTATTAGGGAAAATGGGGCGTATCTTTACACTATCGGGGATCAGTTTTAATATTTATTGCTCTTTCTACAAGTTATATTACCTAACCTTTCCCAATTTCATTTAATTTTTATTTTCAATTAATTTAAAGTGGAATTTTCCACTCCCATTCTAATTATATACTGAGAACCTGAATGAAAGTTTAACTAAAGCCTTCTACTGAATCCGAGTAAGCGATATACATATCATACATACCTAAGAAATATGTATGACTTATCACCTAAATATAAAAACGAGCACAACACAAATATGTACCAACTACATACTGACGCAGCTTCTACGAACAACATTAGGAATTCCAGTATGCCTTCCCTTTTATTCAACAAAAATCATGGATGACATTATAGAAGCGAAATTCATTAGAATAGGATAACTAATGGAAAAACACAAAATGCATACAGTGTAATTGCCGTCTAAGCAGCACTTTTGGCGAAACCTTCAAAGAATATTACAATCTTTCAACATCAAAAATAAACATTGTACCTTATAGCAAACAATATTGGCCAAGTTATGCCATTCGAATATTTCGGGTGTAAAACATGTGTAAGGCATACTGCGCGCCCTGAAACATCTGTAACAAAAAATAAGAATATATGAGATGAAAACTAACTAACATGCGGAGCAATGTAGTTATCAGGGAGAGGTATCAATTAGTAAGAGAATGGGGGATAACAACAGCATATTGACAGAATGAAACCCGACAGATTGGAAAAGATCATAAAATATGACAAACCATATCAAAGAAGACCTGTCGGGCACCCTTCAGAGCAAATACATAGACTGAAGCTAAGCAGGCAATACGCATTCATAAGAATGCTTGTTTCTATCGACCCAATTTTGGAAATACTATGAATAAGTACACCTATGGATATGTCAAAAATATATGCATGAAAATACTACAAGTAATCTCAAGAATTCACACTTTTTAATATGTTTTTCGAGATTTTTTTTTATTTGAGGTTTCTATTGATAAAAAACAGTTTAACAAAAAAACAGGTAAAAATTTTAAGTTTCGATCTATTTCCCATCGCACAACCATCAACTTGTTTGAATATATATAAGATATTCAAACTTCAATTCATGTCATCCTATGTCACAGAAAAGATCAGTAATTAATTTTGGCTGATAGAGTTATCCAACTATCAGATTCTGAATTTAGATACATAGCTACTCAAAAAGCAAAAACTGCATTGAGAGAAAATAATTATCCTGAAAAAAGGATAAATAACATATCTAAGAATAGGATACTATAATCAATTAAGGAATAAAACAGAAACTAAACATTAAAGAAAAAAATTCCTCCTTACAAGATGGACAAAGGCTTTCAAAACAACTACAATAAATATATTATTAGTATAAATCATAAAGGACATATTAAATTATCGAAATATTCCACTAAACTAAAAGCTGAAACACCCAAAAACAAAAAAAGTAATACTATATATTGTATTGTATTGTAATATTTGTGATGCTGTTTACATAGGGCAGATATCTCAGTATTCAGAAATTAGATTATAAAGTCATTAATATATAAAAAAATAAAACAGCATCAACGAACCATGAAATATCAAAAAACATACATTCAGTTAAAAAGTTCAAGAATTTTTGTAACGGAATAAAATACAAGAAAAAGAAAATTTTTAGAAATGGTATAGGAACGAGAAAGCTGTCAATGATAATAAACCTAAACCTAAACAATTTGAGTAAAATCTATTGTTCTATTATATAAATAATGTAAATGATAACTGCTACATATTTTTGAAATGTAATACCTAAGGAAGAAATTAACTTTTCTGGTTAAATCAGATTTCTATTTTGATAGTAGGTCGAAACGACAATGTTGACATGTTAGTTATTTTAAACTGATTTCAAGAGAGAAAGACCTAAAATCAAGACAAATTATCACGGTAATAAATCGTCTTGATTTTAGGTCTTTCTTTTAATAGAAAAATAGTTTAAAATAACTGGTGAAAATTTACGTATCGACTTATCGCGATTCATATTGAAATATTTCATTCATTCATAAATGTCTACAATTCAGTTTAATTGCTTAGAAATAACTGTAAATTATCATCCTGTTAACAAATATCTCAATTTATATCGTTTGTAACACATTCCTTCCATTGTACCTCTGAAAATAGAGCTGCTCAATGCTCGCCAAGTAATACATTGAAGATTTAATTCACAATATAATAAACATATCAAAAAACAGGTTAAGGACTCCATAGGAGAAGTTTTGGAAATTGTGCTGCTGGAGAATTTATACCTGAAGTTGCTTCAAGGAGTATCCAAAATCAAAATTGGTCTCTGCTATCAATTTACAGGCTCTACTCTACTACAATTTTTCTGCCTTGATACATAAATAACTATTGTTTCAAATTCTTGTGGTGAGACATGTTTTGTGTTTTTCACAATGTTTGTCACAAAAAAGTAAGAAACTGTAACATATACACTTCATTTTATACTCGACATATCGCCTTTTTAGTTATTATAATTAGTTCACTTAAATGGAAAAACTTTCGTTAATTAGAGTAATTCAAAAATAATTATAATGTTTCCATTGGAAACGAAATGATCAGCTGTTGTTGGTCTGCTACGTGAATATAAACATATACACAGAAATTGATAAGGATCAAAGTAATCATATCTCTTGTGATGTAGAAATAAATTCAAATATATTGTTGTATACTAGTTTTTTATCAGTATGATACGATGATAAATAAAATATGTTTTAATGATGGTCCTTTTTTGCTTTGCCAAACTTTGATATCATAGATTCTTTGTTACTTCAGTTTTCAATTAGGTATATTAAAAGAAGCTCGATGTATTGATTATTGTCAAATAGGCCTCAAAGACGTTTAGAACCCGTCAACATACATCAAATTATCAGTAGGGCGCCGAATGTCCATACTGAAGGGCGATAATTTGACAATGCACAAGCTGAAGACCGTTACCAGCGTATTTCTACAAGGAGGAACCCAATGTACTTCTTGCATCGATAGAGAATTGCGTAACGCCATCAACAAAATAATTTCAAACAAAACTACCACAAGAACGACAATTGGTGGGCGAGCAGCTCTACCAACAACGAATTATGAAATTGTTCATTTACGGATGAGATGGGATTTCGTCTGAGTATCTATGAAATCCTGGATTTTAAATAAACCGACACATTCCAATCCCTGATGGCGACGGTTTAGCGGGGGTTTACTGATTCAAATTTAACTGTTCAGTTTTTTTGAGTTTTTGAACGGGGTTAATATTCATAGTCTTAAAAAGCAAATACACCTTCACTATGTAGTAAATAACGTACTGTACAGTATCGACAGACACTGAGTATTGCATTTTTGAAAAAAACTAAATATAAAATGTTTATTAAAAACAAAAAACTATAAAAATATCGTACCCTTAAACAAATATTTATATTAGGAATAATTCAAAGAAACATTTTATCTGCATCACGAGAGATTTGAGGTACGAGAATGCTGAAAATTAATAAAATATCAATTAAATCATATTTAAAGACAGGCGTTTTACAATTTACTGCAGATAGTATACCTTATCTGCTTCGTTAACTCTCGTACTGCACTAGTTTGAGATAATTAATTTCCTTTCGAATTTTTTCTTCAAGCTCTGCGACTGTATAATTATTCTTATTTTTGTATAGGTATAGGACATGTATGTATGAAAAGATTATTTTTATGCGCGTTCTATTGAAGGTATAATATATAGAGTGAGCCATTTAAAAAAAATGAGATTATGTTATTTACAAAATTCGAAATGAAATACACCCAGAATGATTCTAGGCTACAAAATCACAAAAATTCAATAAACCTAAGTTTTGTGTTCAAAAATTCATTTTGCAAATCATGCCAGATAAGCTCATTTTCATTTTGCGGAATTTACCAAATGTAATGATTTTTCAACAACAAATCAAATAACCTCAAATATTTCCTGAGCCGTGCGGAAATCTAATAGGTCGATCTTATGAAAATTACCTTTGTTTTCACCACTAAATAAAAAAACGCAATAATATATAGGGGGTTCCATTTAAAATTCCAAAGTTGATGTCGATACTAAAGAATTGGAACACCCTGTATAATCTGAAAGTCAATAATGTAAAAATTCCTTCAAATACAAAGAATTTTTGTAATTAAATCTCTTACAGGTTTTGAGAAAAGTATATGGGTCACCTTATGTATGACACCCTGCACGCAAAAAATAGAAAATACCGGTAACATCGATAGGTTACTTGCAGAGATACATTTCTCTCAAACCTCGTGTACTACCTCCGTTGTAGTATAGTTCCCTACAAAATTCTGGAGCTTTTCAATTTTTAAAGAGTTTTTCATGGCTGGGATATAAAACGTAAAATTTTCTTTGTTACGACTTCACCTTAAGTTTCTCATCTTAAACTTGTCGTCCTCTACGTTTTCTTCCTGGGGCTCCAATTCTAACATTCGGTTTTTATTTGTTAAATAAAATATTTAACAAAATGAGATTGTTCCAGTTTTATAAAAAAGGTGATGAACTCACTACAGAAAAAAAAATAAATCCAAAAAGGAAATTAAAGAAGTTTTTGAAAAAAATTTATTTGATCGGAAAATAAAATAAATGATAAACAAGGTATCCAATTGAGAGCAAGCAGGAAATATTATTAGTTGTTTTTTATACTAAATGACTCATTAAATAATTACTCCTTCAACTTTAACACGTAATTAATAGAAAACGCTATTAAAAGTACCGTTCGAATTATTATAATAAAGTAGTTAAAAGCGAACAACCGGTTTGATAGAACGATCATTTTAGCGTTTATTGGAAAGGTGCAGTTATCAATGTCAACCGAATATTAATCAACAGTATTTATGTGGGAAATAAGTATGAGGTCCGTAAATTTTTGTACTTAACAGTCGAATATTAGACAATGACCTACAAAATACAATAGGTAAATAAAAACAAACTATAGAGGTTCTGCGTCACCTATTTTAATATGAACAGCAATTTTTTTGTCTATACTTATTTAAAACCATTTCCACAATTTGCTCCATTGTTTGCTTGTGAGTAAATCTCCCGACACAATTTGGATTTGAATTTTGAGATACTTAAATATCAAAACCTCCTTAAACATGAAACATCTAAAATGGATATATTTTTTGTTCCTAATATTCTATTTTATTTATTCAAATGACGTATTTAAAGAAAATAATGTTTGAAAATTTATTTTTATATGGTGCTATTTCCTAATAGATTGAACAAAAGCGAACAACCATTATCTTCAACTGTATTAAACACTGACCAAGTCAAGTATATTATCGACGATTGTTTGCGGAATATAATTGTGAAAAAAATTGTGTCGATAAACCACATACTTATATTATTTGGAAAATCTATGAATATCAATGTAAAATCTTCAATAAACTCAATTACAGTCTAAAAGTGTAAATCTCATTATAATTTAGCAATAAATTATACTATACTTACCCAATAATTTATTATAACTCATGTTCTTTATTTATAGATACTATTAATTTCTTGAAAGCAGTTAAATAATGAATAAATAAATTAATAAAAGTAGATATATACATGTACCTACACTGTCGGGTTACGTTTTCCAATTCTTGTGCAAAGCCCTTAATATTTAAATTTAAATATATGCAATTACATGGATTTTAAATATCGCGAAATCTATTTTCCCCATGTTTTCCAAAGTGTTTGTACTTTGAATCAAGATTTGTAGAGATTAAAATGCGTCACTAATCTAAAATAAACTCTTGGCAACATTTCACATGTGGAGAAGTAAAGTCAAAAACAAAAAAAAAATCAAATTAAAACCCATTGGGATCTCGTATTACACTCGCAACCGTAACTTTTGCTTTTTTTATTTTATTGTCAACTTAAAATAGATTATACTTTTAGTTAAATGTCAACTTTTTATACCTGACAGAACTCTTACGATTTTACTTAGTTTGCCATTTTACAAGACGATTAATTGAATTTTATGCTGCACAAGAAGTGTTCCGTCCTCAATATGTTTCATACAAAGTGCTCAGATATTTTTCTTGAAATAAATAACGTTCATTTCTATATGCCACTCTTATTTAATAATTGGTGTATTTCGATGTTTTCATGATATTTTTAGTCATATGAATAGATATTTATTAAATATTTCTATTATCTTCTATTGATTTCATTTAAAGTGGTTATTGTGGTTTATCAATTTATTATTGACACACATTTGAAAGATAAACCTTTTCGAGGGCAACTTGACCATAGAGTGAGTACCTACTATAAAAAATATTTTATGTTTCAATATTCAGCTTAATATGATTTTTTTTAGTATACTAGTTCAACAAAATGTATAGTGTGCTTGATAAATAAACTACATTCGTGACAATGGCCTACGAAGAACAAAAACGATTAGAAAAATTCACTTTGTTGCGACGTCCACTTATCGGACGAACATTCCATGGAAAACTAGTGATAGTGGCAGTGATTCGTCTTCTGAAAATTTGGTAAAGCCCAAGCACAAAAAAGTTCGTGTCTGTACACACACTGTCTCACTAACAATAGAATATGTTATTTCAAAGTTTCAACTGAACGCAAATCCATCTTCAGATGAAGAAAATAGTCTAAATAAGCTTATACGGAAACCAGTCCAAGGTAAATATCTGAAAACACTACCATTTACGGTGCAAAATACTGGCATAAATGAAGAAATATATGAACACTTTTACAATAAACCACCTTACGAATTTTATAAACTCATAGTATCTGATGACATCATAAATCATATTATGGCAACAAATCGAAAAGCCGAACAGTACAACAAAACATAATTTACGAAAATCAAGAATAATATCTTGGGTAGATACAAATTAGGAAGAAATCGAAAGATTTTTTGTAATTATTATTTGGATTGGACTGTTTCAATTACCAAGTATCCAGGCGTATAGGCGGAAAATAGTTTTGTATTATAATATAATATAATATAACAAGTGTAAAGCTTTTATTGATGTTTCTGATCAAATGAAAGCCTATTTATCATTTACAAGGAAAGGCATAAAATGATACTGGAAATTAGCTATTGAGATTCTTATGGGTACGGCATTGGTGAATGCTTACATTTTATACCAAGAAGTAACATTATGATACTATAACAAAATTCCTATAATACAGAATTATCACATGTCTCAATAGACACGGCTGACCCTATAGTCCCAGAGGTCGCTTCACAAATGTTTTATATAGTAAGATATATATTGATTTGTACGTATTTTTTATTTGCAGGTTATAATTCATCACATTATTTTTTATTTGTATAAAATAAATACACTTTTTCATTTTCGTTTATTTGTATATTTCGTTCATGTTCATTTTCGTATATTTCTTTTAACATGGTATACGCACAAAGCAAAACAATGTCCAGAGGCCAAGCACAGTTTTGGATACTGTAAGCCACTACTTACAAGCACCCATTAAGATATTTAGGAATCATGTATCCAATGTCGATTTACGTAGCTCAAAATTCAGAAAGACGTGTTCATCAGCGGTGGATACACACGACAACTATATCATTGTCATATGTATATCCATGGTGGTACATATGACACTCTAGGTGTTACTTTTATTATTAAAATGCTTCATCCGACGTGGTGACCATAAGAACACGGGTGATGCTGAACGTCCCGGACCGTTATTTACTGAATCCACGACAGAAATTATTGCTAAAAACGGCGCCTTGTACTTAGCGATCTACGAATAAAATTGAAACAGATAAAGTCCGGAAAGTAAGTGGCGCAATTGATTAACACTAATCAAAAGCTCTCGATTGCAAAAGCAGTTTACATATCTTCAAATATAGAAAATTTTTTCATCGATATATCACAATAGATGAAATACTCATTGGTCAAAGTCGTTGGAGAGACCCATATGGAATGTTCTTGTTTACGACAGGCCTTCTCTTCTCTAGAAGTCATCTTTGCTACTGACGCTTTCTAAGGAACGGTGGCGGAATCATTGTGTATTCTGACACCAACGAACAAAATTATTTGAACTGTTTCTCTATTTGATTTACAGCTATACATTTAATGTGGTGTTTAAACCTCGCTATGAATTTTGCAACAGATATTTGATGACAAATTCTTGAGTTGAGGAAGAAGAAAAACGAGAAATTCTTTTATGCGTGAAACTAATCATATTCACGCACGCGATAGCGAAAGTAAGGATTAACCACTTTTCGTCCGTTTTTGGCTAGCTCCAAATATCCTGCCAGTTGTGTGCATATCAACGTCGAGAACAGTTGTGTTACTACTTCTTTGATTATATTATTTATTCAACTGTGCAAGATTTTTTAGATTCTATCCCAATTGAACCAGTATTTTAATGTAAACATGATTATAATATGCAATTGCACATAGCAGTTTACCTATCGAACCAAAAACTTCGTCCATATCCTCCGAGCACGGGAACTATACTGTGAACTAGAGATGGTACGAAATATCTGTCACAGGTATCGACTAGGAACAACTTGTAACAGGTACGGATCGTACTCGTACTCGATTACTAGCGTAGACGAGTATATATTTGAAAACGCGTGCGTACGACGTTAACGTAGTCGATCCGCTCCGGACCCGGCGGTAAGAACGGTGGGGCTCGGATAAGTTCGTGTCAGGGTACGCTGAAATATGGGAGATATCGGAATGGAATGGAATCGAACAGTTATACGGACATCTGGGGATTTCTTCATTTAGCTGACATTGATTTGAATTTTGAATATAAATTACTAGCTGTTATAAACTTTTTTATTAAAGGATCACAACTACATTCTGCAATCAGCAGGTCATAACAGAAATAATATTCTTCATAACAAATAAAAATATATTCTTAAAAAAATAGTTATTTAAAACAATAAAACTCTTCTTTGGAAATAAAAAGAACTGAATGATTGCGGGAATGCCTTTGAAGAATAATTTCATAATTACTTCATGAACAACAAAAACAACATTTGTTGTAGTTTTTTCGCACTTAAACGAGTACGTTTTTCATGCAATAAATTTCCAGCTTTGGAAAATAGTCTTTCACATGGCACCGATGTTGCCAAGGCACAACATTTTTGCCTCACCAGCTTACTCAAATTAGGGTACATATAGCTACAGTCTTTCCACCACTGCATGGGATTCTTATTCCTTTCCAAGAGATCATCCTCCATATATCTTTGTAACTCCATTAGAGCCCTTGAAGTTGAATTTTTTTCATGCTACCATGACCACTCGCTATCTTGTCAAGTGAAGACCAAATAGAAAATTCAGCAATAACATTTTCTTCATTCGTTTTCGGTTTTTTTGAAACAGGTTCATCGGATGAATTGATTTCATTATTTGATTCCGCGGAATCAATTTTATTTTTTTCCGTAGAATCTATTATTTCTACTAAAGCGCTAATAACATTTTTACGAACCCTTTCCACGGCATCTGCATTTTTAAAACCAAATGTTTTGAACCTTGGATCCAAAAATGTACAAATAGCCATTGTATTGCTGTATTCCATATTGCCCAATCGTTCTCGAAGTCCAGTTTCACATTTTTTCAAAACAGACTTCGATATATCTGACAAATCTGGAATACGTGACAATTCATTGCACACATCTAGTAAACCGTTGGTAATTACTATAACTAAAGAGGCCGACATATATAGTTTTCTCCGCTTACAGAACGAGTAGCGCTTTCAAAAGGGCGCAGAATTTTGCATATATCTTTCATTATACCCCATTCTGTCATTGAGATTGTTGGTAAATTTGCATCAAGTAGAGAAATTGTTGAACGCAGTGGAACTTCCAAATCTATAAATCTCTCGAACATATAAAATGTGGAGTTCCATCTGGTGACCACATCTTGAAGTATTTTTTTTGGAACTTGAATTCCAGAATTTTTCTGGATTTCATTCAATTTAGCAGTAGCCTTGGAACTTCGTTTGAAATGACTCACTATAGTTCTAAGTTTATCCAAAATAGGTTTTATTGTGGGTAATTTGAGAGCATCTTGAACAACGAGATTCAAAGTGTGAGCATAACAACCTAAAAACTTCCATCCGGTGCTGTTAATGGCCCCTTTAACATTAGATGCATTATGCGATACAGCTAGTATAACTTTTTTTTCTAATCCCCAATGTCTCGTAACTTCGATAAGTTCTCTGGTTAAGTTTTCGATAGTATGACTCTCATAAAAAACTGCACACTTCAAAAGTGCCGAATGTATCTCAAACTCTTCATCTATAAAATGCACAGTTATAAACATAAAACTGTCATTATTCAATGATGTCCAACAATCAGTAGTCAGACAAACAAAGGGATCTATTTTTTTTTAGTATTTCACTAATTTGACACTTTTCATACAAATTCGGAATCATTGTTTTTGATATTAGTTGTCTGGTAGGTAATTCATAACTTGAATTCAAAGCTTTCACGAAAAGTCTGAAACCCTTATCTTCGACTATTCTGTACGGCTGATAATCCAAATAAAACAATTTGACAAATTCATTATCAATCTTTCTTTTTACGGGCACGGTAAGTTTCCTCGGTATGTAATTGTCAATTTTATTATTTTGCCGTGTTTGTTCTATTTTTCTTCGTGTAATTGTTTCCATACAAGAAGAGGAAGTTGATTGTGCTGACACTGCTGACTCTATTGACACTATTGCCATCGTCATCTTGAAGAGACTCGCCCTATAAAGTTTAAATAATTGTTGACTACTCATGCATTTACTATATTATTGAAATTCGGAATATTATTCGATATTCCAATACCATAAATATGCAATATATAACTTACTGGTAGCAGCGTTCGTTTTGTAGAAGATATTCCGGTATCTTCATGATCTGTATCCAGTACTTTATTTTCTGTCTCATCTGAATTGACATTGCTAATAGTGTTAGAAGATACAGGAATTTTTACGGTAGGATGTTTTCTTTGAAAATGCTTCCTCAAATTTGAAACAGATGATTTATACGAAAGTTTTTGTTTGCATAAATCACAAATTGCAATCTGTTTCTCGTTTTGAACTACCGAGAAAAAATTCCACACAACACTTGACTTCCTATTCTGGACATTCATTTCTCGAATGATAACAACAATTACCTACTGATATAACTTGATGATAGCTTCAACGTTCAACGGCTTCAAGACATAAATGCAAAACTAATGAGACTTCGCCACCGTTGGACGTGAACCAAATCGGGAATCCACCTATAAACGATGATATCGAAATACGCGCGGGAGTATTTCATATTTAATAATCTACAGACTCCTGGCAACTTCTCGTACGCATGGTACGGCGGCGCGCTGTTCCAACAAAGAGTATTTTTGTGGTTTCGAGTCCGAAAAGTACGATACGAAACGAGTCAGGCGGGAGCGAATCGTTCATGGAACAGGTATTCTTGGAACAGGTATGACTTAGTAACTGGAACGGAACGTACCTATTACTAGAAAATACTGGTTTTTAACATCTCTACTGTGAACACAATTGTGAACACTGCGAATGTGGATCGCATTTCGCCTGAACGGGGGGTGCCAATAAAGTAAACCTTACACGCCACAATCTACCGGAGAGATAACCTGTACAGGTTAACCTGCGCAGGTCAACCGAATGTCGGTAGCGTTTATATATTAAAAAAACTGCTCAAGTCGATCCCCTCCAACGTTCCGGTCAACCTATCCAGGAATCTCTGCGCAAATAGACATTTCCGGTGCACCATAATGTGTACGGCATCAAGAAAAAGTATTATATTTTAGCCCACATTCAAATTATATACAAAAAACAGTCGATTTTAACACCGTTACGCAATAAAAACGTATAAACAAAATCATGGAAATCGAATAAATGGGTACGTAATTCAATAATCTTATTTGATTTCAATAAGTAGTAAAATAATTATTATAAACTCAACATATGGTTACTTATAGCTTATATTCGACCTTCGAATTGATTAAACATGTAGTTTTTCATTTTATTGCTAATAGTATTGCAATGATTTGATTTATTTGTAACGTTGAATATAACAACCGCAATTTTTTTACCGGTATTTACTCGATATAAATACTATGAAAGATATAAAGGATTGTCGTAAAACCTGTTCTTATTTTGATACATATCACTGAAACGTTCTAGTTTTTGATCAAATTATTTTATAACTGTGAGGACTGTGTGGGACTGCAGACCATACAAAAAAAATTTTATTTTTTATTGGTTTCATTGGTTAAGGAATTCCCGGTTGTCTGATATTAAATATAATTTTGTTAATTATTCATGTCACCGATATTACTAGAGGTACTATTGAAACTCGTAGCCACAGTCTTTTAGTCCTATTATCAGACGGGTATTTTTTCATTTTCGGTTTGGGTAATCTTTCGGTATATAAGATATGTTTTTGCTACTTTCAATTTATAAATGTTATGGTAGGTCAATTCTGTGATACTGTATTTGTGTGTTTCTATTGCAGTAAATTTTATCATTTTTATTTTATAAAATGTTGGATGATATGTATTTATATGTATATTTATAAGGTTTCTTTGAAACCTTGATTGGGATCGAGTTATAGTTTTGAAAATTTCACTAGGCTAGAATATAGACTTAAAAGTCTATGCAAATACAAAAAAAACAGCAAGAAGCACAGGCCAAACCATCAAAATAAAAACGAACTAACCAAACAATACAACTGAGGGACTTTCAGATATTACGACAGAGTTAACCCGATCATGATCTAAATGTTATCATACCCTACTTACCGTATCTTCTTTCCCATTCGTAGATTTGTTACTAATTTCAGAATCATGACGGTAAAAAAAATTTGCGATATTTTTATTCCAAACATTTTTCTAAATTCTTAAGAAGATATTGGGAGATAGAGCAGGTTAATCAATTAGTAGAATCGATAGTTTATTGCGCGCTACAATTAGTTTCAACAACTCTTTAATTTTATTACATCGTATTGTGCGGACAGCGCCAGCGGTGTTATCTCCGTGAATGCTCGGCAGTGTTTCTGTAGTGCTTAATCACACTCAGCATGGTTTATCCAAAATAACATTGTCAAGGTTTTGCTCAATCGTCTACCACTCTAACAGGTTCCCTGAATTTTTATTAATCGTACTTGATTCAAGCTTTTGATCAAAATGCTTGACTCTGCGATATCTGTATTTCATTTTTCCCAATCGAAAAATTAGTTGTGTAAAGTTCAAGTTTTGTTCTTTTATAGCCAATAAATTAATCGTTTAGATAATGAAATGAATAACGGTTCGTTAAATATTTTGCGATACGTGGATGTTATCGTTTTTATTATATTTTTATTAGGGTCGCGATTTTTAAGTATCTTGTTCCAATGCTTTTAAGCACGAAATATATAAAAAAGTCCATCTTGATATAAAATAATCGTAAACCCGTTTATTAATAATACATTAAAGGTTTACAACACCGTACAATATAAATGAGTGAAGACGAGTTAGTTCACAGATCAAATATTCAAGTAATGTTAATTCTATGATTTATGACTTTTTCTGATGTACCTACAAGGGTGGTTTACGGAAGATTAACTTTTCGGAGGTTGACAATACTTTTGCTATAGTAATTATATTGGCACTCACCCATAGAAAAAGAAGTAATACTATTATGCACATTGGACTATTTTCTGTGAAAATTTGATTGGAAAAAGGAAAAGGCAATAAACTGAAAAATGATTTTTTGTCAAATTGCATTTGGAAAGTCATTTTCAAATTAAATTGAGAAAAGCTATTTCTTAGCTATACTTTTTGGGCATTTTTGTCAAAGTTAAATCCGTAAACGCCATTTTCTGATAATACTTAAATTTGGAAAAGTGATTTATGTCCAAATTAAACTCGGAAAAGCCATTTAATTTCAAAATTAACTTTGAGAAAGTCATTTCTATTTAGATAAAATTTTAGATATCTTCTGTAAAAATTACAATGGAAAAAGCAATGTTTCGAAGAAAGTGAAATTAACTTTGAGAAAGCAATTTTTGTCTAAATAAAATTTGGAATAGATATTATCTGCAAAAATAACACTAGGAAAAGCCATTTCTTGACAAAATTAAATTTGTCGAAACCATTTTGCGTCCAAATTAAATCCAAAATAGCCATTTCTTGACAAAATTTACTTTGGGAAGTAGGTTTTTGTCCAAATAGAATTGGTAACAGCTATTTTCTGTGAAAATTGAATTTCAAAAAAACAATCTATACCAATTAAATCTGAAAAAGCTGTTGGTCATAAAATTCAATTCGGAAAAACCATTTTATGTGATTGAATTCACAAAATTAGATTTTAAAACGCCGTTTTCTGTCCAGAGAATATTTGGAAAACCCATTATTTGTGTGAATTAAATGTAGTAAAGCAGTATTATCGAAATAACTCTAGAAAAATCATTTATTGGCAATATTCATATTTGAGAGAACAATTTTGGAAATTGAAATAGTCATTTTCTGTAAAAATTACATTTGAAAAAACAACTTTTGTTCAGAAATAGCCATTTCTTGAAAATATTAAATTTGGGATACCCATTTTTAGATAAATTTGTCATCGTCATTTTTTGTGACGTTTCTATAAAACTTTTATGTAAAATTTGTCACTCTTGAAATCAAGGACTACCTTCGCAGTTATTTAGAATGGTTACTTTTCGTTGGGACACCGTATATAATATATTCATGACTCCTTGCGTTTATCATAAACTTTATAAAATTACGAATTTAACGGTCGGCCGTAAAACTGCCGTGACGTAAAAATAAATTGTCTTTTGTGGTCGTCGAAGAGACAAAGCCTTACATTAATTCGTGTGATGAATATATGAGTCCGAAAACCAACGGAGAAACATACTGAACGCAAATACGAGTACGCTAAAACGTGATAAAATTTTTGTACATTAGAAATAAATTTTATAAAACAAGGTGCCTTAATTAATAAATGAAGTTGCTTTCAATACTTATGTTGTGTATCCTCCGTTTTGTAACATGTTTATTTATCTATATTTGTAACAAATTTAATGATGGTTTATATATAGTAAAAATCTCAGTACATTTAGTATAAATTTCAAAAAAATCATTTAGAAATATTGCACGAGCACCCCTGTGCTTTCTATCCCGGTATCGATCGTTCTACGAGGATGTATTGATATCTAGTTAGCCTAGACCAGTTCCATGCATAAACAAAAGATTGCGTTATCAAGTACCTGTATTTAAAAGGGTAGAAGCATCGCGTTCGATCTGTGCTCGATTTGAAAACGATGTAGACTTCTTAAACCGAATTGTTACTATGGATGAGACTTGGGTACATTTGTACGATCCAGAAACAAAGCAACAATCAATAGAGTGGCGACACTCTGGTTCCCCAAGACCTAAGAAGTTTCGTGTCCAAAAATCTGCTGGAAAAGTTCTTGCTTCAGTTTTTTGGGATTGCCATGGAGTGATCATGATTGATTTTTTGGATAAGGGTAGAACAATCACTGGAGATTACTATTCGACATTACTGACCACTCTAAGGGAAAAAATCGAAGAGAAAAGATGCGGAAAGCTATTCAAAGGTGTTTTGTTTTTGCAGAACAACGCCTCTGCACACAAATCTCATGTTGTCATTTACTAGAACACTCTACTTATTCACCAGATTTGGCTCCGTTCGACTATCATCTCTTTCCTCAACTGAAAAGAATTTAAAAGGTCGTAAAATTTCTTCCAACGAGGAGGTAATAAAATCTATGGAGGTCTCGTTTGCAGAGCAAGAAGAAACATTTTTTTTTAAAGGTCTAAAGACGTTGCAGGTTCGCTGTAATAAATATATCCAATTAAGAAGAGAATATGTTGAGTAATAAAATATTTTGACATTGAAATTTTGTTTGGTTCTATAGTAGGCTAAGAATTTTTCAATATATCCTCGTACATCAAATTCCAATTTTGTAGAACCAGTTTTTAAGCAACCAATACCAGACTCCAATGGACTACACTGTTCCAGATTGTCTAAAGCCACGGTTATATGGGAAACATTTAGGAGGCGGATTCACTATTATATGAGCGTATATTCACTTAGTTATTTCAGTAAGATATAATGTAAAGTTTAATGATAAAAGTTGTACCAGGTGTTGTTATTGGACGGACTCAGGATAGTTAATCGTAACAATATTTATCAACAGTGGTTTTGTACAGCAAATAAATCGAGTCCTATTTGCAAGATTTTCAGACATGAATCGATGCGATGTATAAGGATAATGCTGGGAGTATCTGATGAACCGTTGTCAAGTATACAAAGCAGGCAATACTCGTACTCTCAACTAAACTTAGTCGAGGAAAAGATCAAGCAATCGACAATAGGGAATTTATGATGAGTTTCTGATGTGTTTTTTATGATTTTGCTGATAATCAAGCAATACTGGTCTATAAAGATATACTAGCATCAGAGCAAGAGTTACTCCAATGGTATAAAATGTACGGAAACAACAGATTGTCGCCATTTTCGGAATTTTGTATTTAGTATTGCGTTGGATGGAAGTGTCGACGTTAATGACATTATCCGGTTAGCAACCTGTGTTCTGTTTGTCGATAAACAAGTAGTATGAAAAACTAATCTGCTACCATTCGACAGAAATACATGAGGAGAATATATACTATTAAGCGATTTTTTTCGAAACTACAGATGGGGCACCCGCTGTGTTGGCACACATAAGAGATTTGTATCTCTTACTGCACGGATTGGTATACCACTTTTGAATTTTCATCACATTGTTCATCAAGAAAGTTTATGCGCGAATATCTAGAGCGGAAACTTAAAATCCGTGATGACTATTGTGAAAGTTGTGAACTACATTGGTGGTGGTTTTCCATTAACTCACAGATAAGTCAAGTCACTTTTAGAAAAATTAAAAATTAAAAAAGGAAGAAATTTGGTCAATTTAGTAGCAAAAAATCAAGCTCTCAAGTCTTTCCTGAATTAGACAATAAAGAACACATTTGTGAGTTGAGATGAATAACTAATATTTCAAATAAACTCAACATACTCGGTCAACCATAAAAATTGTGATAACGCTGCATTTATTCCGTAAATATTAAACTACATGACTTCACTGAGAGAAGAATTTGCTGGGAGAGGTTAAGATTTTGATAAACATGATCACATTTTCTTCTTCTTGATATAACCAAACTAAATGGATTTCACTAGCTTCCTTTTAATCATTCTGTTTTTGCATAGATATATTTTGAGTTTCAGGATAATGAATTGATGAACTTCAAGTTATGGAAGACAACATTTGTGGAAATAAGATGAGTATAATGAGTATTATCATCTGGATAAATTAAAGGAAATACTGAATTGTGGTGCTAATTTCTTAAATGTATTTGCGAGAAAAAAATGGATTTTGCAATGCAAAAGCGTGGGACCCAAATAATACAGTATTTGGATGTGTAATTTAGTGATACATAGATTGGACAATGAGGTTCAATGTGATGACCAGCTCTATTACCGGATCTTACACGTTTGGATTCATTTCTGTAAATATTTATTGTAATAACAGGTTTACGCCACAGTAACGTTTTAAAAACAACGTACTCATGGCTAGGTTTGCAGACACATTTGAAAAATTGCTACAAGAGTTTAAGAATATTTCACTAACCAAAAGTAAATGGAGCTTATTTCGTGTAAATATTGAGTAAATTCTTCAATTTAGAATAAATATGTAAAATGAAGAAGAAAAAAAAATATTATTCAAGTAAGGTTAGGATAATGGACATTTCGAAAATACAATTGAACAAATCACGAAGAATATAGACCAAATTAAGAAACATTACGAAAAAAAGACTGAAAATAAAGTAACAGTTCGGCCTCATTCTTCACAAACATACGTTATGGGGAAATGCTTGAATAGACATACTGAAATTACGCATACATGATCACTGAGTCATCGTTATATTACGAACAGTTTATGGTAGTTAACTTAATGCCCAATTATTGAATTTACAATATCGCACTGAGCTAAACTCTAGAATAATCTCTTTAAAATATCGCGAATTATATTTTAAATCGTAATTAGGATGAAACTATTATACGATATATTTATTCATCTAAATGTTCTTGATTTTAGGTCTCTTCTGTTTTAAAATTAGTTGTTTTTAATAATTTTTTAAAAGAAAAATAAAAATTGTCATTTCGACTTATTTAATTTTTCTCAAAATATAAACCAATCCGGACCTGTTGTGCGAGTTTTGTAACAAAAACCCCTCGATATGGTCGAAGTTTAAACGAAAAAACTCTCTAAACTTTTTTTGAATGATCAGTATTTCAAAATATCCTTCCTTCAGTTATATTCAGTTATAGGTTGTATCTTACGCCTTTTCTGGGTAATCTGATGAATTAATGTCTGCTCTTCCTCATCATTTTCTAATAGAAATAAGTGGAGTAATGGAGCTAAACATTTGTTACTCACTTTTCAAAAATATCGAGAATTGATTGACCATTATAATCGTAACGCGAAAGTGTCAATAAAACCACTTTTAGCCACGTCCAACGGCAGCTTCTGAGATTAACAAAGACACCGCTACCAGACGCCCTAGAGAAACTACACCTTAACACGTTTTTATGTGATTGAACCAGTTCTTGAGCACTTTTCTCACTCATGTAGCTCACATATACCACCATTTCCTTTTGTGTTGGAAATCGTTGATCACGAACTGTGTTATTGTTCCGCGGGAACAAAAATTTCTATTCAATGCTATAGGAAGGATAGCCCATCAACTCGACATTAAAATGATTAAAAATTGAACTATTTGATCAGCTGTATGAGAGCTTGCATTGTCATGATGATGATTAATTCGGCTTTTCATTGAAATTGTCCCAATGTTCAAATTTCTCCAATGACTTTTAACAGATAAATGGTTGTGTACAATTCGCAGTTAACCGTTTTACATTGCTCTGACGTTGCTGTTGCCACATGACCGGTAGTACTGAAGAAAGATCGTCTTGAAAAACCCACTAAGTTGATTGCAGTTTTATTCCGTGACCGTATGAGTAGACCCATAGTTCGTAGTGTGTGCAAATTTTATGCACATTTAAATGTTCCAGTCGAAAGCGGGCCCTCTTTTTAGCGTTGGACAGGTATAATATTGTTGATGCTAGTAATACTATTGCCCAAAGATGCCTCATTTCCATGATTTGCTAGATGTTGATATTTTTTAATCAATTCTATGTTTTCGAGTCCGATAGATTTTAAATGGCATTCACGGATGTCTTCTTGAAGTAAAACATCGGCCATATTTGAATTAACATTACCAGTTTTTTACTGAGCAGTATGATGGAGCCTCATTACTATATAATGTATGTACGATTGTCATTACAAGTTTTCCATTGTTTAGTAGCGATTGTCCTACAAAAAACTCTCAACGACCAAATGTTGTGTTCCACAACGCAAAGTTTTCCCAGGAAATGTCAATAATTATCAGAAACATTCAGTGTTGTCAAGGCTGAAAGTCGAAATAATAAACCCTCGTATTTGGCCATAAGATATTAGAACGATTTCATTATTCAAATTGTATTTCATTATTTAAACATGAATTTAAGACAGGTAACGTCGCTAATAACTTGATTATGCGAATTATGTTTCAAATCTTCGCCGTTTGTAAGATTTTAATTTCATTTCAATTTATCAAAGAAAAGCGTAAGCAGAATATTTTTGATGAAACGGCTAAATGAAAATTATTAATTCGAATGAAGGAAAATCTTAAAAATTCATTTCTCGACAAACTGGAAGAAATTGTAAATTAATATACTATGAATAATATCGAGTTGTACAAAAACCAATGGAAAACAAAATGTTAATTCAAACCACGAAAATCCAATGTTTAAATTTAACAATTTATGCACATAATTTAACATAACACTAGATGCAACATTATTTTGTGCTAGTCGGTCATGTGAACTAATATTCATAACCTATCTAAAATATTTCTCAATACGTTATTTGGAAAACTGATATATTTTTAAGATTTGTTTCATATTTGGCGATAAACTGTATTATGGAGGTGGCTTAATATATTGCGACCTTCGGATCTACTGTGACCCTAAAGCCTAAATTGCAATCTTCTTATAAAGTCTATCAGCCTAGAACCTGAATATTTTACGTAGTTCCTTGCCAGTGGCTTCCCCGTGCCTAGTAGCCAGACAAAGATAAACTAGTACCAAAATGACACTTTTTAGTTTTTATGATCAAATAATTTGTGGAGTTTGTGGATACTCTTACTACTACGCTTAATGATAAAATTGTCCTGCTACCTTTTGCCTATCCAAATTCAGTTGCTTTTCATCATTAAATCGATCTCATAAGTTGGCATATTATTTGCCATTGGTTGTTTTTCTCTTGGTAATTATATCGAATGCATTCCAAAAAACTATTGCGCTGACTCTATAAATGACAAACCCACTTAACCTTCTTTGTCGCAGAGTCACCCCGAAAAACTCATTGTTTTAACTGATGACTGGTGTGTTTTGGTAAATTCACATTTTGTTGGCAGTTCTAAAACGACGCAAAAACTTGTCCATATTACAATTAAACATCCAACACTTTTACGAAGTTTGCGGTCGAATGTGAGCTAAGGCAACACCCAATTTTCGAAATGCTTGTTATTTTTATGTTGTCAACTCCCGATGCCTCATTTAGTAATAGGCTATATGAATATTTTCAAAATATATTGAAAATATCTAGAGCCGTGATTCTCAACCCCACAGGGGGGCAATTTTATTGTATATGAACTAGACACGAGTTTAACCCTTTTTCTTTGGGCCATTTTCTTCACAGTCACTTTAGTATTCAGTCGTATATTTCGTATTAAGTTGGGACGAAGATTCTGCTTTTAATTTAAGTGAGTTATATTTTGTTATTGTTTACTTATTCTTTTATTGATTCTAAAATTATAAAAAAACAATGTTAAATACTACTCCGATTTATTTCTTTGAATTACAGTTTTGTGTTAATGAATGCAATTTTTTATTTTTATAGATGTAAGATATTGAATACCCAAACTCAACCAAGTGTACAAGAAAACTATTGTTACCGTTTCATCTTCATATTAAGCTGAATATGGATTTAGTGCTTCAAATGATTTACTGATGAAAAAAGAAATCGTCTAGATATAACAGAATGGGGAGACTTGAGACTGAAGCTAACCAAATTGGAACGTAACATAAAATCTCTGTGCAGGAAGCATCAAGCGCAAAGATCTCACTAAATTTCAAAATTTGAATTATTATAGAAAAAAATTTTATTAAAAGTGATCCACGCAGCATATCAGTGTTTTGTTAACTTTGCAGAATACGAGATTTTTTCCAACAACAGTTACGTCCAGCTGAGTTTGCTCTACTAACAGTTATGTCAAAGGTTTGTGTACAAGTTATGTAACGACACATAATATCTAATCAAACCTGACAACCTTTTTGTCTGACCATGAAAAGTTCAATAATAAAATTAAAGATTATAAAAAAGATTTTTTTATAGCCTATAATCTAAAATTTGGGATCTTTTTAAAGAAATGGTGAGTAGCCTATTGTTAATATATGTGTCTATTAAAACTCTTTCAAGATTAAATTCACAACCGCATTCACCTTACATTAGCTACCGTCAATTCGTCAATAAGATTATAGTCTTTCATGGAATTTTACGCATTAAATTTAATGTACTAAAATCATTTCAAAAATATATTCCGACCTAATAATTTATCCCTTTTTTGATACTCAACTGCTGCTACTTTGCATAGGTTCAAAGAACTTCTGTTTATCATACTGTATATAATTATATAGGTATCAAATATATAAACCGGTGTAGCAAATTACTTTAATTAAAGTGGTAGCATGAACTGCCAATACATAACTTAAATTTAGTAGCTCCTAAATAGTAATACACTCTGTCTGGCGAAGTTTCTGGAAAGTCGCAACAACCATGAAGACAAGTTTATTTTAATCTGTCTAAAATTAATTCGATTGCAGACACGATATTCGTTTGTTTTTCTCGGTTGTTGTCGTTCAGGAGGTAGAATCCGTGCCCGTTCATAATACAAACGTTTATTTTCACGTGGTTTAAAATTAGCTTTATTTAATTATACCCGATTTAACAACTACAATTAAATTAAAATTAAAAAAACTGATTATCAGTATGATGGGAACAAAGTAACCTTCGTTATTGGCTAATTGAACTTAAATCGAAAAATAGCAAAATTTATTAAATTCAATTATACTTGAGTAACTAAAATAATAGCGACAAATAATAAAAGACTAGATCTACAGTCGTGAGCAAAAAAAACCGATTCAAGCGACATCCCCGCAATCCCAAGTCACTGGCAGAAAAACTGAACACGAAATTATATTTTTCTTAGTAAAATCTTAAAGCTAATGATTTTAGCTTCAAAATTATATATAATATAATAATGCTTCTTACTCTCATAGTCCAATAATTTGTTCTAATCGATAACCAGTATTTTTATGCTTGTTTACAATAATGTCAATTAAAGTTAACTGACCTAAAATATCCACCACTATCAGTTAGCCGTCAAGCGTCAACCGATACACATCTCCGTTAAGAATAAACAAGAATTCTACCTGAAAATGGACACAAGTGATAAACCTGCTCAAGCGGTCACCCTATTGCGATAAGGCCAAAGTCAGCGAAAAGTAGCGAGTTTACTACCGTTACCATGAGACTTAACTTTCATCGAAAACGCGGTTCCGGAAGAAAAAGGTACACATCCGAGAGAGATGACCGATTCATAATGAACACATCGCCCTCACTCGTTGTCCAACAAGAGCTCAGAGAAACGATAGAAGTGGCTGGACAGGTAAAAAAAGACTTAAGGGAGTTAACTTTGATCCAAAAAGCCCAGCGTCTACAATGTGCCAGTCGGTGAAGAAATTTTAGGAGATCACGTCTTTCCATACGCCAGTTTCATCGGCAAAAACTTCATCTTAATGCAATACAATCTCCGTCCACATACTGCATTTTCCGTATGGCAGTATTTTCAGCATGTTGAATTTGCCGCTAAGAATTGGCCAGCGGTTAGCATGGATTTAATCCTATCGAGCACTTATGGAATGAACTTAAGAGAAAAATTCGGGTTAGAAATCCTGCACCAGCGACGAAATCGGACATCAAAACGGTGCTTACATAACAAGAAAAGCATGAAAAAGACCGAGTAAAGAATTTTATTCTATCCATGAAAAAGTGATTGGAAGCTATTAATGCGGCCAAGGGACGGAACAGTGAATTTTGAAAAATTAATTTATTATTTTCTTTGCAAAAAAAATAACTCAGTAACAACATAGACCATTCATTATAAAACTAAGACTAATGGCTAAAATCAGAAAAAGAATCAAAGCCACAAATCTTTTGCTACATACTTGTGACCGTGATCGTGCGACTTGAGTAATTTTTTTTTCTCACAAGTGTATAAAATAGGGCATAAATATGGTAAACGCAGGATCCACTACTATCCATTCAAAAAACATAGGCGTCATTACAACGTTAAAGCAATGAGTAGCAGGGCATTAAAGTGATGGAAAAACTAGAGCCACTGGAGCACCAGCATTATGAGGTTCTACTGTCGGTCACTTTACTAAGAAGTCAAGACTCAATCTTGAAAAACAGAAAGCTTCAAAGAAAAAAAGTATTGTATCAGAGTAAATACAAACCAGACTGAGTATGTAAACTAGCCGATTATTCTACAGAGGTTTTGATCAAAAGCAAATTGCTATTCTAATTATTCCAATTTTCTTAAATATAACTATCTCAAACATACATTTCCATGTTTATAAATCATCTGTAGTTATCTTTATACTCTCATTTGAGAATCAAGTATCTTCTAAGAACTTTAAATGTCACAAACTGAGAGCAGAAGTGTAACAAAACAGGTAAAAAGAATCCAAGAAAATTAAGATAAATAATGAAGCCAGAATTATATAAATTCGAGAGTTGCTACTTAAGTTTTGAGAAATGGCAACGATATTTGTAACGGTTAACGTACTCAGAATGTTTTGTCATACGAGTGCTATTTAAGTTGTTTACAGATACTTGAAATATTCATCTAGGACAAAAAATGTTAATAAATCGCGCGATGATTTTCTATGACTTTCGACGTAGATTAAACCGACGTAGAAGTGCACCGAGCAACTCGCTTCGACTTTTGCTGTTGAAGCACCATCTCAAGGCCCCGTGTTTCGCTGGTTTTCCGAATTCAATACGTTTGAACCCAAAGCAACAACGACTATATGAATCTTTCAAGAAGAGCCATATCCAACAACTTGTTCGCGCCCGTAGCACCACAAAGCAAATAGTCATCTGTTTTTTAGGAAAACTGGATATATCGCCACCTTTCCATTAGAGCAATGTAGAACAGTTAATTCAGTTCAAACAAAATCGTGTTTGAACAGACAAAACATCGAATTTATGGGTCATTTGCCGTACAGTCCTTGTTTGAAACCCAATGATTTCTTCTTTTGATTGCATATCAAAAGTAAATGTTTTTCTACACCTGAAGAAGCGGTAGATGCGTTCAAATCATATATTCTGGAGGTACCGCAATCGGAATGGAAAAAATGCTTCGACAATTGTTTCAAACGCATGCAAAAATGTATTGCTCTTAATGGGGAATATTTTGAAAAACAGTGAAGTCATATCCAATTATATGTTTTTATGTGTCTATGTCAAAACTTCAGTAGCAACCCTAGTATATATAAATTTTATAAGATACAGTTATCGCATCTACCCATTAAACATGATTGAAATTAAACAAAAGATATTTTCAAAGTATATTCACTATTCTTAAAGTAGGCATGAAAAGTTATGTGTTGATTTGTATCATTATTTGAAACAAAAAATAATTTTTCATTTACTTCATGTTTGAAATAATTGTTTTTCATTTAAAATATTAAAAATTCCGGTCAGATTTTATAATGAAAAACTACATTTGCCAACTGCATTTGAAGTAGGTGTACTTCTCTTTTATATCACAATTTAAAACATTGAAAGCTGATTTATATATAGAAAATGATTTAGCAAACACATCCATTATCTAATATCTAAATATAACTTAAGATTATCGTAATCAAAAACATTCTTCAACTATTAGATATTAAGTATTGTATCAATTATTGATTATACTTAATAGATTTAGTACTTCCTCTAGATAAATTCGAATATGTACCTGTTTCCCTCCAGAATTGCTAATAACCTTTATGAATCATAATCAACTACCAATTCAATATAAACAGATATAATTTATCAGCAATGTGCCACTAGAGAGAGACTGAAAACAACTGAATCCTGAAGTAGATGCTTCCAGTTTATCAAAAATGCATTAAGTTTATATAATATAATGTTTGCATTTATAAACATTTAGATATATGAATAAGACATGGCATCTACCGATTACACTCAAAAATTATAATTAAAGCTTGTTTTAAGAAGATGAAAAATTTATATCTACAAATCAAATATACCCTTTATAATTTAATGACTTCAACAATTTATTATTCAAAAATTATTCCTAATATTATGATTTTCTACATAATTTTATTTCAAAAAATAGCCAACTTCATTTGATATGCCTGAACCAATTATGGATTTTATCTTACTAGAAAAGACAATGGGGCAGTTAATTGTTTAATAATTTCACTATTCAAAAATAAAATGAATATATTTTGAGATAGATACCTAAATACATGCCGTCATATGAATATGTTGTGGGAAAAAAAACCAAAATTAAGAAAACTTGGATAATCCAAATGTTTTTTCCGTCGTTAGATGCACTAACCACCAAAATATCACTCAAAAACCTTTTAAGAGTCCTTACACAATCACAACACGTTCAATTACAGCTGTAAAAATTAGTAATTAAAACTAAAACACTGGTAATATTCGACAACACTAAAACAACTGATTGTTGTAAACAAAGTAATCGCGCCGCACGTATTCTGATCACTACTATCAATTGAAAGTATACACTTAGGAGAGTTTTTTATCACTAATAACCGCACATAATAATCATTTCTTATTGATAATGATTGATAATCTTTTGCGATTTTTCCCAAACTAAATTCGAAATTCAAACGACATCGCTCGTTCCCGGTCGTCTGCACTTCGTAAGAGCAAGCATGACAAGTATGTAAAGTATTGTTGGAATTGTAGACACATTGCTGACATTCTAACGGCTATTTAGGCCAAAACAAAGCTAAAACTGTATGAAAAACAATCATAAATTGTAATGTACTTACCAAAATTGAAAATAAGAGCCTCTTCGCTAACTTTATTGGATAATTAGGATAGATTTTGATCCGTTATTACGAGGAGTTTGTCTGTTTGTGGTATGCTAGGAATGGTACAAAGAATCTGGATAACGCAAAGACTCTCGCGCACTTTCACTGCGCATAGTAAGCCTTCTAAAGCCAGTTTTCTTCATAATCCCCCCGATTGCCTGTCAAGTGTAATAAAATAACTTTTATGACGTGAACACCATCTATTGATGATAATTCTAAGTTGTATCGTCTCACTATAGATTCCTTCTTCTTGAATTGTTACGTACTCTATCATATATTATTATAAGCTTGAAAAATAACATTGTGAACAAATACGTCTAAATTTGTATAAAGAAATCTTTATCCAATGGTATTACAGAAGTCTATAAAACATATTTACAATATTGCTGAATATGATTTGTAAATAATACATTGTATATCTTTTATCTATGATATAGATTGTCTTTTAAACGACTACGTCTTCTAATTGTAGTTTCATAACAAAATGATTCTATGTTTTGTAATAAAAAAAAGAGAATCTTTGAGAATTACAGGTTGTAAAATAACTATTTTAAATTATATTTGGACTTGAATCTCAATGTATTAAATACAAAACTTAGCTCAAAATAATGTGAAGTAAAAAGTAAAAAATAAAATCAAAACGTGAATCTGAATGAGAAAAGTGGGTTACGAAGTTGATGAAAACGATGCTTTGAATAAATAAGAAGAACACCACAAAGCCAAATAAGAAAAGCAAAAAAACATAAAAAATAAAGAAAGGTAGACCTAGGAAAACTTGGCTATAACAAATAGCACAAGAAGGAGGAAGAAAGGAAAAAACAATACCAAAAATGAATGAAGTAGTAAAGGATCGAAAAGAGTAGAAGAAATGTTTAAAAGGGGAGAGAAAACTAAAACATCAATACTCTGACGTTCGTAAGGGCATAAAAAGCTCTAAGGAAGAATAAGAAGTTTCAATCAATTATTTCAATATTCTTGTAAGAAGACATCACAACATTTCTATACCTCTGTACAAATTTTGGACGCTCTTATTAGGAAATTTCATTTATATATCCATTTATCAATGAGCCTTAACCCTTCATAATATAGAGATATTTTGACTTTTGACTCCATTACCCTCATCAGCCTAACTAACATTTTTGTTTTAGCTTAATTTTTTTACTTCTTAGTGAACATTTAACTGAAGGAATTTTTTTATTAATATATTTTCTAATTCATTATGAGTCTTATTACAATAGTAGGAATTCCCAATTTATTTAACAGCATGTCTGATATTGAAAGCTAGAGAAATGCAGTTATAAAAAATAAGATGCCCTTCAAAAATTGGAAAATATTGGACTTACTTTATCCGGGTTCAAATTGAAAATTTAACATTTGTATTGACTTATTTTACGTACTTATGTACATAATTACTTACCTTACCTTGACGTTTTCTCAAAATGTTTTATAACAGAAAATTTTTTTTGAAAACCATTAGAACTAAGCTTCAGATACTTCTAAATGAAAATCATAGCAAAACTCTCTTTAACTAGTGAAAGTTTTCCACCCAGGAAAGTACTGGTACTCATCGGAATTGTTTCATGATATTTTTATAGTTATTACTACTAATTTTTTTCATTGCCATTCGAATGGGAGGAATGGCTGGTGGCAGGGAAATAAGTCCCTTTCTAAATCTTCATACTATTTTTCCGCAGTTGAAGCTATACAGTTGTTGACATATAAAAGTGTTCTTCATTAGTGTTCAGTTCCCTTGAAAAGTAGGGTGAATCTCTAGTTTATGTAAAAGATAACAATCCAGGAAATCGTCTACATTCATTCTTTGTGTGATAAATGGGTTCTGCTTCTTACAGCTTATGGGTGGTAGAAAGAAGTATTTTTCATAGGACAAATGTTGGAAAAGTTTCCAGCTGTCGATTTATATGTGTATGGCTAACCAAGAGATGTGTCGGTGTGGATAGAAATTTGGCCACTGCAGTTATTTAATAATACAGTTCAGACCTTCCGAAAATAAAAGCTTTGTAAATAATCAAGTTAGGAAATAAGTGGAGTTTTTGTAGCTCTTTTTTGAGGTTGAGGTGAAGAAATTTCATCAATAGGATGAAATAATTTTAAATATAAGAAACATACAATTTTATACAGTTTTAGGTGTACGTTTACATATAATACTACTACGTCATCTGTGAGTGAAATGTACGTACGGTTTTCAGTCAGTCATTTCATTAAGTATCAATAAAAGTTCTGTTTTGAAGATTTCTCACATGATCCACGTATTATCATAAGAATGAAACAAGCCTGGAAAATTTCAAGTCAATTAATTGGAAGTTTGTTAAATATCAATTGTAAAAATTTCGTCAAGATCGATAAATAAAGAAAGTGTTTATAAAACTATCTAATCCAATCAACAATTATTAACTAAGAATATTAAGGACCGGTTTCTTCACATTTTAATAAAGTACCTACCTTTATAATCTGAGTAATCAAAAAATTTGGTTTCTTCACCTTCTAATAGATAAAGCCAATAAATTCGAGTTTTAATTAAATACAATTGTAATTATCTTTATTGAAGTGAATAATACTTTTCTATTACCGAGGTATATATACAAATACAACTAGTTTGATTTTATAAATAATATTCATTGTACAAAAATCTACAACTGTTAAACTAATTTTCCACATTTCCGAAATTAAGTAGGCACTTGTCATAGCGTGGCACAAGTTTTTGTATCCCTTCTTCATAGTAAGTTGCCGCCTGGGTTTTCAACCATGTAGTAATTTGTGGTGTAAGAACAGATGAAAGTAGGAATGGATGATCAAACACGTCTCGGCTAAATTTATATACGAGTTTTTTTATCGTGTTCGCAATGTAAAGTCAGGTAGAAAAATAAACATCTTTATGACAATAGTCTGCGATGCTTATTTTATATTGCGCGAGTTAAATTTCAAAAATAAAAATATACTTTCTTACAAAGATTTTATTATAAACATGTTGAATAAGAATTGATGATAGGACAAAGACTAATTTTTCTCGAATTGTGTAACAAATAAAAAGGAAACAAGAATGCTGAATAAAATAGAAGATGAGTTATAAAATTATTGCATGATACTTATTGTGTTAACAGGATATCTCCACGTCAGTTGATAATATAAAAATCGTCGTCAAACACCTTAAGACAAATAAGTGGGAACTAACCTGTAAGCACAATAATGTTATTTTATAATTATGTAATCGTCCTCATAGGACTCCTCCCCTCTTTATTGAAAGTACAACCTTGTGACTGGGCCATTCATGACTGAATGTTTTATTGGATCCTTTCCACGTTGTTGAAATGAATAAATGCAATTGTTACTTTCCATTACAATGTTACATTTTGAAATTTAGTTTACAATCTTCATTAATGTTTTATTATTTTTTTGTACAAATTATTGTATTTTCATTAGTTACTTGAGTGAGAGTAGTTATAGAGCGAATGGTCTTCGAAACTACAAGTGTCTTTGTGGAGTTCTTTTTCCCAATACCAGAACGAGTAGGTTTTCTTGCACTCTTCGTTAGTCCATTTTGTTGATCCTTTAAAAATTGATGTGAATGTATATGGGGGTAGAAGAATATTTCTGCTTTACTAGGAATAAGGATAACTTTGGACATATTAAGTTATTAAACGGCTAATATGAGTATTTTAAGAATAATGTATAAAGTTTTTGAAGTTAACATAAGATTAATTTCGATTATTTCTAGTAAGGTAGGATTGTCAGAAGCGATTTTAAGACAAGAATGAATAGTATGCAAATAATTAAAAATTTCTTGTAATTTGGTGTATTTGATATAAAATTTCTTGATTACTAATAAATTTAATGTATTTATTTCTTTTAGAGCTTTTTCAGTGTAGGTTTGAATTTTACGTAAATTTGATTGCATAAATCCACTTTGAATCCATTATCAAGAGATGGGTGGGAGTAGGGTGGTGAGGTTACAAATGATACGATTCCAAGGCATCAATCTGCCTACTTAAAATTTCACCGAGGAAGTGAAAGCTGAAACAAAAATTTTAAAGTGATTAAATTATAAATAAAAGATAATGTACTTACTATCGAGAGCACCGTGAACACTAACACTATCAGTTAGCCCAAGTCTAGCAATTAGTTTTATTTGGATTTTTATCGAATTTCTCTTTTTTAAGTTTTTTTTCTTATGTGACTTTTACTTAAATTATTCAGATAAAACAAGTAAATAATGTAAAAAAACCTACACAATATAGTTGGAAAGGGCAACTGCTGGCCCACTGGAAAAGTGCTTGTACCTGTAACACTTTGCTGATACGTTGATGGTTCTAAAGCCTGTAAGGCTGCTTGTGACTAATGAGGCATTGGTCCAAGGTTATTTGCCATGCAATCAACCGGCCCGAAATCGCAAATGCAGTACCAATAAATGCTTACTTTCAGTTGCCAGATCATTTCTATAAAATAATGATATAAAATAAGTAAAAAAGTCGTAACACTCTCGGAGGAAGAAACTATAGCGCATTTTTTACCGTCAGTAACCAGTAAAAATTAACAAAAATCTTAATTTATAGAAGGAAGTTTCCATGAAAAATAAAACACGGAAGGTGAGAAAAAAATTCTGAGAGAAAAAAAGTTGTTTGGAAAAAATTAAATTTTTGTCAATTAATTTTTTCCTAATAATGCCCAAAATTTCTATCGTTTCGGCACATCTACAGCTATACAGACGGACGGTCAGACAAAAAGATAGTACCTAATAGCGTATTTTAAACACGCTTATATTAGCTTCACCTGCATGTGGGTTTGAGAGCTTGTTTATTTGTAACTCTCATTTGTGGCTTATTACTGTTAGTATGTCCACACTTTAATTGCGTTCGTGAGCCGACCGGGCTAAAGCGTCAACCTCCGCCAGTCGTGGGTTCAATTTCGTTCAGACAAAAAAAAACCTCAAACTAAAAGTGTAAAATATTTTTTTTTTCAAATAAACTTAAAAAAATAATGAATGAAAAATGGTTACATTTTGGTGTGTTGTTGTATTATAAATGTGTTATTCTATAAATTGTTGCATCCACGTTTAAAAATTAGCAAATAAAGTAAATAATGTATGGATTGACCGCCGACTGCACATATTCATATCTGCATATTCTTTTAGATTATGAATTAGATTTAATTTAGTTTAGAACACTGCTCAAATCCATATTTTTATTTTTGACATGATCACATTGTTATATATTATAACTGTTTCTAGCTGTAGCTAAAAAAATCCCTTATGTGGTAATGTCACCAAGAGGTTGAATAAATACTAAAGTCGTGGCTCAGAAGCGCACTAGATTGTGCGATATTTGCTTTTATTGTTTTTTAATTTTACTAAACATTAATAAATAATACTGGGTATTTTAATTTCTCATTTTAAGGTAGCATTATATGGTAGGCAAATGTGGGTGGTTCGTCAATTCACCATATCGAAATAATAGGGGGTCATCAAGCACCAGTATAATTGAGGGTTCAAATAACGAATTTTCGGAGCAGGCCCTGCCACTTGAGGGCCAATTTAGGCCCGGTTTGGCCAACTGTTGGGTGAACGGTACGGGATACGGAATAGTTCGCCGTATAGTAGCTAGCCGGTATGGCCCCGGGGAACAAACAGTGGTCAGTGGGCCATTATTTGCCCAACATATTTTGTTTGCTTTCTATATAAATAAAGTTTAATTTTTTTGACTTATGTCAAAAGGCGCGAAATAACTATTTTTACGTTTTTACATTTTTTTCAAAATTAAAACATTGTACCTTTTATGAATGACTCTATCTTAACTTTTTATATGAAAGTCGTAGGCACAATGCGAATTGAAGTATTTCATAAAAAACTTACGCGTTTTATAAAAACCTGGCCAAACGGGATTCTGAGAGATAATTTGTTGACATAACATGTGTGGGAGACAACGTATCTCATTTTGCCTGGTTATTTTGAGGCATTTTACAACTTTCCTGTTATTTCCTCATCACAATTAGGAATAAGAAAAAGACTCATTAACCAGTACTACATTTTTAAAATTGACCAAATATGTAAGTGCATACACCTTTATTTGAATTGCACTGTTTATTGCCAGCTCTACACGAACATTTCTGAAAACTTGACCCGAATTTTTAATGCATAGCAACTGTCTGTCTACTTTGTAATGTCTACGACTTCTACTATTAAATGTTGAGAATCGAGAGGACCCCAATCGACATTGGAAACTGCCAGAGAAATATACGATCCTATTTCAATAGGTTTAAACTTCTTGTTAGATGTCTGTGACTTTTTTCCAGCTGCCCTTTTCGGACCAACAAAACAGTTTTGCTTTCATCGTCGATAACTCTTTCAGTTTTAAAAAAGCACATATAACTTCAGATAGAGGATTTTTTTCAACCTGCCACAATGCAACACACTGCAGTATCACTTGACGTCGCGCTTATTTTATCTGCGTTTCTATCAGATTATTCTTCTTCTGCATTAGGCGGACTGCTTCTAATTTCTTAATGTGGCTTAGAATCGTTTTCGCTTGTTTCCTTATTCTAATGCTACTTCTGAAGCGCGTTTTATCTGTAAGGGACGCAGAATCAAAAATGTGGTAGCTTGGTCTTGATAATTGAGATGCAATTTATAATTTCCATCGGGCAAATTGATAATCCATCGAAACCTCTAATATTAAAATCTTTAGAAAGAAAAGGGCATACGAGTAATCCCTTACGTGGTTGTTTCCTTTTGAGATTGCACACCGCAGCTCTAGAAATGAAATATTAATTTTTCAGTGCGAATAACATTTTGTCTCGCCCATCATGTCCTATAGATTTATAACCACTAAAAAAAATATTGTTCCGTTGTTATTATATAAATTGTAGGTTAACCAACTGTTTCGTCTTAGCACTAGATGTTCAATGTTTTACCAACGAGAGTATATCAGATTTTTTCATGGAATGATACTGTTTCCTTGCTTCTTTTTGCTGCCTTTTGATTCAGTTAATTTACCGCTGTTCATTTCTTCGATTACTTCGTTAACTCGAGCAGGAGTCCAAGGTTTCTTGATTGGATCGTTTTTTCTTCTTTCACTGTAAAATTGTTTGTTGAAGAGCACTTTTGCTTCTAAGTGAACTGTATCGTTTGTGACTTCTATAATATCATCGCAATAATCACCCATGTTTCATTAATGTACACCTGACAAACTTTAAAACAATAGTACTTTTTTGAGGTTATGTTATTGTTGACGTGCAATTGTGAAATTACCGCGTTCGGGTGTTTTGACTAACTGGCAAATTGTAAAATGTATGAAACTAAGTAGGCCGAATGAGATACATATATTGAACATCGTGTTTTGCCGGCGTTTTACAAGGATCACGTTTTGTCGTTTTGTAAAATGCCTTTTATCAAATGCCAGAATTTGCATTGCATCTATAACATGAATAACACATATTGAAGGAAAAGTATATTGGATAATGTTTGCTACTCACTTTTGAAAGGTTATAGTAATTAATAATTATCTAATTTTCACACTCTTCTAAACGTTTGAATTATGTAATTATCGCTAGGCACCTTCTGAATTGAGCTTCGTAATGCACGCACCTAATTAACCTGGCAAAGTCAAAAATTAATGTACATAATGTTATATTGACTGTATATCTTGTTTCATTCTGAAAGCAGCTGAGAAGTAGGAAAGAATACTTTGGAACGATTGCATGTTTTACATCTTTATTGAAATTTATTTGAGAAATTCTGCTCTTCCATCAGAAGCTCTTCGATTCTACACAACTCATTTTATGAGGTATATAATTTAGAGCAGTAAAAATATAGAAATTAATGTGCTGAGAGACATTAAAAGTTTGCTCTACTCTGGACGTCACAATTTTCAGGAATATTTTTTAATTTAATTATTGTTATATATTTTCAAAAAAATAATGTTGCACACAGTTCTTCCATTTTCAAACAACCTTGTAACATTATGAGTCACCCAGTAATTATTAATCATAAGCATATGATTTTGTTGTGCAGTTTAAACCTGAATTATTGAATACTCTGTAAAATAAAAACAAGAGAATTAATTTAGTCAAAATAGACAGAATTATAAAAGGAAAATTCATTCCCCATTCTCTAGTCAATAATTTTTACAACAATATAAATATTTCAAATTAATCAATAGATAATCAAACTAAATATTTTGGAAGTAACCAATATTTTATTCTAATATAGTTACAAAAAGATATTTGTGTATCTATTCTTTATCTGGTACAATTTTTTCAACATTTGTAGTTTCTTTGTCATCTACTAAAACACTTTTATCAGTTTCATAAGTTTTCAAAACCTGGTTCATCATCTTTGCTTCTTTTTGTTTCCTTTTCTCTGCTTTCATTGCTTTTTTCTGTTCTTTTTCTTTCTTTTCCAACATTTCTTTAAATTTGTCATCTTTCGGATCAACAGCATATCCAAAATGTCTTTTAACTTCTTCAACGAGTCTTTCTTTCCTTTCCTAAAATCAATTATTATTTGAAATTCCTGCCAATAGTTCATTTGATTAGCTTCAATATATTATTAAATGAAAAGAAAACCAAACTACCTATATTCTCAAGCAAAATTAGAGCTTAATTTAAATTAAAACCTCACATTTTTTATTTAATTTGAACCACATTTTGAACAAAAGATTCTAAGAGATAGCTAATATAAGTTGTAGGACGGATTTTATAAAGTTTGTGTCAAGTCAGGGGTCCTCCGTGATTGTATGTGGCTAGTAGCTATTAATTTCACTAGGCAACAAAAAATTTATTTCTTCCTCGTGGAGAAGATTATGTGATTCGTAATTCTTATAGAACAAATAAAGAAGAAATGTGAAAAAAAATTATAATATCACATTTTTGTGAGAAATAAATTTATTGTTTCGAAAAATCTTAAGTATTTATCCAATTGAAAACAAACGGTATTTGCTAGCATTGCTGTTTATCATTTCCATTGGTAGCGCTTTCAATTGAGGCGATATCTTGATGAAATCGTCTCCATGCTCTTCACTTAAAGCGCCTATACTTTATTTATTTATAATCTGGGAATTTTTTATGAGATCAGAATATTGGGGCAATCTGTAGTTACCCAAAAAAGTTTCATTATGTTTGACAAACGCCATCCAAGCTTCTCTTTCATTTTCATCTAAGTCGGTAATTAATGCCAGATCTTAATTTAATTTTTTGACGTCGGGTCCAACACCTTCCTTTATTTTAGCGTCACTCAAAAAAGGAAATTTTCGTTTTGAAATTTAAAACAGTTCCACCTTTGTCAATGGCTGTTACAAAATTGTTGATTAGTCCTAATTTGAGGTGTAAAGGTGGTAATATTATATTATTAGGGTTAACTAAAGGTTTATTTACCACATTGTTTTGCAAAAGAACGTAAACAGTTCTTGGCAACCCTATTGCTATTTCATAATGTTCATTTCTCTCTCGGCTGTTTCACTCTCATAAAAACATTATTTCGTGTAGCTAGTTTGTAGTCCACACATATGTACTATTGGTGTTTGCTGTATTCTATCTTTTTTAACACTAGTTTTATATGTTTCTTTTAAAGCTCCTTAAGCTAAAGGTAGTGATACTGATGGAAATTTATTTTCATTATGAAGCAGTACAGCCTTTAAGAAATCAATGAAAAGTCTCCATTCCTCCGACCCATATTCATAACCCAGTTCTGACATCAAACCCTCAATGTCATCACGTTCAAATTCCACTGTTTCAGTCTTGAACTTAACACTCCAGCTTGTTCTTTGGTAAATCTAAATGTCTTATGAGATCATTAAGTTCCAATTGATTAATTAAATGCGGTGCTTGAGAACTGTAATTTATATTTCAATTTTTTCGTTTTCAGAACTGCTTGAACTTTTTTCAACACCATAAACTGGAGAAGGCAAAGAAACTTCTTCCGAATGCGAGATTGTTTTTGTTACAGAAAACACCTCCGTGTATTTTACCATATGCTTCAATTTCCTCGAAAAATCTTTGATGTTTGACAAACAAATTGTTGCGCCATATAACTAGTTTAACTAAGTTGGAATTTTTGGAATCATCGATGATATTCATACTGAACATACTGCAATACCACTACACCAACACTCATAATTACACAGTCTGACGCACGTTTTGATAACCAAGTTATCGTCTTTAGACACTGAAGGTAAACTGTTTGGTGTAGTGGTATTGAAAACAGTGTCTTCACTGTTCAGCACTGGTTTACCAAAAGGCATTACTGAATATTGTCCATTAAACCAACGGGTCAAATTTCTGTTACATGAGATACAGCAGATGTGTGTAACCCTGGTTGCGAATAACCCGGTTAAAATATGCACAATAGCACACCTAAATTAAAGGTATAATAGCTTTTTTGTTGGCTTTTAGGTGTATATTCACCGCAAATATACCAAAATAAGTGTAGAATTGCATTTTACACGATTCAGCTGTCTAACTACCACGATGACTTCGCGAAAATAATTGATGCTAACTCTGAGCTACTTATAGAATTAAACGAAAAACAATTCCATTTAAAAAAACATTGAAACGATTTTAGACACATGAATAATAAAAACTGATATTTTTCTGTTAACTTTTGTGGCGCTACCATCACAATTTTTGTTTATAGGCTCCCTATTGAGGAGCAATAGTTAAAGAAAATTTGGAAAAATTTCGGGGCTCAAAACGATCATTGCGCGTCAGCGCTTAAAGGTAACCTTTATGCATTTGCATTTTTTTGCGTTATAAAAAATACGTAGATCACAATTTTTGCTTCATTGTTTTCTAATTAGGTGAAATTTGTGATAGTTAAATAATTTTTTGTTTTTCGTTTCTGAATCGTGGAATATATACAAAAACACATGTTTAAAAATATTTTATCCATTTAATCTTAAATTTTTGGTAGTAAAATCATGTAGCCTATTATAATGACCTTATATATCTCCTCTATTGACATTTTTTCGCGAAAGTTGTGTGTAAAAAAATATTCGGGGTAGAAATCCGTGGATAACATAACACTGGAAAAGTTTTAACAAAACAATTATTGATAATTCACCCAGCAAATATCCTACTAAAGCAATCACACACAACAATTGGAATTTTCATATTTTAAAAAAATTGGAAATGTCAGTGCGAGATATGTCTTAAAGTAATATTTTTTTTAATATAAAAATTTGAACAATAGAATGAATATATGCAATTTGAAAGAGTGAAAGAGTTTACCAATTGAATTTACTTAAAGACATAACATATAAAATATTATTAAAATGTCTTTATGGTACCAACCTCGTATATTATAATTTTCTATCCTATTTTTTAAATAGGATTCAGGAAACTTAGTTGATTATTTACACTTCAGATAAACGGAAGATTATTGGTGTGAAGCAAAAATACTTTCACAAATCTACATTGAAAGAAATGACAATAAACTACTTTCACCTTTATGTATATTTACTTGCGAGGTTCTCGGAGGTTAGTTGAATTCCAAACAAGTTTAACAATTTTTTATACCTATTGGCTGTTTTTCTTTAGTTGAAAACATTTTATTCTGGTAGTATTGTTTATTTAATGATAATTTGGATTATTTATTATCTTTATGAACATAAAGCTTTTAAAAATAATCAGAATAATTGCAATCTCAAGTGAATAATTACAATATTGTAAAGTTGGTAAGTTGATAATTTTACTAAAAAGTGATGTTCGACAAATGATCCTAGCCACCGTTTTTCAGTGATTACGATTTAACCATCACATTCTATACACTATATCCAGAATGTATCTCTACCATTTGTAATTGATTGGTAATTAGGAACCTCATCTATCAAGAATGGGAAACCTAATAATGTAACAATGTGAACTGTACCTATGTAATAGAACACAAAACATACATAAAAAGAATTATGAGAAATTTCTGACTGTCACGTCAATTAAAAGATGATGTGGTAAACAAGAATGCTACCTTGTTTGGGTTGCTACTAGAGCCACTGGTGGCTTTAACATATAATCTTTGATGTTTTTTTACAAATATACAATTGTCTTGAAGGGATATTTTGTATTTTGGAAATTTATGTCTTTTTTTCAACATAAAACGGAACTGTACAATGCATCTTTGGTATCTTCTTCACTTGTACCATTACCTTAGTAGGAAAAATTTATATCTAAATTATTTTCTCGCACTCGGGATAACGAATTTTGACTGCTGTACTTTAAGATCTCTTTGCCAGTGACGCCAACTTGTGAGTATGAAAATGTTAGCGCCCTCGGAGACTAGTAATAATAGGACACATTGCACGGTTTGACTTACCTAGAGCCCGGATCTCAATCACATTGAATTTTTGTGGAAAGAGCTTGACAGTAATGTCCGTAATTGTGATCCATACTCTCGAGAAGAAATGTGGAATGCTTTATGCGAAAGTTGGAACAATATGTCACGACACTATCAACAAATTGATTGCCCGTATGTCGAAACTTGTGAAAAACGTCATAGAATGTAAAAGAGCATGGACTGTTAGTATTTCTTTACGCTTTTCAAGTATATTGATTACCAAAAATTGTGATATTGGATGATTTAACAGTTCAATTAAACAAATAATATTTTATTGAAATTTTATTTAATTTTCCTACTTTAATTAACGTGGTCTTAAACTTTTGGTCTGCAGTGTATATGGATCTTGTTATAAGATTTTAATAAGGATAAACAATAATGAAGATATTAATTGACTTCTTTAAATATCCTATCTTAATTCCATCACAAAGTCAACTCATTTTTTTTTCTTATAAACCCATTGTGACTTAATTCATGACATTTGTGTATAGAGAATATTATTTGAAAATTCAGCACTTAGATTCATTTGAAATCATATTTGCAGAAAATGATCTTATAACAATTAAAAAACAGACCATCCTAATACAAAACCTTAACAAATTAAACTTGTTGAAGTTTTAAAAATAAAGTTTTTAAAATTCAAAGATACCCTTAAAAAATGTATTATGAAAAGGTGAATCTTCATCAAATTATTGTTAATTAATATGTTATGTTTTTTATTATGAATTTTAAATAATTTATATGTCTAGTGCTGCATACACACTATGCACTACTGCTTATTGTACAGTATCTATTAACATTACTTAGAGCCATACTTGAGACTCACTTTTATATTGACATATAGAAAGATTAGTTTTAAAATTGTCACAAAGTTTGGTCATATAACCAAAATTCAAACCAAAATACAGCATTATAAGTACAGAAGCTATATCAGAAAAATGTTGAAAATATCTTATAGGGCAGCATTAAAAAGGTAATTGAAAAGATGTTTTAATTTTTATTAAATATAATTAAAATCAAGAAAAGCAAAAAAGGATAGTATCTCATGCAGGAATTTAAAATTGTAAAGGTTAAAAACTTATAATTTATGCTGAAAGCAAAATGATCTATTACCTTAGCACTTTTTGCTTCCGCTTCTTTTTTGGCGATTCTATCAAACAAGTCTTGTTTCCAATATTCTAACTTTTCCATCTTTTTAACAATTTCTTGTTGTCTGGCTGCAACATTTTCCTCTTTAGCTTTTCTTAATTTCTTTGCTTGCATAATCATGTCTGGTATTGTAGATGGATATTTAAGTTTCTCATATTCTTTTGCATCATCTAATTCTTCTTTTATAGGCCAACATAAAGAAGGATTAATTCCAGAAGTTTCACCATATCGTCCATAAGTTCTTCTAAGATATTTCAGGCTACCATGGTGAAAGAACTTAGGCTCAGGGTAAGGATTTTTATTTAATAATATATTTCTGTCTTGCTCCCTAAGACGAGATTTATTTCTACTTTGTTCAATTTTTTCTTCACGCAATTTTGCTTCTTCACTTATGTCTATAAATAAAAAAAAAATCATATGAATTGAAATTATATTAAAAATGATGAATAATTGATAATTAGCTTAAAAAGGCATATTAGCTCCACTTAGTAGACTTGATACTGCTGTTCTGGAAGAACAATGATGTAAATGCAAATATATGTTAAATAGAAATAAATTAAGAAAACGATATTAAAAATCAAGAATAATCACGACGACATATTAATTTTACTGTTATACACAATAATCCTCAATGATGCTATATAACAAATAAAGACCAGCCTAAAAAGCTATAATGCAGGCAATGGAGACAAAGTTACACTAACAGAAATATGCTAAGATGATTAGATTCCCATTTTTGCAGAGGAAGAAATATCACTAAATCAAAATCTTGAATTACTCAAATAAAACAATCAAAAAATTCAGTATGAACATAAACATAGATAAAACTAATACATTGATCATAAGCACAGAAACAAAGACAAACGACATCAAAATAGGAAATAGAATAAATAGAACACTTCAAACAGCTCAGTTCAATGGTAGTATGAGACGCCTGATGTGTTTCGGTGTGGTGGATTGAGTAGCCCGCTGGACACAACTGCCGGTCCCAAGCCCGGGTAAAGGAGGAGGGTCAAGTCGATAGGCCAGCCCCCTATCACTTGGAAAAAACTTCTTTTGGCTAAAAATCCGAAAACTAGGCCTCGGAATATGGATGATCAAAATGGAAAACGACAATGGCAACGAAAACGGACTATGATTTGTGGAACATGGAATATACAGGGAATTAGAACGAAGGTAGATGACATTTTACAAGAAATTAAAAAACATAAACTGGACTTTATTGCTCTCTCTGAAACAAAGAAAAAAGGACAAGGTACACAAACACTCGGGGAATATATCCACATATACAGCGGCGTTAACAAAGAAGAACATGCAAAAAGGGGTATATCGCTCCTTATACATGAGAAGTATAAGAAGAACGTCTCCAGCTGGGAAGCAATAAGTGATAGAACAATAAAAGTTAATGTCAATTTAAAAGGCTGCAAAATAACAATAATTGCTACTTATGGACCTAATGAAGACGCACGGGTAGATGAAAAAGAAAAGTATTATGAAACGCTAAATGAGCTAATATCTCAGACAGGTAACGATCGAGAAATCATAATACTGGGAGACCTAAATGCTAGAACTGGCAAAGAAACGAAGCATGAGATAATAGGGCCCTACGGTGAAAATACCAGGAATGATAATGGCTCCAGGTTGATAGATGTCTGTCAACATAACTTACTAAGAATAATGAATGGGTATTTTAAACATAAGGAAATACACACATATACATGGACGCAAATAACTAGAAATCTAAGATCAATAATCGACTATCTTATAATGAAACAAAAAACGAAGATAAAAGTGCACAATGTCAGAGTATATCGATCCGCAGAATGTGGAAGTGACCATCATCTGATAAAAGCTAAGTTAATAATGCCAATAATCAAAGACAACAAACAAAAGAATCAACTGCAAAACAGTAAAGATTTAACAGATATAGATATACCAAACTATAATATAGAAAGCCTTATGAACAAGAGCACAAAATTATTATACCAACAAAGACTGGACCAAAACCTCCCACAGGAGTACGAACAAGAACCAACAGACAATCTTACCAAAGTAGTAATTGACAGCATACACAAAGCAGCCAAAGAAGCCTTAGGATATAAAGAAATGAAAAAGAGAACACGAAATTATTGGTGGACTGAACAACTGCAAAATTTAAAAGAACAAAAACAACGATTGTATCATACCTGGCTAAGCACTAAAAAAGCAGAACATAAGGAACAATATAGTGAAGCTGTATCAAAATTTAAAACCGCTGCGATAGAGGCCAAAAACCTCAGCTGGGAAAATAAATGCAAGGAATTGGATACCTATTTAGGAGGACGCCAATCCAGGGAATCGTGGAGATTTATAGATAATGTTAGATCTGGCAGAAAAGAAAATATCCCAATAGGCACCATATCACCAAATAAATGGCAAGACTATTACCGCTCATTACTCAGAGAACAGAGATCTGAATATAGTAACATGCCGGCTGAAGACATACGGATTACAGGTGAACCAATAAAAATCAACGTAGAAAAAACAAAGAAAGCTATAACACTACTTAAAAATGGGCGCGCTCCTGGTCCAGAGGGAATACCTGCAGAATTAATAAAAGCAGGAACAAATAGGCTGTTTAATATCCTAACAGAAATTATCAATAGACATCTAAATGGAGAACCAATACCGCAAACGTGGAAAGAAGGATGGATCACGTCCATATACAAGAAAGGAAATAAGGAAGACTGCAATAATTATAGGGGCATTACAGTGACTAGTACGCTCAGTAGGTTATACGGAAAAATAATAAAGGAGATCATTTGTGAAGAATATCACCCATACGAATCCGAGGAACAAAACGGCTTCAGAGCAGGTCGATCGACGATAGATAGTATTTTCTGTCTATCACAAATAATCGAAAAGAGAACCGTAAGATCACAAGAAGTGCACCTACTATTGGTAGACTTGAAGAAAGCGTATGACACAGTACCTGTCTCAAAATTATGGGAGGTTCTGGAAAGAACGAGCATAAATACCACTCTAATAAAGGCTATAAAAGAACTATACAGAGACACAACAGCAAAAATAAAAATAGGTAACAAGGTGACAGACGGCTTCAAAACAACCAAAGGCTTGCGACAAGGGTGTTGTTTATCCCCAACTCTGTTCAACATATACATAGATGAAGCCCTAAGAGTTTGGAAAAAAAAATGTAAAGGAATGGGACTAACTATTGGGGAGAGCACCTTGTATACACTGCACTATGCCGATGACCAGGTAGTGGTAGCACAGGAAAAAGAAGATCTGGAGTACATGTCTAGAAAACTTATAGAAGAATACCAAAAATGGGGTCTACAGGTTAGCACGGAGAAGACACAATACATATGTATAGGATCAGAAGATTCACCTGGGAATTTAGATCTAGAGGGAAAAATAATTAAAAACTGTAAGGAATGCATATACCTAGGTGTAAAACTAACAACAACAGGACGAAACGAGGAAACAATTAGGGACAGAATAACCAAAGGAAGAAAAGTAATAAGAGCCCTGAACTCAGTGCTGTGGCAAAAGAATATTAGACCAGAAACAAAAAAGAGAATATACAACGCCATTTTACAACCAATAATTACATATAGCTCCGAGGTTTGGCAACTTACAGAAAAGCAAAAAAATAACTTAAATGCAGTGGAAATGGATTTCTGGAGGAGAGCAGCAAGAATATCTAGAACGGAACATATAAGAAACGAGGAAATAAGAAGACAATTGAAAGTAGAAAGAACTTTAGTAGAAGATATAGAAAAGAAACAGTTGATTTGGTACGGACACGTTAACAGAATGTGAAGAGAACGACTACCAAGAATAATATTAGAATGGACCCCCACAGAAAAAAGAAAGAGGGGAAGACCACCTAGAACATGGCTACAAGGAATCACTAGAGCAATGTCCGAAAGGAACCTAGCAGTCGACGACTGGCAAGATAGACAGGCCTGGAGATTAGGAACCCAAAGGCGTATAACGCTATAAAAGGGGATATATATATATATATATATATATATATATATATATATATAACAGAAAGGATAGCAAACAATGCAATAAAAACAACTTTTCTAGGGAAGAACGAAATAACCAAGTAAATAGAAGAATAAATTTTTAAAAGAGTTGTTATACCCATACTAACATATGGTTCTGAAACATGGACAATGACGGAAAGACATAGGAAAAAGATACAAAAGAACGAGATTCCTCCAGTAAATTGAGAATATGCAAAGAAATATTAAAGACATAACCTGTAGACTGTAGAGCAATATATAGAAGAAAATCAACTAAGACGGTTGGGACATAAAGATGAGTGAGAAAAGAATATAAGATGCCAGAACAGTAAGATCTAGGAGCAGAGGAAGACCAAGAATGGACAAAACCACCACAAACAAAAGACAAAAAGAGATGGAAAGAATTTTGGAAGCACTACTTGATGAAAAAAAAAACTCAAGCAAACATCTTACACACCCACAAGGAAAGATAGACATAATTAAGTGTAAAAAACGCATCCCATGACCGCCACAGGGTACTTGTGCATTGTAGTCTGAATATTAACTATTTTTACCTTCCTCATTGAAACATAAAACAATGTCACATACGTCAAATGCACTCAAAAGGAACATAATAATAGTTGTGTTTCATACCACAATTATTCATATGTTATTTCTGAAAAAACCTGGATTGACCCCACTTGATTGAAACAGCACGCCTTAGATAAAATAGCTTTTTAAGTTCTTCTGTTCTATTTATCCAGAGGCGAAATTTTTATGAAATCTCTGAAAGAACTAACAAGGAACAATTTACGGAGAAACAATGGCGTATTTACACTTAAATGTTAGAATTAGGGTGGTTAAATACTAATCTTTGGAAAATAAAAGTTAAGTATATATTCCACAATCTCTCACTTAACCATTATTTCATATTATATGTTTTATACAACTACATTTTGTTTTTTTGCTCTCCTATAGAATTGAAACTTTTGCATTTACGTTACTATTCTTCGATACAAACTTCTGTTCTATTTCTATGACATTGGATATTAATTTATATATTTAATAAAAAAAATGGTATTCTTATGTATTCATTCAAGTTATTTTGGCGTTCAATAGATATTAAATGTACAATTTATTATGATTATTATATCAATAACTTTTGAGAAAGATTTAAACATTCGTGTCTAGAAAGAATAATTACAATCATAAATTTCCTTAATTCGATTAGGGTTACTTACAATCACTTGTACTTAAAGTGGATTCTTTTTCTAACTTTTCAAGATTAATTTGAGTACTACGATAACGAACGTTACATATCTTTTGTTGCTTCAAATAACTATTTACAATTCTTTTCGAAATCATTTTTTTCTTTCTAAAATTTCACACAAATAAAGAAACATAACCTAAAAATTTAGAATCTTCTTTTCGTAATGAAGCATGCGTATGTGAAACAATGTTTTATCCAGGGAACTTTTAAAGTAAAATAGTGAAATCAAATATTTGTAGACAAATTTGATGGTTAATTGTAACCAACAAGTTAATTTAATCTTAATGTATAAAAATTATTTTTTCTTTATTCTTTTTTGCATTTTAACGAGGCTAAATAGGTTTTTAAAGGGGATATTATCTTCTTCCCCTAAAAATATATCTATATGATTACACAGTTACCGAATATTCTAGGTTCGTTCCAACCCATCAAAAAACCGATCATGGTACAGTGACTATTGTGCGCAATATAGATTACGTCTTCCAACCGGGCGGTTACCATTATACGAACGATTCTGTTTTGTGTTCCTAACCTAACCTAACCAGCTTAAGTATCGTTTTTTTCCGTTTCCGGGACGGCCTTTCCAACACTTGGTTGATAGCAAGTACTGTTAAAAGAACCGTGCATAGCCGGATATTGCGTAGAAAATATCTATAAACGCTTCCAATAACGGTACAGATTAGCAAGTTTGAACAAACCTTTCTATAAACGTTTTGGAACTAATCTAAAGAATATTATATGGCCTCGGAATTGCTATAAAATTAATAATTTATAAGAGGGAACGAGAAGTTTTCAGAGTAATTTAAAAGAACGTCAAAATTTTAAGTGCACAGTTAACGATCTGGATTTCCGTAAAATCCTTCGTGTTTGTTCAGCGTTGATTAAGAGGTAGTGGGGCCTGAGATTAAAATTGACCTACTTGAGGAAATAAAAATCAGATCGAACTTTTTTAAATTAAACATAAATTATAAATAAAAATAAATCAAAATCTTATTTCATAAACTATATAAAATTTTTATTTAAAAAACTTGCTTCTCGATTTAGTTGTGACAAAATGTTCAATTATCTCATCAAAATCCATATTTTTTAATATCTCGTTTTAAATGCACAGTATTTTTAATGGATATAATATTGCTTTTAAAATAAATGATCAAATAGTAATTTTGCGGAGCACTTACCTGCTCGGGAACTGTGGCTTCAGTTCCCCCTAGACCCTCCCCAAATTCAACGCTGTGTCTATTAATAAATAATGTATAACTACTGGAGTGTAACAATATAGTTTTAATATGCAACGCTGAAACTAATGAGAGTTGGGGTAGTGCAGACATTCGAATAAATAAACATTTTTTTTAAATTAATGTATTTTCTCTAATATATTATACAAAATTTTGTAAAAAGACGATTCTACTAGGTTTAATTTCTTCTCTGCAAATTGGACAATTTTTCTGGTATTGTAAACCTTCGTATATACAATTCCAGCAAAAAATATGGCCACAAGGAGTAGAACAGGCGGACTTAATATTTTCTCCACACAAAATACAACCTCTTTTAGAAACATAGATCTCTGGTTCAGATCCTGATACATCATTACCATTTGTTGAGAACAATTTTAAAACAAAATTTAATAGAACATAAAATAATGATAAATTGCCCAAAATATAAAAACTACCAACAAAAGAGTCATCTTTCATCCACTGTCTTAGTAATGCCTGTAAAAGATAAGTAAATTTAAAAAGGGAAATTTCAAATGCTTAATTTCAAGTTAATTGATTTCTTTATACTCTTTTTAGAAGCTCAGGTTCTTCTTCCCATTTTGTTAGGCATAACAGGTTAAGTCAAAGTTGATTTCATTGGATAGCTTATGATAATCTGTTAGAAATAAAGTAAACAAATAAAACATACTTTGAATTTTACGTGAAACCCAAAAATACAATGTGTTTATTGATCGTTTTTTAAATATAAACTATATTTGTAATATAGTAAGGGGCAGTTGTTTGGAGTACTAGAACTAATCTGTTTAACTACGTGGAACAATCTCTTGAAGGCACAAATAAGTAAATTGAAATCTCTACTTGGTACTGAAAAGCGTGAAGGGAAAAACATCACTCAGAATGTTCAGAGATTGAATCAAAAAGGAAAAAAACGTACTCAGAATGAAATACCAAAAAAGTTTAGCTTTGAGAATAAAGTCACCTCAAAACTAAGCTGTAGAAGTAAGGGATCAAAACACCATACGAAAAATGAATAGAAATGCCATCAAATGGTACACGGACGGCTCTAAAGCAGCAGACAGAACTGGAATAGGAGTGTACAGACCCAAAACCAAACACTATGAAAGTATGGGCAACACGCCAAGCATTTTTTAAGCAGAAATTTATGCAATTGAAAAATATCTCCTGTTTAAACTATAGATAGGAACTATCGCAAACAGATAATCATCTTTTTAAGCTTTAAGCTCTAATATCATAAAATCCAAACTAGTTTGGGAACGCCTGGGCAAGTTAAATGAACTGAAAAAGGAAAAAAAAGTTACCCTACGATGGTTTACGGGACAAACACAAGTGGAGGGAAACGAAATAGAGAACAGACTAAATCAGGGACAGACAAACCCTTCTGAGGACCTGAATACTTCTGTGGTATCAACTACAGAAAATATAAAAAGCATTGGAAAAGAAGGTAGATAAGGTTAAAACCAATTACTGGGACAACCTACAGGTGTTCAGATAGAAAAAGATTCTCCTGGGAAACTACAACACTATAGTGAAGATCTGCTGAATATATCAGCCTAAGTTGAAGAACCTAGGACATCTGAAAACGCTACTAGGGCACTCCAGAGCACTACACTTGGGAGCGTATGAAATAGAGGACGAAGATCTCTGGCAGCTACAACTATCCCGCATTTTTTACTTTCTAATAGGAGTGGGATTATAGATCAGCACACAAGGTTCCCCAGTACCACAGCAAAAAAGAGAGACTCAATAGGTCGCGGTGTATATGATACCCCAATATATAAATCTATTCAAGGAAAGAAAAGATAATAAGAACAATCCCGAGCGTTATAGATAAATAGAACTGGCAACAGAAAGATAAAAGAAGCCAAAGAAAAATAGTTAGAAGAAAAATGTCAATAGATAGAATAGCATGAACGGAGACACGACAGCTTTAACGTACCTAAAAGATTCAAAGAATTTACCTTATATTAGCAGGAAAAGACAGGTTGGAAAGTTGGTAGACAAGATATGGGAAACCTACATAAAAAAATTTTTTACTGATGATCGTCATGCAATGAACACTATTAATCTGGATGGACCTGAGAAAATGGAAAGTAAAGTAATAAAAGCCCTAGAACAAAGGATGGAAAAGCAACAGGATGCGATGAAATACCAGTTGAATTTTTGAAAGTTATCAATGAGAACCTTTTTAATAAGATGTACGATACAGGTCAAATTCCATCTGACTGGTTTATAACACTCCCCAAAAAAGCAAACTCCAAAAAGTGGAACGAATATCGCCCGATAAGCTTAATAAACCACACCCTGAAGGTATTCTTAAGAACTATTCATTCCAGAATAAGAACCAAATTAGAAGAGCGTATAGGTCATACACAGTTTGGATTTAGATGCGGCTATGGGACACGGGAGCGCCTTTTTGCGATGCAGGTCTTTATTCAAAAATGCCTAGATCAACAAAAAGATGTTTATGCATCCTTTATCGATTAAGAGAAAGCATTTGACACTATCAACTATTATATCGTTCAGGACTCGACAACAAGAATATACAGATTATAAAAAATCTGTCTTGGAATCAAACAGAACATATCTAATATGGGGACATGAAAAGTCAGGACATAGGCATTGCTATGGGAATTAGGCAGGGTTGCATTCTATTGCCTTTGCTGTTCAACTTGTACTCAGAGCAAATATTTATAGAGGCACTGGAATAATGTGATAAGGGCATCAAAGTTAACGGTGTACCAATCACCAATCAATCCACCATGCGGATGATACTGTCTTATTGGCAGATAACAGATCTACAGATGATTCTCAATAGAGTAACTACGACAGGCGACAAAGCTGGTCTTAAGATCAACAGAAAGAAAACCAAATTTATGGTGATTAGTAAGAGAAAAATACAAAATGTAGATTTGTATATAGAAACGGATCCCATTGAAAGAGTACACCGCCTCAAATACTTGGGATATACAAGAAATGATGAATGGAACCCTGATTAGAAATTTTGAGCAGCCGCAACCTGAGCATTGGTAACCGATGGCGAGCCACGAAATGTTACGTCCTCTCCTCGCTGCTTTACGGTGTGGAAAGGTAGACATTAAAAGTAGCAAAAATGCAAAAATTAGAAGCTTTTGAAATGTGGCTGTAGAATATCTTGGTATGACAGAGTATGGCTTGCGAGGCGTTTTGAGATAAATATTAAACGAATGGCAAAACAGAAAAAATGAAACAAACGCTTTAAGAAGTTATGTTACAACTTGTAAGTAAATGAATTTTTTAGCGGATTAACGGTTAACTAATTTACATTGAAATCAAATCAAACTATCCTCTGCGGCGATAGTATAATAAAAAAAATCATGACAAGGGTCGTCGTGAACGTTAGTCATGACGTCATGAGTGACTATCGTAGTCGCTATGCGGAAGAGTATTTTTGGCGCCATGAAAGCTTAGTTGAATTCACCATTAGGAGTATGTATCTAGAGAGTCTTAAGTTAATTTGTGACAACAGTTCTGATGAATAAGGGGAGGGGTATATTATTGGTAAAATATGTAATAATAATAATAGAGTGTCCTCAACAAGATCCCATGGAAGGATGTTTCACTGGAATCAAAATGCTCCTCACTGCATGTTATTCAATGGATTCTTATAATCTCCCTAGAGCTTGGATTTTTGTAAAATAATCGCAATCGAGATATAATAATTTACGGAGATTAATTCAAACTCGTGGGAGATTCGGTGCAAAAAAATAATAATAGTAAAAATAATAAAATAAAAAATAGAATTTTTGGCATAATAGATTTTAAAGTCCCAAAGAACGTATCATAAATTGAAAGAGAAATTATACAATCTGTCTTCCTTTTCTACTGCTGGGTATTCCAAATATTCAACGCATTTATTCAAAGGTATGTGTGGTGTTTCTCCTGAATTGTCACAATTTGTTTGAAATACTGACGAGAATATTAATGGAATTATAAAATAAAACATACTCGTATCAAAAATACCGTTCACAGAAAAAAATTTGTATAGAAAGCATTTATGGATTTTTGCAATGATAGAAAAGTTCAATTAGATGAAAATAGGACGGCGGAAGAATTGGCGTTGATTTTAAAAGATTGGACTGTGAATATGAGAAGAAAAGAAGGTACAGAGTTCAAAGAGATTACGGTCAAAATCATGTGGAACCAAACAAGTAAGCTGTTACAAGAAAAATATTATAAAGAAATGACATGTTATTATTGACCCATAAAAAAATGTATATTTCAACAAACGCTAGCTGCCCGCGATTCTATACGACGAAAGCTGCAATCAGATCCCTGTAAAAGGAAGCAAAATTCGACAGTAATGCGTAAAAATAACGAAAATGATACATTTATGGAAATGAAAATACCCCTTAAGGGCAACAGAAAATTCATACACACATAGCTGTGGTAAAATTAGCTTGTTTCACTGAATTGTTTTGTATCTTATTAAACGATGGTTCTATAACAAATCGAGTTGAATATAACCCTGTATGCAGAAAGTCTTGCCAAGTGGATTCAAGAATGTGCACTGAAAGCAACTTTTCAATGGAAAACAACGACAGCAACGTTTGGCCTGTCAGATTATTAAAAAAATTGATGTCAAAAAGGGGCCCAAATATTAAAATCAACAGATTATTGCTAAAAAAAATCGTCACTGGAAATCCAAAGCTGATCACTGGTATGATAATATGCCCATTGGAAGAAATACTATTCAAAATTGTCTGCCGAAGCGATTAGCTTGAATACCAAATAAAAATTGATAGACTGACACTGTTAGTCGATTGGCCAAAAGATCAATAGCTTATAAAAATTACGGATCACAACAATGCCAATTAAATAAGACTCTACTTGAATATTGACGTAGAACATCATCAAATTATTAACAGCATGTGTATTGGAAATAAATCTTCATCAGCTACAGAAACGAATACGTCTGGATCTGCACTTAACTTTTCTAATTGTTCTTTCGTTAATTGCACCTTTAAATAAATTGCTTTTGCTATGTATTTTTTCTATAATTAGCAAAAAAATTTGTATCCGAATAACCCTTGAACATTGATAATTGTTCATAAAAATGTTATAACAGATATAAAATTTTTTGAACAATTATAATGTCCTCGGATTATTACTACTAAAAACAGTATAAATCATACAGGGTGTTTTCTAAGTAATCTAAAATATTGTAATGGGCACTTCGTCACTCCTTTTTAAAACGAAGAGTTTTTATAAACATGTGTGATAAATTTGGTAGTTAATGAGATACAGGGTATCAAACTGTTTTATTATTTTATCAGAAGCAGAAAATGTCTTTAACATGGAGGAAAAATGATAAATTTCAGAGCATATGTTCAAAATGTGCACTTCCAGCCAAAATGCAAGAATCCGCTCGACGTCCAATGGATTGCCTAATATGTTTGAGCATACCAGGATGGTTATGAATAACATTATAGTCTTGTATGATACGATAATAAGTTTAATATCGGACTTGTCTAAATGAAGGATTTTAGATATCCCCACACATAAAAATTCAACGGATTGTGTCTAGGTGATCTAGGAGGCCATGGGTGTGGAGATCCTCGTCCGATCCAATAGTCTGAAAAAACGTTATTTGAAAAATTATTTTAAAAAATTTATTTATTTTATTTAAATAAAAACGTACAATCACTGCTAAATGTGGAGGAACACCGACAAACACGAACCACATGCGCCTTCTAATAAGGTATATATTTCAAAAGAGCTGGAAGTTTAGTTTCTAGAAAATGAAGATATGTCTAACAGGTCAACCATTTAGGAAGAAAAAGGTGTGTTGGAATCATGCTACAATTGTTGCATGTGGATTTACATCTGCCCATCTGTTGTCATTATGAGAATTCAAAATGCCATGTCTTGAATAATTGGCTTTAGCCATATACAGAATATTGGAATTTTTGCGATTTTATTTAAATTTTAAAATTCATTGGCAATATGGTATAAAGAGTGGATAGTCAGTAAGTAGCAAATGTTAAACACCTTGAACGCGATAGGGATCTCTCTCTTCTAGCCGTTTTCTATCCTTTGGATATAGGCCTCTCTCATATTTTTCCAGTTTTCCCTGTTCTGTGCCACTTGGTACCAGTTACGTCCGGCTGTTCTCTTGATATCATCATACCATCTTTGTTGTGGTCTGCCGGTGCTTCTTTTCTCCCCCCAAGGTCTCCATCTTGTTATTTTTCCGCTCCAGTTGGTGTTATTTCGAGCAATATGTCCGGCCCAGTTCCATTTAAGACTACCTATTCGCCTCACTATGTCCTCGATTTTGGTTCTATTTCTTATCCACTCATTGGTTTTATGGTCTTTAAGCGTTATTCCTATCATTTTCCGTTCTATTGATCTTTGATGTACCTTTAATTTATTTAAGATTTTCTTTGTTAGGACCCATGTTTCACATCCGTAGGTTGTTACTGGGAGAATGCATTCCATGTAAACCTTGGTTTTTAGTTTGAGGGGTAGGTTGGAGTTGAAGACGTGTCGCATCTTCCCGTAGGCCGCCCATCCTAGATGTATTCTGTGGTTAATTTCAAGTTCTTGATTGGTTTTACCCAATGTTAATTCTTGACCTAGGTAGATATAAGAGTTCACTTTCTTTATCTGTTGTCCTCGCACATTTATACTCTCTTTGTTTGTCCGTTGGTTTGTCATGAATTTGGTTTTAGAAATGTTCATTTCTAGGCCTACTTTTCTTGCTTCTTGTTGTAGTTCTATAAGCATGTATTCTAATTCTTCACTGTTTGGGGCAAAAATGGCAATGTCATCGGCAAATCTTAGGTTACTTAGTTTTTCTCCCGATATATCAATTCCTCTGTCTTCCCAATGTAGGCTCTTAAAAACGTCTTCTAGCACCAGTGTAAACAATTTGGGTGACACAATGTCTCCTTGTCTAACGCCTCTTTTAATTATGATCTCCTCAGTGTCTTCATATAGCCTTACTTTCATTTTTGAGTTGTCGTTTAGTGTCTGTATAATGTCAATATATCGTTGGTCTATTCTTGCATTTTTCATTGACCTGATAATTGCCCAAAATTCAACTGTGTCGAAGGCCTTTCTAAAATCTATGAAGGCGATCCATAATGGGATGTTATATTCCGTTACTTTTTCGTTCAGTGTCCTTACGGTGTGGAGATGTTCTATTGTACTCATGCCTTTTCTGAAGCCCGCCTGCTCATAGGGTTGGTATGCGTCGAGTTTGAATTCAAGGCGGTTTGCTATTATTCTCATAAAAAGCTTGTAGATCTGTGATAGTAGGCTGATTGGTCTATAGTATAGTAGGGATACCTACAAGAAATTATCTTGTAGAATATTTGCAACAGTTCTGTTACTAACAGTTACTTCATCAGCAATTTTTCTGGCACTTTTTTCTGGATGTTGGTAAATAATTTAAAGAATCTGGTTTTCCAATTGTGGAGTTCTACATTCCTGTGCCGTCTGATAATATTCTTTGATTTAGCAAGCGTTCCAGTCTATTGAAGCGATTATTTGGATAATGCTGGGCATTCATATGCCTAGCCTCTAAGGCATTATCATTCGCTGGTCCATACAAAAAATGCATATTAGCCAATTCAGTATTAATAAATGGACGCATAGTTGTTATCATAAAAAATCCGTATGATAAAAATTTCTCATTCGTATTTGCGTTAGTTTTTAGGTTTGACACAGTATTTGATAATATTATTTCAAAGGCCACTTAGAATAAGCATGTTCATTCATATTACTTCTAGTAGTGTCACCAGGAAAATAAATTTCACTTACAGTAAAACTTATTTATCACAAACAATTCAACACCCTGTATCTTATTAACAACAAAACTTTTCGTCTTAAAATGGACTGATGAAGCGCCCACTACAAAATTTCAGATTACTTAGGAAGCACCCTGTGTATCCATATGAAAAATAAATTTGTAATAAACTTACATATTGTATACCAGTAATCCTGTTGGACACATTGTAATACCTTCCATCTATATAAAACAATGCGTTATGTATTCTCTTTATGGTTATTTTCTCTTCTTTAAACAGTTGAATACATTTTAGTAATAGTGATTTGATATCAGTTCTTAAATCTTGGCAGGCACAAATTTTTTTTCTGGAATATGTTAAAAATCGATCCATCATAGGTTCACCTCCTACATGGAGTATTAACCATATCAACCCCATCTTGAAGACAACAAATATACAAAGAAATTTCTATACTATACAGTAATATATTGTCTTTTTATTAGAAAATTGGGAAAATGTGTTTATGGTGCTTGGTTGAATTTTGTAAATTATACAAAAATTTGATTGTTCCCAATTTTCGAGCCATATTCTGAAGTATGTATATTTTAACCTAAATTTATAATATTCGCTAGAAAAAAATAATAGTTCGATGTTGTAGTAGCTTTTTTTAAGAAGATGCGGATCTCAGGTAATGGATTCCACCAGGGGAGCTGATGGATATATGGGAGTCCTATACTGACCCACTAAACCGCCATCTTTCATCATCTCCGTTCAACCAAGAACTATTGTGATATTACTTCTGGTTGGTGGATATGTCCATGTATGTTATTCAGTTTGTTCGTTTTCTATTATATCTTCATATCAAGCATCCATCTACATTCTTTTGCATAAGGATTCTTTACGTGTAGTTGGCAACCAGTTGCCAACATTCTACCTTGTGCAGCATCACCTGGACGATATTGTCAGGTTTTAAGTTGCCAACAGTCTTCTCTAATTCCTGTCTGAGCCTCTCCATTGGTTACACGAGAAGAACGTGTGTTTGGCATCATCTGAGTCGTGTTCACAATACACTCAGGTGTTTGTACTTTCTTATTTTGTGGAGAGACCGTCGGAAGTAGCCGTGTCTTGTCAGGAGCTGGGTACTGTAGAAGTTCACATTTCCGAACTTACTTTTGGTCCACAGTCTAAGGTCTTTCGTCAGTCGCCGCATCCATTCACCTGATTTTTCTTCTGTCCACCGTTGTTGCCTTATCTGTGATGTTTTAGTGGGTTTGATGGTTGACCTATCATGTAATCTTATATCTGAGCTGCTTCTGTATGTCCTCTTACGCTAGAATGGCAGGAGGTCTAGAATGATTACACTCACCACCACTAGGACAGCCCGTGTAGAGTCCGGTAGAAGCTCGCGATTCTCAGCGCATCTTGTCTCTGTACCATCATCATCGCTTTGCAATATTGCATACAGGAGAATCGAGTGGGTCGTCGCCATCAGTAGCTTTCGTTTTTCTGGCTGTGGTCCAGTAATGGTCCATTAAGCGGCTCAAGGATGCTGTCCTTTCAGCAGCCTTTTGAACTGTCTTCTGTATATGGTTCCAGAAAGACATCTTCGTATCTACAGTCACTCCCAAATTCTTTACTTCGCATTTAGACTCGTTTTCGTTTGTCTCGATTTTGATGAGTAGTTTTGTCTATATTCATTTTCTTATGACAAACATCAGCTCAGGTGTTTCTGTAGCAAGTTGAAGTCCGTGATCTATCATCCATTTCCCTACTCGTCTCATTGTCTAGTTCAATTAAAGCTGCACTAATTTTGTAGATTGTTTGGTGATCACAACTATCACATCATCAGAGTAAACAATGAGAAGCACGCCAAGAGGCAAGACCAGTCTAAGCAGACTATCATATAGACCATTCTATAAATTCAGCCCCAGTATTGATCCTTGAGTGACTCCTGCAGCAATTTGTCTTGCCACCTGCCCTTCTGTTGTCTAGTAGATTATAAGCCTGTTTATCAGATAATTCTCCACCACTTGACTCAAATAGTCTGGGATCCCAAGGCGGTCCTCAAATGCCCCTAGGATGTCCATACACCTAGTTGAAGGCATTCCTTATGTCTAATGTTGCTAGTATCACTATTGGTCCAGTTCCAAAAAGGTGTCGACCACCTTCTGGATTTCTCCGGTTGTTGATTGGCCCTTTCTAAAGCCAGATTGCAGGTCTGAAAGGCCGCCTCTGTTTTGTATCCTGTTTGTTAGTCTTGGCCTTAATAAATATTCGAATAATTTACCTATAGTATTCAGTAAGCTCAGCAGTCGCTAGGTCGTTGGCGTATTCGGATCGCCTTTACACTTAGGAAACAGAACTAACCTCCCTACCTTCCACAGGTGTTAAAGGTGCCTGTTATCAAAAACATGTACAGGTCAAGGAAAATCTCCAGCTTCAGTATGATTATCAGGCGAACAATTACCACTGGTACTTCACCTGGGTTCGGTGCGTTACCAGTCTTCATGGCACTTGATGCCCTCATGATTTTCTCCACAGTGAACATGGAGATTTGTTTTAGCTTACCCATATTATTATTTAATCAATTAAATTAGAATTCTTTGGTTAAATAACATTACAACTGTCTAAATCATAATAGTTAAATTGAACTTACACTTTTTGTAGGTAATTGATTATTATTATTATATCTTATAGTTCCAGTATACTCTTCGCCTAATGTTTGTAAGTTTCCCATTGATGTCATAAAATAATACCAAATTGTAGATAAATAAGAAATTGAGGTATTAAACCTGTGATAGTTTCCAGATCCGATCAGTTTTAATAGTTCAGAAATTTTTTGCCCGGATTCCATAATAAATAATTCGTCTCTTTGGTTGAGTCGCAATACATCGGCAACATTTGCTTTACTAAACCTCATTTTAAAATATGATAACTTTAATATTTAATTTACGTTAATTAACTTTATAACCTAAATTTAAATATGGCTATTAATTTTAAATGTCGTCTAGATCATTCATTTCTATTGGTATAAATGGTATAAGCAAAACATATACATCAAAACCTCCTTCACAGTATGATTCTTGTATCATCTGTTTTGTAGTTACTACGATTAGGCTTCTACGAAAGCAAGTATGCGACACAAAAGCGAATTATTATTGGTTTTATCTTGTGTATACGCCCCCTTTAAAACGTAGCCTTGTGTATATCAAATCTTATTTGTCATTCAAAATAAACAAAACAAAAACTGACATAATACAAATGGATTTAATCATACCAAAATGAAACGTGTCAACGTGTAAGGAAAAATACATTTCGATTTAGTTACTGAATGTAAGTGAGAGTATTTTAGCCATATAAGATTCATTGTATTCAAAGTTATCCAAAACTGCTAAAAAAATTCATATTATTTTCTATTTCCACAGAAAACTCCCCCTTTAACAAACAGTGCCGCGAGTACAGAAGAATCTTCTGATTCAATTAAAATGCAGAAAAAGTCTGGTAAGAAATTCGTATAAATCAGATTTACCTGTTATGAACTTAATTTTCATTTGCTTTTTCTCAGAAACAAACTCTACTCTAAAATATATTAGTTTAATAACATTAACTCTTCAAAATGCGGTGTTGGGACTGAGTATGAGATATGCTAGGACAAGAGAAGGAGATATGTTTTTGTCGTCCACAGGTAAGACTAGTTGAGTTCAATTTAAATGCAGTTTAGAATTGATAGAATTGTTATTTTGATGCATGGTAAAGTTGGATTACTTTGGTCCACTGTTTCATAACTTTTAAACCAAATGTTATAAATGTTCTTAGTCTTATTTTGTAGGTCTATATTAGTACTTTCAATTTTGAAATTGGATGGCCAAAGTCAGACAACAAGGTTACGTAGGCCACACATTGTTTATTTAGAAAATATAAAGATTTGTACTGATATAGGTGACTTTGACTAACAAATAATTTTGTTTTATTATTTTAGGCTATTGGACCTATAAGCATAGCAATCTCTTTATAATAAAAGAAACTAAATGTTTTGTAATGATTTTAATTGCACAATAAAAGAAAATTCTTTGGAAAAAAATATAATAGGAAATAGAATTACCATTCTTTGGTATTTTTCAATTTTCGGTGTCTTAAAAAACCTCTCTTTGATGGAATAGGTGTTTCTATGACCTACAAAATCTCTTTTATGTACCAGATAACATCGTCTGACGTGGCACTTCCACTGGAACAATCCACTAGGTGCAAGACATTTTATTTTATATTGCTTCACATTTTTCTACATAATTCCACGATCTTGCCAGTATAAATATTTTTCCCGAATAAAAACAGAACAAACTTTCTAATTTTAAGTTGATTATTACATCCGATTCTTGTATTTTCTTGTGTCACACAAGTTGTGTGTCTTCGTATTCTCTTCCAAGTTCTTTCCAGCACTGGTCTGATTGAAGGCAAATATTAACAGAGCTGTCGAAGTCACTGGATGTCGTCTAGGTAAGGCATGAAGAGATATTTATTTGAACATAACTAGGACTCTCAACTAGGTGCTTTTGAATGTCGCCGAGTGAAATGCTTCTTCTTGACTTTTTTTCCTGAGTGTTTGTTCTTCTGGACCATTACATCACTTAATAAGTCGTTGACTAACTAAGAAAAACACAAAAATCGATTTTATTCAACACTGTAATTTCCTTCAAGAGCAATACAATCATTCCAATGCTCCTCTAACTTCTCAATGCCGTGCTCGTAGAAAGATTTGTCTTTTGCCTCAAAATAGGCTTTAGTTTCAGCAAATACTTCTACATTTGAGATAAATTTCTTACCGGCGAGCATTTTTTTGAAATCAGTGAATAGCCAGTAGTCACTGGGGGCCATATCGCAACTGTAAGGTGGATGAGGAAGTAATTCGTTCAATTTAAACATAGTTGCAAGCGGCTTGTGAATCAGTGCATTGTCTTGGTGAAACAGTGCTTTTTTCTTCGACATATGAGGTCTTTTTTTCCATTCAAACGATCCAACAACTCTATGTAGTATTTGCTATTGATTGCCTCTTCATTTTGGAGGTAGTTGATGAACAATATTTCAAGAGCATCCCAAAATACTGAAGTCATAACCTACCCAGCTTATTGTTGTGCATTTGAACGCTTCTGACGTGGTTCACCAGCTGCACTCCACTCAGATGATGATCGTTTTGATTCCTGATACTTAAAAAATAATACTAGATAAGTTCGAACAAAAATAACATCCAAATATGTAACATATCTGTTAGATTTTGTAATTTCATGGAAAACAAATAAAAAATCAGATTCTAGTTATTCACCCACGAGTAAAGTTTTTGAAGGTCAAAATTCCTCGGTTTTTATGATTTTGCTTTATTATTGTTTTTGGGAACTTAAAAACAAATGGTGTGCTGTAAATAATTTGGAAAATTATTATTATTATAATGAATTGTACATAAATAAAACAGATATTAAAAAATGGCCAAGGTCAACTAAAATGGCTAAATTCACCCAACTTTGCGGTATGATTTATGTTTTTTTATTCTCATCCAAGAAATGAAAATTCATTAAAAATGTGCAAAACATTAATATAGATATTAGGAACAAGTTGAAGCTACTAATCATTTTAATCACAGTCATCATATCTTTCAGCATATTTCAGACCATTCGTTCATTGTTATTATTAAAAAAAAATTATTCTAAACATTTAAGATGATAATGCATTATTCTTAATATTATGCTTATGTAATTGGATGTTGTACTAATTTTAAGGTAATTAATTGATACCTTCAATAACTTGATGCTCTTGAAGGTATTGCTGTCATCAGTTTGGGATTGTTCAAATATGTTAAATGTGAAGGTGAATGAATGATTCAATTTGTTAAATCAATTTTGCAATTACCTTGTTTAGATATTCTCTCATAAATCAAAGCAAATAACATGAATAATTTTATTAATTTTAAAAAGTTGCTCATTTAAAAATCCATTATGCTATTACTCAATATTAATGAAACACTCCAATGCATATCCAACTTATTATTAATACAGTAAAATGTTAGCATACAAATTGAAAAATCTTCTGTATCTAAAGTATCGTAACTGCTAGTAAATGTATCCTACTGTATGTAATAGAGATATTGAAAAATACTAAAAAGAAAAATATTTCTGAGAAACTAGGTACGCTTCTGTTCCCTGAAATAGCAAATATTTCAGAGAATTTCCATTTTAGCTTCATTTCAAAGAAGCTTGGTAACTAGGTACACGTCTGTTCTGTAAATTACCATTATAGGTTTATTCCAAAAAAGCTTGTAAACTAGATACATTTCTGTTCACTGAAAAAGCACTTAAATTTTGCCTTGTAAATCGAAGTTCCTACCTAATTTCATTGTCTCAATTAATATCTCCTCAGTTAACTGAAATTCAGATGGCTGCCATTATTGACAAATTAGAATATGGCTGGACTGAAAGGGTTAATAATTATGGTGTAATGAAAATTTTTCACAATACTTACCTGATAACTTAATATTGGTAAACATGATAACAAATGTCCAGTAAATTAATACAGTTAAAAAATTGCAAAAATCTGTCCCAAGACTTGTATGCTATTTCAATGAACAGAAGTGTAGTTCTACCCCATTATTTAAGAACAATATATTACTTTGAAAACAGAGATCGTACGGAATTTATTTTTTGTTTTGCATAAATTAAGAAAACAGTTATTCAATTTCAATTAAAAATTTCCTGCACAATAATTTGGTCAATTTATAATTTTTTCCTTCCACTTTTTGGTAAATTATTAAAAGTTATGTTTTTTTTGTACTCTCCTTTTCCTGTAAATCCTTCTACTTCCAATAGATTAATAAAATAGAGACAGAACGCCATAAGTCTTATTTTGTTTGTTTCAGCTGTGCTGATGGCTGAAGTAGTTAAACTTGCTACTTGTATAGTCATTGTATATGTAGAAGCAGGGGGTGTAGTGAAATTATTTTATACAATAGATCAACAAATTATTAAACAACCTACTGATACTCTCAAGATATGCGTTCCATCTTTTGTATACCTTGTCCAAAATAATTTGTTATATTTATCAGCTTCGCATCTAGATGCTGCCACATATCAGGTAATTTTAATTTCATGTATTTGCTCTTGATCCTTTCATTCAAGATAATAATATTGCAATAGCTTGAAGCCAACCGCCTAATATAGTTTTCTATTGTGGTAACAATGGAGACATGTGTGATAGCCCAGATACTTATTTAAAAATACAATTGTTGTTTCCTGTAAGAGGTCAAAGTAAAAAACCTAAGAATGAAAATGTAAGTTTAGGGTTTATTTTGCAATACTTATTTATCGACCAGAACAGCAGATCACAAAGTAAAGAGGCCTGGATCAATTATATATGCCGTTATATAGACAAATCTAGGGAAGCGGTAAATAGCCTTAAGGGTATAGACAGTACTACTGTATGGTTTAAGACCTAATAAATCTGTAAAAAGTAGTAGAGGATCCTATGGCTCAAGAGACTAAATTGGGATTTACTCATGGACATCAATTGGATTTGTTCACATGGAATCATTTGAGATTGTCATAGTCAGATATTAATAGTTTAGAGGCCCCTACGTATATTTGTTAATGAAGGTATATTTGAACGTCCAGATATTTAAAGAGGATGTAAAATAAGCACTAAAATGTCTCTATAAATAAAACTAAAGATTCAAAAGTAAGGCAACTTTGTAAATGGAAAAATATGGTCATTTTGAAATACTTATACAGATGGTACAGATTAATATAGCAGTAATCATATTCCAAAATTTGATGATTATTTGAAGGAGTTTTCTAAAACTGGTGGTTAAAATATGAAAAATGGAGATATGAACAATTTTTCTCCGTTCATTATTACACCAACTGAACACACCAAACTTTTCTATAGCTTTTATGACCATAGATTGTGGAAACTGGAAATTATATTTTTCTTAAGATTAAATAAAATGAAAATCTCAATATGGCACTCGAGATTTTCAGATTATTGGAATGGAAATGCAACTTCAGACACATGATTATTTGTAAATAACTTATACATGATGGAGCTAATCAACAGAATGCAAAGTATCCTCTCTTATATTAATCTATAATACAAAAGTAAATTCCAAAACCTTCTCTTGCCTCCTCAACCAAAAGCAACTCTTGTCCTAATTGATCAGCCTTTGTTTTAGTCTTAATGTTATTAATTCTAAGCCTGTATCATTTCCTAAACGCTTTGACCGTACATTCTCTCTTTTGCAGGCAAACCAAATTAGTGTTAATTATTATATTTTATTATAAATAAATTTTAGAATGCGATAGCAAAGAAGAGAAAGTTGGGGCCCTTATAGTAGATTGTATAAATAGTTATTAGTCTTGATTATGCTAAAATTGAAATATTCTCAATTACAAATCTTAGTTGAATGTTTATATTTGATTGCAATAATATGAATATTTCTGTTCTAGGTAACTTATCAACTAAAAATTCTCACAACAGCTATGTTTTCTGTGTTGATATTAAAACGGCAACTTCATCGTACTCAGTGGATATCTCTTCTTACTTTAATAACAGGAATAGTTCTTGTTCAGTTAGCTCAGTCAGATGATAAGAAGATTATTACAAATGGCATTGAGCAAAATCATTTTGTTGGTTTCATGGCGGCATTCGCGGCCTGTTGTCTATCAGGATTTGCTGGGGTTTACTTTGAAAAAATGCTCAAAGGTAAGTGTTCATTATTAAAATTTGTTGAAATTCATAACCTATACAAGCTGTTCCCAAAATATTCAAAATTCAATTACTAAAGATTTCATTATTTATTGATTTATTACATAAATGATTTACTTATCAGAATATCCTGAAGAATATAGCTTTAAAAAATTGTAAAACATATATCTTTATGATATATAAAAAGTAGTCCTTGAATATAAACTGTAATAAATAAAACAAATTTTAAAGAAATTAGGAGAAATACTACAAATAAGTACCAAAAGATCTTTGGTTTTAGATTTGATTTAATTTTTTGAATTTCATATAATCGTGTATTTTCCATATTATACCATTTAAATCCTATTTTCTGTATATATTTTTGATATATCTAATGGGTCTTTTGATCCTATTGAGTTTCGAAGAATAGTAGCAGTGTTGACACTATTAATTTGTTATAGGTGCTTTTTTGTGTAACAATTTTTATTATCAGTTGCTTTTTTGTTTATTTGTTCCTTATTGTAGTGTAGGTGAAGGTAGAGTATTGATGTCTTATAGGGTGTATAATAGTTTTGTATTAATTGTAACTGCAACCATATCTATTTTTGCCGATATTGTTAGTTTTTTTGCAATTTTGTTATCGCTTATGGATTGGATGTCATGTGCATGAATGGTAGGAGCAATGTATGATGTATTGACTTCTGTTTGATCATTTATATTCGTTAAGATTTAGTTAGAAGTTAATGGTGTGCTGGTTATTTGATTGGCGATATTTGTTGCTCTTGATGTACTAAATTTTATTGATGAAGATGCTATATTAAATACTATACTTGTTGATGATAATTATTGGAGTTAAATCCTGAATCATTCATATAGAACACAAATGGCAAGTTAATAAGAATCGAGGTACGTATTGGTATTTGCGTAGGAGATATGTGAACGATACGGCAAAACTTAGAATGTGTTAGAACTCTCATTAGATGTACATAATTGTCTAAGTTCTTGTTCAATAATTTAGTGGGGTATAGTTGGAAGGACATTGGACAGAAACAATATTTCATTAGGTGTTTCCAAGTCTACATACAGAATTTCATGAGTAACTGTCCATTGCATTTTGTTAGGAGTTCGTCTACTTCTTTGTCGATATATGCATATTCTATGATAGGATATTCTTGATGAAAATATGATTTTGTAGGGATTAATAATAGTGCCTATAGCTGGGTAGTTATTAAGTGGAATAGTTGATTTGCTGTTATGCGACCGGCTTTTGATTAAAAAAAAATCGAGTTTGCTTGTTAATGTCAAATTCGTTATGATGATTTGAATTTGCTTACATTGAAATGGATTCATGAGGTTGTTGATTTACACTAGCGTTTGTAGTTCTTTCACCAAATAACTATGTTTACATTTTTATAAATGATTTGTCGATGAGAGTTGATTGTTACACGAAATAAAGGTATTTTACCATAGCATTATTATAAAAAATTTTATTATTGTACTTTTTTACCATAATTTCAATCCTCGATGATGAATAATAAGTCCTCGAAATCTCGGAAACGGATATATTAGAGATAGTAAGTTTGGTGTTTAGCTTTGCCACCTCTTCGTTTGACTAAAGTACTTCTTGTCACACACCAATCGGATAACTCACAAAAGCGATAGCAAATTACATCCCAATAGGTGTAATTTAGCGTCACATGTATTTTATGAAGGTCATTCTATGAATTTTGAATCTGCCCATGTTTTGACAACTGAGAACAACTACAAAAATCGTCTATTTGTAGAAACAACATATATTGCCAAAATAATCAATGTATTAATAAGAAAACTGTTTTAAATAACTCTAGTATAATCTATATATATATATATATATATATATATATATATATATATATATATATATATATATCTTTTAAGTTTTGAAGAAGTAAAAGCTATTAAAGAAATTCATCACCATCGGCAATCAACTAACCTATGAAATTCAACTTAACTCATAACGACCTCACCTTTAAAAATTTAATGTTAGTCATAAACGAACCAATAAATAATATTAAACATTATTCACAATGACCTAACCTATAAAAAATTTACGTCATTCATAATTTAACCAATAAAAATTAATAACTATTTCTATAGCAACCAGAATCAATACCCAATATATATATATATATATATATATATATATATATATATATATATATATATATATATATATATATATCAATAGTCAATTTGAATATTGAATTTGGAAGTTGATAAAAGAAATAGTGTTTAATTTTGCCGCAATCCCACAAAACTGATAAACATACACCAAAGTATACTATTTTTTCAATATGTATTCCAATCTTTCAGAAATTAATTAAACGAAAATTTCAGTGAAATAAATGTTAAAATCATTATGTTCAAAAAACAACCTTCAAAATGAAGTAAATAAATATTTTTAAGTCGCCAAATATTTTGTAAGAGGTCAAAATAAAACCAAAACTTCATAAATTCACTATTCTGCTTTTTAATAAAAATATTAATATTATGTATTTTCAGGTAGTGATGTCACTGTTTGGATAAGAAATGTTCAACTTTCCTTTTGTTCAATACCATTCGGTTTGATTTCATGTTTCTTATATGATGGAGGAGTGATAAGAGAAAACGGATTCTTCTTTGGTTATGACAAATTTGTATGGTATCTTGTAGTGTTACAAGCCACAGGTGGATTAATTGTTGCCATTGTGGTGAAATATGCTGATAATATATTGAAAGGGTTCGCTACATCTTTAGCTATAGTTATATCATGTATTGCTAGTATGTATATTTTCGATTTTGAATTATCCTTGCAGTTTGCTTTAGGTGCAGGATTTGTAATATTTTCCATATTTTTGTATGGATACGTTCCTAAGAAACCAGATATTTCTTTAACATATAAAGTTTAGTGTTTCTTTTAAACTAATGTTTGCGTCAACATAAAAGGGAAGAGATATATTTTTATTGGCTTTTAATATTAGGTTTATACCAGGTCATACCCAAAGGCTGAAAAAAAAACGAATTACCTCCCTGTTTTAGATAGTTATGTTAATCTAGTCTGTGATGAAATTCCATATTTGTAAAAATAGTAATTTATTTTGTAGTTGTCAAGATTAATTACGAATATGTTTTCAACTAAGACAATTCCATTACTAGTTTACCAGTTTTTAGTTTATTTAACCTTTTTTTAGTGACATAACCAATTTTTTAAAGTCTTTGAATATATTGATTTACAGCCAGACTAACAAATGAAATGCTTTTTCAATCTATAAACATAAAGCAATGATCGATTGACATAATCTTGACAGGCATTGATACAAGTATGATTATACTTAGAAAAAGTATGACACATAATAAATTTATAGAAAATGTACTTATCGTAGATACATACCATAAGCATTTAATATTAGTATTTATACGTTATCAACTTTTTCAAGAAAAAAAAGGAAATTTAATAATTAAAAATGGTGGAAAAGCTGCAAGTGTTAGATATCATCCCTGAAAACGATCTTCCAAATTCTTCAAAACATAAGATAAATTAGATTTCAACAAATGTATTTGTTGAAAAAAAGGTAAAATGCGCAGAAATTGTCAATTAAAAGCAGTTATTTAATAAAAACACCACAATTCCAGAATTATATACACCAGAGATATCTGAAGAATGCTGCTCTCAGTGATGGTGTACTAGTAGGAAAGGTGATCTAATATTTTTGTTATGAGACTTAGTATTTGTTGACGTGGGGGAAATAAATAATATCTAATAACAAAGCTTATGCTCTAGAAAGAGAAGTATGTTCTATTGTATTCTTTCTGTTTTCTAAATTAAATTGTTATCACATCGTTCCGTTTTTCTTTTGATATTTATCTGTTTTTTTTTGTCTTGTTAGCCAAACTTTCTTTACTTATCTTGAATTGCCCATTCTGTAAATGTAGTTTCACATAAATAAGTTGAGGAAAAAGGCAATAAAATCTTCAACGCCTTTGCATGAAGATTGGGGTATTCTGTTTCAGTCTTTATCCAGAATTGATATATATTTATTGAATTGAACTGTGATTTAAGTCCTGAAGACAGTTCAATAAGTTCTGTTTCCTGGACTGTAGTGAGATTTTTATCATAATTATCAATAAATGGATTGATTATCTACAGATTATCTGAACGTACATCTTCTTCTGGGGGATAATACTGATCAAAAGCTATTGATAGTTCTTTTAAATGCTCCAAAATAACGCTGATAACGCTCTTCTGATCCATGTCAGTGGTGTTAATGTAATCAAAGAAAGAAGCAAACGTATCAAAAGTGTTTCCTTCCGCATGTTTATACCAGACTTTCAATTTCTTTTTGAAAGCATCAATCTTATTGTAGAAGTTGAAAACGGTATTAGTTTTACCTTAAAGACTTAAATTTAGTTCATTTACCAGTGAAAATATGTCTGATAGGTACGAAAGCAAGGCTACCCATTCTTTGTTCTGAAAATGATCCCTTTTGATTTAAAAACAATTGTACCTCATTTCTTAATTCATACAACCGCTTAAGGATAGCCAGCGTACTTCGGCGTGTAACAATAGGTGTACATGATCTGATCCCATTTCTTGACATAAAGTTGTAAACAATCTTGAATTAAGGGCGTTACTTCTGATAAAATTTACAATTTTTACTGATTCCAGAAGAATGTCATTCAGTTGTGGGGACACTTTCTTTGCTGCTAAATGTTCGCGATGAATAATGCAGTGTGTGACTACTAATCCTTCTGATGCTACGTCTGTTATTCTCTTTGCAACACCTGTATGTCTTCCAGTCATAGCAGCAGCGCCATCAGTATACAAACCGATGCATTTTTTCCAGTCAATGGAGTTAGTTTCAATATAATTAACTGCCTAAAATATTTCAGTACTTGTTGATTGGGATGGTAGTTCGATACAGCACATCAAGTCTTCTCTAATATCTTTGATTGTATAGTCAATGTAACGAACATAACATAATAATATGGCATTATTTGAGACGTCAATTGACTCATCCATTTGGACAGCAAACCATTTCGATTTACGTATATCTTGAAGTAGTTGACTTTCTATGTCGTAAGATAACTCACATATTCTTCGTCGAATAGTAACATTGGACAGAGGCAAAGATTTCATTTTATCTGCAGCAGATTGGCCCAACACTTCAGAACACACGTCTATCAAACACGGTTTGAAAAGATCTTCAGCAACTGAGTATGGTTTTTTAGATTTGGCAATACGCAGAGCAACTAGATACGATGCTTTTAAAAGCGATTTATCAACCGAGAAATATTTTTTAAAAGCATCTCCAAACTTTTTCTCCTGAAAAAGTCCAGCGGTTTGCTTTCCAGTTGTGGGTGCTTCGTTTGTAAATGCCGCATGAGCTTGGAAGGTTTTTCATTGGAGAGAACATCTCTACAAATAACACATTCAGGTTTTAGACAATTTTCTTTTGATTGAGGCCAGAGGTCAAAACCATATTTCAAATAATCTGCGATGTAGTGCCTTACAAAGCTTTTTATTTTTTTGGAAGATTGTGGACTATCACTATATTCACTTTCATCTGTATTCGAAGGGGCGGACGACGTACTTGGTTTTTGAAAATCCTTTCTTTGCACGAAATTTAGTAATGTGCGTTTCGTTTCCTTCTTACTCATTCTGATTATTGAATTTATATACCTAAAGTTACAGAAATAGTAGTTATAACATAATATTAAATTCAGAAGTTATTAAAAACTTACGCAGATAAATAGTTTTCAAGAATTGCCCAAATGTGCAGAATAATCAAAATCAAAACGTAATCAAGACGCCAGACGCCTTTAACACCGCGATAGTCAGCGTTCAAGTAATCAGGAATACGCAAGGCACCAAGGCAGACAGGCGCCCCCAACTGGTGTTCTATCTAAGCAGTGTTGACAGAACAATTTGATTAAAAGGAATAAGTCTACAGTTCAAAATGTAATAGATTTCATAGAATAGTAAAAGAGTGCCGTGGTACCGGCAGTTTGTTTTTTTTAATTTAGGTAAAGGATAATTTTGTAAATTTCATAAAACTCAAAATAGTAGCAGATTTGGTGAGTAACGTAACAACGTAAAAGGACTGCTGAATAATAATAGATCTATTATAATTATAATAGACTGGCAACGCTGGTGGTACGGCAGTTTATGAAACGCTATTAGATACATAGTTGCCAGTTTGTTGTATTTTTCATCAAAGATTATATTATTTTTTAAACTAGTAAATTATTATTATTCTAATGTAGGTACTGTATCGGTGGTCGGCCTATAAAAGCTGGATATTTCGCGGACCGGCGGTTGAGAAACACTGGACTAGAGGATCGTAGATTTAGTTGGTATTTTCAATTCTTCTATTTATTTCCGTCTCTAGGATCCCATCTACTTCTAGTCCAACTTCTAGATATTGCACTACGTTTACTTATTCTATTTCTTCGCCTTCTATATGCATATGCATTTGTTAACCTCCGTTGTTTATTGTCAACACCTTCATTTCCTTTCTATTCATTTTCTTCTAGTACTTGGTTCCATATAATTAAGTTTTTTTATAATTCTTTTTCAGTTCATGTTATTAATGCTACATCATCTGCAAATGTACAGCCCACATATATGCTACTTGTTTTTTCTCCGCACCGCTTAATTATATCGTCCATAAATACCACATATATTTTTTTATCACCCTTTTTTCCCTTGTTACTCACATTTGTCCGCCGTAAACTTTTCCATACTCTTGGAACACTATGGAATGCCTTATACACATCGATAAATGAAAAATACACCTGTCAATGCTTTATTATTTTCTTTAGTGCAAAAATGTGGTTTTGTATACTTGGGCCTTTTCTAAACGCACTTTGTGAAAACTAATAAATTAAAAACGAAAATTTAGAGAAAACTTGTTTTTTTAAATCATACAACCAAAATATAAAAAACAAAAAAGCTCATAGTGGACATAAAATTGCATATTTTATTTCAGAATACTTTGTAAAATGCAAAGAAAAATCATGAATAGATTAAATATTGCCTGTACGAGGTACTAAAGGAAAAAATTGAGTAAAAATTAAATTATGCTATCCAAATTTAACACTCGAATAAAGCTGCGTAAAGGATAAATTAATATCTTTTATTATTGAAATTGTTATATGACAAAAGTAACAACCAGGCCACAATAATTGATGGAATACCAAAAACTACAATGTTACACAAAAAAAACTCACAATACTTGTTATTGGAAATGATTCTCTCAGGTCCAATTCAATACGCAAGAAAAAAGAGGGTCCATTCAAAAAACGTCATTACTACGAAACCTAAGAACTTTGTAAAAAAAACATCAACATTTAAGCAGTTACCAGTTATGGCCTACTTTGATCTTCCTTAGGACGGAAATGTTGAATCTTACGGTATATTTTTACAAAAAAATGAAGTTAAATTAAAACCAAAAGCCAGTAAAAATATAAAAAACTGAACGTTTTATTTAGGGTGTTTAGGTATTTATTTTATTTTATTAGTGTTTCATTTTTACATTTTTAATGGTAAACAATAAAATGTAAAATTCTTGCTGACTTTGCTTTTGCCCTGAGTCTAGGTGATGTATAAGTTATCTATGTGAAATTTGGAGATGATTGGATAATATTTGGAGGTTGCACACTTTGAACATTTTTGGGTATTTACAAAATACAAATTTTCAACTTAAATTGATTTTATTGCTGAAATTATAAATCACAAGCTTAAGATAATGATTGATATAAACAATAAGATAGTCCTTTAGTAAAAAAATCAAATATTGTATCAATTATTCAACTATGTACGATGCAATAGCCTTTTTAATTCGTTTAGTGACGGCTTTTCTGTGATGTTCGACGATCCTCAATAAGAATTGTTTTTGTTGTTCGTCTCTTGCTGATTCATTGAACTGTTTTATTAATGCAATACCTCTCTCTGCAGTATCATTAACAACCTTAAGGGCATCAATATGACTTTGTAGAGGTTCCATACAGGATTCTGTGATATCGGTAATTCCAAACATTTCAAAGAAAAGTTTTGTTTTTTTAGTAACAAAGACACTGATGTTCTTCCCTTCAAAATCAAAGGTTTTGCTTTCTAATCTTTTTGTTTCTTTTTTTCTTTGCAGGTTTTTGGTCTTAATTCAAGAACATTTTTTCTTTTACATGTCTTAGGAATACGTTCATCCACAAAAGCCATTCCCACGTTAGTTTCAGATAAATACCACAAATGCCTTTAAGCGACAGTGAGTGCACTTTTTTGGACGCCTTCATTAAGATAAGCTTTGAGAAGCTGAATCCTATCCAAATCATTCTTTGGAGCATACCTACTTACAATCGCCTGTTACACCAACCCCCTAAGTAGAGAAGTGATAACTCTAACAATTCCTTGTAGTCTTCTCTAGGATGACGGCCCGTTTTTAGAACCTTTTCTATGCAACTCATCATCTTCTGTATTTGTTCTTCTAGAGGGCCTTCTAAGGAACTCTTCTCATCCAATATTGTTGTGTATGACATCTTATCATCTTATATTAGTTTTTCCGCTGTCAGACAATGAAGCCTAGCGATAGTTTTAGATAGACAAATCCTGTGATGATTATTGAACCATTTAATAGAATTTATTGTGAAAATTTGGGTGATTCATTCCCTTTCATAATCTTTTTTATTTAGTATTATGGTAAAGTTTTTTTTAACCATTTGGTATACTTGGTTAAAGAGGATCAATTTCCCCAAGTTTTAATATTCTCATTCCCCACATATTCTGATAAAAGCCTCACGGGCTGAACTGTCTCACGAAATGAAGAGTTGTAAGATCTGTGATAATCTCAAGGGCCCCTGTTGAACAGGTTTTCATAGTTCCAATGATACACGTGCATTCATGTATGAACATTAATTTAATTGTAGTCCGATATTGGTAGAATCTACTAGTGTCAATCACAAGCAAAATAGATCTCATCTACAAAATTATAATCATTACCCAATAGGGTGATACCGAATAAATTGTTTCAACTCTTTACTAAGAAATAAAAAAAAAGAATTTTGTTATAGATTAGTACTAAATATAATGTTTGTTTTCTTTATTTTAACTTTATTCTCTTTGACTTGAATGATTTTTGTATTCTATATAATTTATTGTTATTTCCTTTTGTATGTAGTTATTTTTTATTATAAAATTTTTTTCTGTTAAATGCAGCATCTTATCATGTTGACCTCTCACTTCTCCAGTTATCACAAATAATGAGCTCTAAAAAGTAGAGCTCATTATCTGTGGTAACTGGAGAAATGAGAGGTATATATATATATATATATATATATATATATATATATATATATATATATATATATATATATATATATATTAAACTACACTGTACAGTGAGGCTTAAAGACTCACAAACTCGGAATTTTGAAGAGTGCTTTTTGTAAAAAAAAAGTTTATAAATCAATATCAGAAATATGTGTTTGGCGTAGCTTTTCACTGCACTTTTCAAAATGTGAGGAATTATTGGATATCAGTAAAATCAAATCATAATTTCAATATTGTATCTTAGAGTATTGCAATGAATTTGAAAAAAAAATATAAAGGTGGGATTAAAAAGATAAATTTTATGTATTATTTAATTTCACTATTATTGTATTATTTCCTCCTCTGACATCAAGTACAGTTTGACAAAATGCCGTGAATCTCATTTCTGATTTTATTTTGAGCACTCCATATTGTAGATTGTTTGGGAAGTCCTTTTTGCTTTTTGCTCGGCACCTATACCTAGAAAGGTATTTTGGATGATGAATTTTAATCTCATTGCTCTCCGTCCAAAATACATAAACTCTTCAAAGAATACTATTTTTCTGAAAGTTCTTTGTCAGACTTCTCAAGTTGTTAGCACTAATCCTTCGAGGTACCTAAACCTTTTGCAGAAATGGGCAAGACATTCTTAGAGTAGATGCTCTACTATCAGCATTCCATATTTGAATGAATCTGAAAGATATAGTCAACTTAAATTGTTTTGGCAGATTTAATAATCCTCGTAAGCGACTATCAATAACTTCCCAGGACCTCTATTGAATTGAGGTAAGGACTGTTAATTGGCCACTTAATGTTCAGATCTTCATTTTTGTTCTTTAAATTGTGGTTTTAATACAAGCAATATACATGCAGGCATGATCTCTTTCAACTATATTGCTGTGACTTTTCATATGAATATATGGCTACCGAACCGCTATCATATGATTAAATTGTTTGTAGGCGTAGTTCTACACAAATATTTCATTCGCTCTTTTATGTACTCTCTCTTGTGAACCTGCCTTAC